>JANAVB010033219.1:17036925-17439341 GCA_029216955.1 Iris pallida | reverse complement strand
TACATTTTGTGTTAGTTACAATTATTTAGTAATCGTTTTATTGCAAGTTTAAACCACGATGCAACACGGAACTCTCTCCGAGAGCATTGACTGATTGACTGTTGGGTACTGGGGGAGTAGTATAATGAGTATGACCACATCCAAAGTAGTATAATGACTGTATTAGCTTACCCCTCATACACACGGGGATAAGCCATATCGTATCAATAGGATACAACTGTACAACCCAATCCGGTCATATTCATTGCCTATTCACATCACATATTTTAACTGCTGGAGAACTGTTTATTTCAAATTGTTTAAAAGTGCATAACTCTATTATTATTTTAATTGTTGGATTATCATGAATTGTCTTTGCTCCCTCCTGACTGGAGATAACATTTTTAGGAGATTTGAGGATGCTGAGCTGTTATACAATAGCTATTATGACCCGGTTCTGTACCCTGTGGTGTTGCCAGAGTCCCCATTGGAGGACGCAGGACCTGAGGCCGACGAGCCGAACGCTTAGCTAGATTTTTCCTGTTTCCAGTTTTGTTGTTTAGAATTTTGTTAATTGAATTCAACATTCATTTCAGTTCTTTTACTTTCCAGTTGTATTTTTTTCAAATGTTAAATAAAGTTTTAAATTCCCGAATATTCAATTGTGACAAATGTATAGATGTTGTTGTGATTACCTGCTAATGGAACAGCTTACTGCCGTCGTCTCACAACGGTGCAGGCTGGGCATGATCCGGTTCGACCCATTTAATTGGGATCGGGTCATGACACAGTGGCCCCAAAATATAGCACCATCAAGGACTTGTGGGACCCCCCTGATAACGACTGGAATTGGAATAGAATCCTTGACTGGGCAGGGCCAGAGGCGGTCAATTGCATCCGCCATAGTGGATTGACGATTGGGTCGGAAGAAGACAAGATCGAATGAGAGCCAGTTGCTGCTGGTGCTTTCTCATTTAGATCAGCCAGAAGAGTGATCCTTGGCAATGCAGCTCCATCTCCCACTTTTGCATCCTTCTGGCAGACATGCATTCCCAGAAGTAATCCTTCCTCATTTGGAGAGCCTTTCACAATATCCTACCTACAGACGACTCCGTCAACACTATCGGGTTCAGCCTTGCGTCAGCATGTACCTGCTGTACCGACCGTCAATCGAAAATAGTCAACCACATCCTCATTCAAGGGGATCTCCTGGCCCGGGTCTGGCGAGCCCTATCCCAGCGTTACAGAATGACTCACGGGGGCCACAACTTCCCGACTCATGGCGACCTGGGCTTCCGTGTCCCATGGCTACCAGATCGTTGCTGCCGCCGCCACGTGGGTCATCTGAAAAAATTATAACAAGGCAAGATATTAAGGCTACCAGTACACCGCTAACCAACTGATTTGGGAGATGTCACTACCACATTTCTAGTTTGAGGGTATTTTTGACATTTTGGGGTAATTTGAATTTATTAGAATTTATTTGAATTTATGGGAATTTTTAGGAATTATTTTGGAATTGTTTGGATGAGGGTTGACTAGGTTGACTTTGACTAGTTTGACCCTTGTAGACCAACCTAGAAGCTAACCCTAGTTAGTATGGACTTGGTTAGGTTATATGACTCTAGTATAACCTAAGCTAACCCTTAGTTTGGTCAATAGACTCTAGTTAGCAATAGGAATTAGAAAGTCATAAGTCATGACTTATGATTTAGAACCATTGATAAATCAACTTAAGTCATAGCCTTGTAGATTGGCCCAAAGCCCAAGAAATTACAAAAACCTAGCCCTAGACATTGTGGCCGACCACCATATCTTTATTGGGAACTCCACCCTATAAATACTCTCTTAATTTTAGGGTTGCCTCTTTTAGGAAAGATCAAGTTTAGAAAGAGGTTTGTTCCTACTTCATTAAATCCATAGAAACTCCATTTCATGTCCTTTTTTATTCAAATCTCTTCCATTAGGTTTTAATATACCTATATTTGCTGTTATTGGAGTTTTATTTCAGTTTGATATTGACTTGTTGGATTGGGATATCAAGGAGAGGAGCTCAACAAAGGGGAATTTTCTAGAAAGTTATCTATAGGTAACTTCTTCAATACTCAGTAAAATTTTAATTTCTTTATACATTTAGGAAGCCCTAGGAGTCCCCTAGGTGATTGTATTGGTTTTGTGTCGAGTTTCATAGGTTTCGTGTCGAGTTTCATAGGTTTTGTGTCCGTTTCGGACACGTACCAGCGTGTACTTGAATGTGTTCGACGAAATGCCTCAAAGGGCATTTCGTTTGATTTTATGAATTGTTTTTGAATAGGAAGTTAGATATTGATCTCGCTTACATGTTTCTATTACACTAAGCACACTTTTGTGTCATGTCGAGTCGACACAGGCTCGTGGACACGCGGTGCACACACACAGCGCGCTGCTACAGTCCTCCCTGCTACTCGGGGGCTGTAGCGGACACGACACGCGATTATATGACACAAGACTTGACATGCACCATGGGACAGTGACTGACACGCCACGTGTCAAATCTCACGTGTCCACGTGGCGTGTCGAGAGAGATATCAGTGTCACACTGATTTTTTACTGTGCAGTGCACACGAGAAATCGAGCACTGATACGCTATTGTGTTCGTGTCGGACACGTCGAGGACACGAACCAGGGTGCCCTAGTCCTACTCGACCCTGGGACACGAGTGCAAGACACATTGAGTCGTGTCCTGCCTGCACGACTTCGTGTCCTGCCCGCACGAGACTGTCCTGGCAGTCTATACTGTAGATGACACTTGCTGTTTGGAAACTTCGTGTCCACTTTTGTGGACACGAATCACCCTCTCTAATACGAACACTATTAGTATGTTAATTACCAAACTTTTAAATCGCATTTTAATGTGTTTTCAATAGTTGTTTGTCATTTTCCCAATTTCTGATACATATGTTTTCCTGTGGATTTCCAGTTTTGGGAATCAAACCTTGTCAGCATTTTTAACCTGTTTATTACTGTTAAAATATTGGTTTTAATTCCTATATTGGTTCTCCTATATGTTATCTTGCTGTGTGTCAAATTTTGTGTTGATTGGTGAACTATTGATTTCGAATTGGGGCTAGGCATGTGTAGCCTGAACTGAATTCAGTTTCTGAATTTTGTGAGTTGATTTCCTTCTTTTCCTATGTAGATGATAACTGAACTGTCCTTTCCAAATGATGAATGTTTTGAGTACTTACTAATTTCCTATGTTTAATTGATACACTGTTTAGTTCAAATCTGAGAAATAATTTCCTTCCCTTAAACTAAGCTTGAATGATCATGTTAATGTGAACTCTTAGACATGTATTAGCTCACTGTTTCATGGTACACTGTCTATGATTTTTGATTCAAATGTTAACTGTTAATGTGTTTCCAGATTTACCATTCACTGATTTCCAGGTTATACACTGACACACTGTTTGGTGTTTCACACAATGCTAGCTTACTGATTTTCCCATGCCACTGTTTCCTATTCCGGTTTTCACACACACATGACAATACACTGATTTCTTTCCTTTGGCACATGAACACAATGTACACCACTGGTTTTCCTAATACCATTCACTAATTTCTGATTTCCTGCTACACCACACATACTGTTTTGTACATGCCTCATTCACCCCACACACACAGTTATACACACACACTCTTGCACTCTCTCACTCTCTACACACACACTCGTGTCTCTCTCTCTCTATATATATACATCCTATTTTCCTAGGTACATATATGCTAATAGGTAATATATATATATAATGTAATGTGTGTATATATATATGGTAGTTGTGTAAATATTTGGGTATCTAGTATAGATACCTACATAGAATGTATGGGTTATACAAGTATAATATATATATGTCACATATATATACAACTTGTGTATTTACTATATATAGGTGATATATATACATGTGTTAAGAATAGGCCTGGGTAATGTGTGTATAGCTTGGTCTAGGCTTGTATAGCTTGGTGAGCCTAGATTGGACAGCCTTATTAGACCTAGTTTAGACTTGTTAGACCTAGTTTGACCATAGTTGACCAAGTTTGACTTCTAGGGTGACCAGAGTTGACCAAGAGTTGACTTTGGCCTAAATTGACCTAGACTCCTGTAGAGTGCATAGTAGAACTTTATTTTACCATTTTAGACTTGTTGTGACTTGTGCTGTTCTGATTAGGAGCCAGACACCACTCCTCGGACAGTACTTTCATATTGGACACTCAGATACCAGGCGAGTACATTCTCTGATCATTTCATATCCTGCTTAGAATTATTTTCCGCATTAAATTACTTTACTTGTACTGTCACGTTGGTCACACGGATTGGTACTATATGGATCCCTTCTTCAGATGTTATCCTTAGGGAGCATCGGGTACTACATGTTCTGTGCGTTTCAACATGGCGTATCACTATGCTTCACTGGTTCTTTGATCACTTGTGACATATACTCTTATGATCACAGAGTCTCCTAGAATCTCTTATCCTATTTACTGGGTATCCTAGAATCTCCTAGAATCCCTATTTATGGGACATCCATGTATCACCCTTCGGGGGCTTTGCATGGAATCATAACATAACCTGGTTGGATCCTTGTGTATTGATTGGGGGTACGGAAGAGTAGAAGTAGACATGTGAATAATACCCAAGTAGTATCTTATCAGAATCTCTTCCATAGTGTCTTATCATAATCTCCTATGCCATTTATATGTCTATATTGTACTCTGACTCACTAGCCACTGTTAGTCTCTATTATAGTAGATATTTCTATTACAGTTCTCTCTCTGTTTACATACTGCACTTCTTTCAGTACTTGTATCTTACTTTACTGCATGATTATATTTTCTAACCTGCTATGAACTGTTGAGATGTACTGTACTCGCTCCTGTCCTGACTGGACCTGTTGAAAATATTACAGAGGACGAGGAGGAGGCCTGTGTGGATACCTTCTACGGGGCTGTCCTAGACGACACTTGCGAGCTGGACTCTCAGAAGGACACAACTCTAGCTGAGGACTTCACCCCCATTGCCTAGACTAGTTTAGTTAGGCTTATCTTACTTTATGTTGTCTTAAGACTGTTTAGCTAGACTTTATTTCTGTTTAGAGATTCTGAGTTGTATATATTCATTCATACTCAGTAGATGAGTTTTGTACTCTGGATATTTGCTGGGATATTATCTTAGACTACTTTATCATCTGCATTTCCTTGAGTTCTACATCATATCGTGCTATCTCTTCCTTAGTTGTGATTGAGTTTATTTACTGCTATGTCACCCCCATTCGGGGAGTATAAAATATTTAGTATATTACTGCTAGATGTTGTGACCTAGGACAGCGTTCTACCGCCGACACTACGGCGTAGGCTGGACGTACCCACGTCTCGTGCCCTTACTCTAGGGTACGGATCGTGACACGTTTTTAGTGGTGGCCCATGCAGGTCTAGACTAGAAGTGTAGTGGTATTCGAATTAGAGTATCACTACAGCCTGCAGTAAGATATAGGACATTAATTTTAAGGTACTCAATCACTTTAGGAAAAATTCTTTTATTGCCATCTAAATCCTTATTATCAGCTGATCCTTTGAATTTTAATTGTCCGCCTTTGTTATTTCGCTTCTTTTCAGAAATTGATAATCTTGTTTGTCTATCTTCAGGATGGTAGAGACTCGATCGTAGCGTACCATTCATGGGAATGCTATAGACGGGACTGCTACCTCTCAGCCAGTACAGCAGGGCCAGGGGACTGCAACTCCTGCCACCTCTACTCGTATTGAGACCTCGGCAGCAGCAGCAGGGGGTATGCTTCCACCGGCTCGGAGGCAGGACCCAGTCATCGCAGAGGAGCCCTTCCAAAGCCACCACCTACAGGATACGTAGATGCAGCACAGATGTTCGCGTACTTCCAGCAGTTCATGGACCGGCAGCAGGCTCGACAGGACAGGGGCATGGAGTTGGCCCTTACGACGGTTGCAGCTCGACCAGTGGTCCATCAGCCGAGGACACCGAGAATAGAGCAGTTTCAGAAGATGAGCCCCAGAGACTTTCTGGGGACAGAGGGGATCCTATATGCCGATGAGTGGATCGACCATATAGAGGAGATCTTCCGCCTGGCCCGGATACCAGCAGATCTCCAGATTGAGGCCGCAGCTAGCCGGATGCGAGATCTTGCTCGCACCTGGTATCAGTCAGACCCCAGGGTGGGGGTAGCTGGACAGACTTGGGAGCAGTTCAAGAGCTTCTTCAAGAAGTTCTTCCCAGATTCAGCACTCAGAGCCTGGAGACGCAGTTCGAGCGCCTAGTCCAGGGGAGTCTTTCAGTAGAGGAGTACGCAGGGGAGTTCGGCCGCCTCGGCAGGTTCGTAGAGGGCTTGAGCGAGACGGCGAAGGCCCAGAGGTTCCGGAAGGGTCTAGTCAAGGAGGTCAAGTCCTTGACCAAGGGCAACCGGGATGCCACATTCGAGGATATCTTGACGGGAGCCTTGTTGGCAGAGGATAATCTTGAGCTTAGGCTCAAGAGGGGGCGAGACCCAGTTAGGGGCAGCAGTAGCAGAGGCCAGGCCAAGAGGCCCCACTTTCAGCACCAGCAGCCAAGGCAGTTTCAGTCGTAGCCGATCCAGCAGAGGCCAGTTCATCATCAGCAGCAGACGAGACAGCACCAGCAGGGTCAGAGATAGGGTGTTACTTGTGCCTACTGCAAGAAGCCTGGGCACGTCTTCAATAAGTATTGGAAGTGGCTGGGCCAGTGCCTGGTGTGTGGTTCAGCAGACCACCAGATGAGGGAGTTCCGCATAGCACGAGCAGGCCCGGGAGGAGGAGCTAGGGCTCCAGCAGGCCAGCAGAGGGGACCAGCCTTGCAGACGCAGCTGCAGAGGTTCATCCAGCACCAGTAGCAGGCCAGGGAGGCCAGTAGGGGCGATGATTCGCCATGGCAGTAGAGGATGCAAAGGCCATCGGAGAGCTGATCACAGGTTCGATTCTTCTCGACTCCAGTCCAGCTTTTGTATTATTCGATTCCGGTGCTTTCCATAGCTTCATATCAGTATCTTTTGCGATTAGACACGGTATCGTAGCTGAATCGTTGCCTAGGACTTACAAGATCACGACCGGGGGTGGCATTATCCTCGTGAGTGATGTTTGTAAGGGTCGGATAGTAGTTTTGGGAGGCCGTGAGTTGGAGGTGAGCCTGCTCGTAATGCCATTACTGAACTACGATATAGTACTAGGCATGGATTGGTTGAGCAGGCACTACGCCAGCATTGATTGCAGAGGGGGTAGAGTTCTCTTCAGAGCGCCGGAGGAGCCAGAGTTCGAGTACTCTAGACGTCAGGCAGAATAGAGCAGCGGAGTCTTCTGTGGAGTCTCGGTCGAGGAGCAGGCGATTCCACACCCCTTGATAGCAGAGTATATGGATGTTTTCCCAAAGGAGTTGCCGAAATTGCCACCAGATAGAGACATAGAGTTCTCGATAGACTTGGTTCCAGGAGCGGAGCCCATCTCTCAGCATGTCTATCGGGTGAACAACAGCGAGCTGGTGGAGCTGAAGAAGCAGGTAGAAGAGCTACAGGACAAAGGCTTCATCCGCTCGAGTTCGTCTCCATGGGGTGCACCAGTGTTGTTCGTACCGAAGAAGGATAGGTCAGTACGGATGTGTGTTGACTATAGGGCACTCAACAACCTCACGATCAAGAACAAATACCCACTGCCACGGATCGACGATCTTTTTAACCAGTTGAGCGGAGCTCGGGTATTTTCCAATATTGATCTGAGGTCGGAATATCACCAGGTGAAGGTGAAGAGGGAGGACATTCCCAAGACCACTTTCAGGATGCGGTACGGGCAGTTTGAGTTTTTGGTTATGCCGTTTGGGCTAACCAATGCACCAGCAATGTTTATGAACCTTATGAACAAGGTATTCTACCAGTATCTGGATCAGTTTATGGTGGTGTTTATTGACGACATCTTGATATATTCCAAGACTGAGGAGGAGCACGAGGAACATTTGAGGATAGTACTGGAGATTCTCAGGAAGGAGCAGCTTTACGGGAAGCTCTCCAAGTGTGAGTTCTTCTTAGACCGGGTGGACTTCTTGGGGCATGTGGTGACTGGAGATGGTATCTCAGTTGACCCCAAGAAGATTGTAGCAGTTGAGGCATGGGCAGCGCCGACTTCAGTTGCAGAGATCAGGAGTTTCCTGGGGCTGGCAGGATATTATCGGAGTTTTGTGCAGGATTTCTCCGGGTTGCAGAACCGTTGACTTGGTTGACCCGGAAGGATGCTGAGTATGTTTGGTCAGAGGAGTGTCAGGCCGCTTTTGATGAGTTGAAGAAGTAGCTTACGACAGCTCCGATTCTGACATTGCCTTCAGGATCAGGTGGTTTCACTATTTATAGTGATGCTTCAGGGAAGGGGCTGGGTTGCATCTTACAGCAGCATGGGAAGGTGAATGCCTATGCTTCCAGGCAATTGTCCCCATAAGAAGAACTACCCTACCCACGACCTGGAGCTGGCAGCAGTGATATTTGCTCTGAAGTTGTGGAAGCATTATCGGTATGGTGAGAGGATGGAGATCTTCACAGATCATAAGAGCTTAAAGTATGTGTTCACTCAGAAGGAGTTGAACATGAGACAGCGCAGATGGCTAGAGTTGATGAAGGATTTTGACATCCTACTTCAGTATCACCCAGGGAAGGCCAACGTGGTTGCCGATGCCTTGAGTAGGTATCCGACAGCCATGTGTTTGACCATGGATCGGTATTTGCTTGCAGACTTAGAGAGCCTTGGGATTGAGGTGATCGTGCCCGGAGTGCAGATACAGATGTGGGGCATACAGATTCAGTCAGACTTGGTGGAGAGGATCAAGTCAGCACAGTTTGAGGACGTTGCTCTGCGGTGTCTCCGAGAGCAGGTTCGAGCAGGATTGTAGGAGGGCGAGTTTTCTCTTACAGAGGATGGTGCCTTGAGGCACGGTTCCAGGTTATGTGTGTCCAGCGGAGATCTCAGAGAGCAGGTTATGCAGGAGGCCCACAGATCTCAGTACTCTATACACCCGGGTGCCAACAAGATGTACCGAGATCTGAGGGAGCATGTTTGGTGGTCAGGAATGAAGCGGGAGGTGGCTTGCTTCGTGGCTAGGTGCTTGGTCTATCAGCAGGTCAAGGCAGAGAGACAGAGGCCCGGTGGATTGTTGCAGCCGCTGCCCATTCCCGAGTGGAAATGGGAGCATATCATTATGGACTTCGTATCAGGATTATCGTACACACCAGGAGAAAAAGATGCAATTTGGGTCATCGTTGACAGGTTGACCAAATCGGCCCACGTCTTGCCATTCAAGGTAGGTACATCTACAGAGAGGCTGGCGGAGATGTATATGCGGCAGATCGTCAGGATTTACGGGGTTCCGGTCAGCATCGTCTCAGATCGGGATAGTCACTTTACTTCCCATTTCTGGAGGAGTCTACAGACCAGCTTGGGCACTCAGCTCAAGTTTAGTACTGCATACCACCCCCAGACGGACGGACAGTCAGAGCGAACTATTCAGACACTTGAGGATATGCTGCGGACGTACGTCCTGGACTTTGGAGGTTCCTGGGAGGATCATCTTCATTTGGTGGAGTTTGCCTACAATAATAGTTTCCAGGCCAGCTTTGAAATGTCACCTTTCGAGGCTCTGTATGGGCGTAGGTGTCGTACACCCTTATCTTGGGATGATGTTGGTGAACGAGCTTTACTGGGGCCAGAGATGGTTATTGACGCAGTCGAGAAGGTGAAGCTCATCAGGGACAGACTTCGCGTGGCGCAGGACAGACATCGACACTGGGCCGATAGCCAGAGGCCGTTGGAGTTTGAGGTACAGATTAGAGTAGGATTAGATTTAGGTTTGTTTGTTTGTGATTTTTGATCATGTTTGTTTATTATAATAAATTGAGACCTTGCTTATGATTAGGTCGGAGACGAGATTTTCTTGAGGATATCTCTAACTCGTGGTACGATACGTTTTGGTGGAGGCGGAAAGCTTAGCCCGCGCTTCATCGGCCCTTTCGTTATCAGCGGGAGAGTCGGTGACGTTGCATACAGGCTAGACTTGTCTCTTGTGCTAGTGGGGGTCCACAACATATTCCATGTATCACAGTTGAGACGGTATGTGGCTGACCCTAGCCATGTGCTCGATCATTCAGTGATTGAGGTTGGGCCTTCTCTCAGCTATCCAGAGCAGCCAGTGGAGATTCTGGATCGACGAAAGAAGGTTCTGAGGAACCAGGTGATACCCTTGGTATGCATCGCATGGAGGCATCATTCTCCAGGAGAGTCTAACTGGGAGCGGGAGGATGAGATGCGCGTACGCTACCCATATCTTTTTGGACCGTGAGGTATACTTTCTATCCTTCTCATCAATTGTATTTCGCCTTTCAATTTCGAGGACGAAATTCTTTTAAGGAGGGTAGATTTGTCACTATCACATTTCTAGTTTGAGGGTATTTTTGACATTTTGGGATAATTTGAATTTATTAGAATTTATTTGAATTTATGGGAATTTTTAGGAATTATTTTGGAATTATTTGGATGAGGGTTGACTAGGTTGACTTTGACTAGTTTTGACCCTTGTAGACCAACCTAGAAGCTAACCCTAGTTAGTATGGACTTGGTTAGGTTATATGACTCTAGTCTAATCTAAGCTAACCCTTAGTTTGGTCAATAGACTCTAGTTAGCAATAGGAATTAGAAAGTCATAAGTCATGACTTATGATTTAGAACCATTGATAAATCAACTTAAGTCATAGCCTTGTAGATTGGCCCAAAGCCCAAGAAATTACAAAAACCTAGCCCTAAACATTGTGGCCGGCCACCATATCTTTATTGGGAACCCCACCCTATAAATACTCTCTTAATTTTAGGGTTGCCTCTTTTAGGAAAGATCAAGTTTAGAAAGAGGTTTGTTCCAACTTCATTTAATCCATAGAAACTCCATTTCATGTCCTTTTTCATTCAAAACTCTTCCATTAGGTTTTAATATACCTATACTTGCTGTTATTGGAGTTTTATTTCAGTTTGATATTGATTTGCTGGATTGGATATCAAGGAGAGCTCAACAAAGGGAGATTTTCTAGAAAGTTCATCTGTAGGTAACTTCTTCAATACTCAGTAAAATTTCGATTTCTTTATACATTTAGGAAGCTCTAGGAGTCCCCTAGGTGGTTGCATTGGTTTTGTGTCGAGTTTCATAGGTTTTATGTCCGTTTCGGACACGTACCAGCGTGTACTTGAATGTGTTCGATGAAATGCCTCAAAGGGCATTTCGTTTGATTTTGTGAATTGTTTTTGAATAGAAAGTTAGATATTGATCTCGCTTACATGTTTCTATTGTATTAAGCACACTTTCGTGTCGTGTCGACACAGGCTCGTGGATACGCGGTACACACACACGTGCACGCTGCTACAGTCCTCCCTGCTACTCGGGGCTGTAGCAGACATGACACGCGATTATAACACGAGACTCGACACGCACCATGGGACAGTGACTGAAATGCCACGTGTCAAGTCTCACGTGTCCACGTGGCGTGTCGAGAGAGATATCAGTGTCGCACTGATTTTTTACTGTGTAGTGTACACGAGAAATCGAGCACTGATACGCTACTCGTGTTCGTGCTGGACACGTTGAGGACACGAACCAGGGTGCCCTAGTCCTAGCCCTATTCCTACTCGACCCTGGGACACGAGTGTAAGACACATTGAGTCGTATCCTGCCTGCACGACTCCGTGTCCTGCCCGCACGAGACTGTCCTGTCAGTCTATACTGTAGATGACACTTGCTGTTTGGACACTTCGTATCCACTTTTGTGGACACGAATCACCCTCTCTGACATGAACACTATTAGTATGTTAATTACCAACCTTTTAAATCGCATTTTAATGTGTTTTCAATAGTTGTTTGTCATTTTCCCAATTTCTGATACATATGTTTTCCTGTGGATTTCCAGTTTTGGGAATCAAACCTTGTCATCATTTTTAACCTGTTTATTACTGTTAAAATATTGGTTTTAATTCCTATATTGGTTCTCCTATATGTTATCTTGCTGTGTGTCAAATTTTGTGTTGATTGGTGATCTATTGATTTCGAATTGGGGCTAGGCATGTGTAGCCTGAACTGAATTCAGTTTCTGAATTTTGTGAGTTGATTTCCTTCCTTTCCTATGCAGTTGATAATTGAACTGTCCTTTCCAAATGATGAATGTTTTGAGTACTTACTAATTTCCTATGTTTAATTGATACACTGTTTAGTTCAAAACTGAGAAATGATTTCCTTCCCTTAAACTAAGCTTGAATGATCATGTTAATGTGAACTCTTAGACATGTATTAGCTCACTGTTTCATGGTAAACTATCATCTGATTTTTGATTCAAATGTTAACTGTTAATGTGTTTCCAGATTTACCATTCACTGATTTCCAGGTTATACACTGACACACTGTTTGGTGTTTCACACACAATGTTAGCTTACTGATTTTCCCATGCCACTGTTTCCTATTTCTGTTTGTATATACATGACAATACACTGATTTCTTTCCTTTGGCACATGAACACAATGTACACTACTGGTTTTCCTAATACCATTCACTGATTTCTGATTTCCTGCTACACCACACACACTGTTTTGTACATCATTCACCCCACACACACAGTTATACACACACACTCTTGCACTCTCTCACTCTCTACACACACACTCATGTCTTCTCTCTCTATATATATATACATCCTATTTTCCGAGGTACATAATGCTAATAGGTAATATATATAATGTAATGTGTATATATATGGTAGTTGTGTAAATATTTGGGTATCTAGTTTAGATACCTACATAGAATATATGGGTTATACAAGTATATATATATATATGTCACATATATATACAACTTGTGTATTTACTATATATAGGTGATATATATACATGTGTTAAGAATAGGCCTGGGTAATGTGTATATAGCTTGGTCTAGGCTTGTATAGCTTGGTGAGCCTAGATTGGGCTTGTACAGCCTTATTAGACCTAGTTTAGACTTGTTAGACCTAGTTTGATCATAGTTGACCAAGTTTGACTTCTAGGGTTGACCAGAGTTGACCAAGAATTGACTTTGGCCTAGATTGACCTAGACTCATATAGAGTGCATAGTAGAACTTCATTTTACCATTTTAGACTTATTATGACTTGTGTTGTTCTGATTAGGAGCCAGACACCACTCCTCGGACAGTACTTTCATATTGGACACTCAGATACCAGGTGAGTACATTCTCTGATCATTTCATATCCTGCTTAGAATTATTTCCTACATTAAATTACTTTACTTGTACTGTCACGTTGGTCACACGAATTGGTACTATATGGATCCCTTCTTGAGATGTTATCCTTAGGGAGCATCGGGTACTACATGTTCTGTGCGTTTCACTTACATGGCGTATCACTATGCTTCACTGGTTCATTGATCACTTGTGACATATACTCTTATGATCACAGAGTCTCCTAGAATCTCTTATCCCGTTTACTGGGTATCCTAGAATCTCCTAGAATCCCCATTTATGGGGCATCCATGTATCACCCTTCGGGGGCTTTGCATGGAATCATAACATAACCTGGTTGGATCCTTGTGTATTGGTTGGGGGTACGGGGGAGTAGAAGTCGACATGTGAATAATACCCAAGTAGTATCTTATCAGAATCACTTCTATAGTGTCTTATCAGAATCTCCTATGCCATTTACATGTCTATATTGTACTCTGACTCACTAGCCACTGTTAGTCTCTATTATAGTAGATATTTCTATTATAGTTCTCTCTCTGTTTACATACTGCACTTCTTTCAGTACTTGTATCTTACATTACTGCATGATTATATTTTCTAACCTGCTATGAACTGTTGAGATATACTGTACTCGCCCCTGTCCTGACTGGACCTGTTGAAAATTTTACAGAGGACGAGGAGGAGGCCTGTCACGACCCGGTCCCCAAATACTTGGGTCGAATCGGATCATGCCCAGCCTGCACCGTTGATGAGACGACGGCAGTAAGCTGTAATCTATATGCAGGTGATCAACAACATTTGATTTGAAATTAATTTGCCACAACATTTATTTAAACGATAATTAAAATTTGTTCTGTTACAAGATTCATAACTTGAAACAACAAAGAAACAACTAAACTCTCAACGAAAATAGCATCTATGGAGACGCCACAACATCCTCCTCAGGTGGAAGTACCGCCGGGTACAAATCAGGGTCATAATAGCTATTGATCAGCATCTCCAGGTCATCAGAAATACCTAAATGTTGTCTCCAGTCAGGAGGAGCAAAGTACAATTCATGCAAATTTTAACAATTAAAATGACAATTAATATCATGCACTTTTAAACAGTTTTTAAAGATGAAACAGTTTTGAAATACAGTACAGTGATGAATAGGTAATGAATATGACCGGATTGGGTTACAGTAGTATCCTAGCGATACGGTATGGCTTGTCCCCGTGTGAAGAGGGGAAAGCTAACACAGTCAGTTATCCTAATTTTGGATTTGGTCATATCCACTACTCTACTCCCCCAGTCCCCAACAGTACAGTCAATACTCCCGAAGAGTCCGTGTTTGAACATGTTTAAAATTGCATGAAATGATTGTTAAAATATCGTAAATCCACATAAATGTACTTGCCTTAAATTTAAGTTGGACGAGATTTGGTTCTTCGGATTTGAACAGTCACCTCTCTTCTTTGAAATCCTACATTCCGGAAATTATGTCTCAGAAACCACAACTCTAGAATCTAGTTACAATCTCTAGATTTTGTTTCCTAGTCAATTTTAATCTTGTATTAATCAACAAATCAAACACGCTTTTCTAGTGCGTTACAATTAGGAAATCCAATTTATGTTTTATTTCCGAAAACTTGTTTTTATCAATTTTATTGGGAAAAGTTAGTATTTTATTTATACATATAAATATATTTTCTTTTCTTTAAGTGAGAAAATCATGAATTTCTAACTATTAAATAATATTAATTAATCTACGTTTCACAATCCCAGAAATCCACACTAATTCCTACTTATTACAATTACAAAATAAAATGGGCTTATGCCCTTACATTTCCATGAATTAAAATAAGAGAAATAAACTGTTAGTCCTACAAAATTACATAATAATAATACTAATAATTCAATTTAAAAAAATAGAATGAGTCTCAGAACTGGTCCAATCTTCATTTACAGCTACTCTGCCTCAACGTCCGGACAAACCGTGCGTTTGCATTTCACTGGGGCCCATTGACCATACGGTCGTCGCCCAAATAATTCATAGTATTCTTTTCGAAATCATTTTAAAATCTATAATCAAATTTATAGAAATTTCGGCAGCATTCCCTCTATTTTCGGGATAACCCAAAACTGGAAACGCGCCGATTTTTCCTGCAAAATAAATCCCAAACCAGGATACCGATCCAACCAAAATATAATAATAATAATAACCAGAAAATAATATCGAACTCGAAATATCCAAAGTAATTCTTCCGAGATTCGGAAAACAGATCTGAACTCAGAAATCAACAGAAAATTTAACCGAAGAATCATTCCAAAATTCACAGAGCTTTTCCGAACCGAGTTCGGAAAATCCGAAACCTAGCAAACCGAATTCCCAGGGAATTCTAGGACCAAAATATCATCAAACCAACCACAGAACACAACTATCCGAAAATTTCCGAAACACAAACGTAATAGAAAAATCGAATTTTTCCGAAGAAAAACTCCTGGACCAGATTTCATCATAGACCAAAATAGAGAACTATGGGACTATCCAGAGGTTACCGAAAACACGAAGGAATCCGAAGTGATGCCTCGGACTCGGAACGTTCCAGCACTTGCGGACAGTGGGAACCCAGATCTGACTCAGAATCCCGCGGACAGCAAGTCGGAAGCTCGGAACAGAAGATCGGAAGCTCGAAAAGAGGGAGGTCGAGGAAGTCGGCCGGTCAGGCCGCGGAAATCACAGCGACGGGGCCGCTCGGGAAGCTGGCGCCGAAAGGGCGGACGCGAGGGCGCGCACAGGGGTGCGGCCAGTGGCGGCGGCCAAGGGCGGTGCGCCGGCTCGGGGGCTGCCGGGATCGGCCTGGCGGGCCGCGGACAGTGACCGGCGCTGGAGACGCGGGTCCGACGGCGGAAAGCCGCGAGGATGGCTCGGGAACTCGGAGGCGGCCGGGGAAGGTGGCGCCGAGAACGGAGTTCGCCAGAGAAACTCGGGATCGCCGGAAAGATCGGCTAGGGCACGGTTTGGGTTTGGTTGGGGAAATGGTGGATGAAGTGTGGGAGAAGGAGAGGGTTTTTATAGGAGATGGTGAACGGGGTTACCGGGAGGAAGACGAACGGCCCAGCCTTCATGCCGGCCGGAGAGGAGACGAGGGGTCGAGCGTTGGGTCGGCTGGGAGAAGAAGAGCTCCAAACATGGAAATGATTCCAATTCCTCCATAAATGAGTTTTAACTCATTCACTCTGCTGTAGGAATGAATCAAAAGATCTATGGATCCTAAATGGGTTATAATGGGTTGTGGGTCAAAATGGATTATTGGATTTGGGCCTAAGGGCTAAGATCCAAATTGTTGGGGCTTTGAGCTAACATAAAATTTTATGGCTGAAAACAACAATAAAAAATGGTTTTAAGGCTTTTGATAAAATAATTTTGTTTACTTAAAATCTTAAAAATAAAAATATTTTTAGGTTTAACTAAAAATCAAACCGGGTTCATATCTAGGCTGCCATACAAAATCTAATCAATTTATTTTCTTGAACATAATAATAATTTGTATTCTAAATAACATAATTTTTAATTAGAAAAATTGCATGTTTTGATTAAACCCCAGTTTCAAAAATTCAACAATTGAAAATATTTTAAAAAAATTTCTAAAATTACGGGTTTCACAACCTTCCCTCCTTAGAAAATTTCGTCCTCGAAATTTCAAGGATCAGGGCCGGGGTACAATCAACACTTAGCCTTAAACAAAATGAACTTTAAACTAGCAGGCACGATCGGAATTATCAAAATATGATCTGAAATGGGACGGGAAAGTTTGGAGTATTCAAATCATTTTAGGCACGAGAAAGAACCTAGGTACCTCCAGGATCATAGAATAGGCGAGAACTAAAAGAGGTTACGAGAGAAAACAAGAAAAGAGTGGAGGTCGACATTTTATTTAAAAAGGCAGAAGATGATGGAATCTTCTAAGATGAGAAACCTAAATGTCCCATCAAATTGAAATAGGGTACAAAGATTTGTGACTCAGGAAGAATTGAAAAGTTGTACGATAGTAGGATACTAAAGATGATTAGAATGATAATGAATGTAATCGAGTGAAATATTTCCAATGAGGGCCGAGTGATGATCAACGAGGATGGAAAGTATGTCGTTTCACCGCTCAACGGTCAGAAGATAGGATATGCGGAAAAAGACCTACAAGATAACTACCTATAGCTTCCAAATTAAATCTGTAACTAGATGATAATAATAATGAATGAATAAATACATAAGGTATAGAAATATATATGTATGCAGCGTACCAAGGTTGAACAGAAAAGAGGTCGAGGTAGTCGAGCTTGATTTGATCCTAATAAATTTTTAGGACGACCAAGTAGAATTTTGTAGGAAATCTGTCATCTCTGGTTGTGACAAAAGATTTCTGGAAATGAAGACAACCGCTAGAAATGTAAATCCTCTAATCAGACGAAAGTCAGAATGATTTGATAGTGCAAAAGGTAACCATGATATGAATGTAGTCTGAATAATATTCGGGAACCAAATATGTTTGAAGTCACTTTGTCTCAAATCCATGCCTCGCCAGAGTGCACCTGACTGCAGTGAATTTGACCCAATAACTTGAATAATTTTAGGTGACCGAGTACTCTTTTAACTTTATCCATTCCATGACTAAGCAACAAAGATGATCAACATGGTGTATTTAGAACATAGTCACGATAATATCCAGAAATCTATGAACACCTGAAATCACTTCAACTTTAGAGTCTTTTTGCCTCGCCAGTGCGCAACTGGCTGCAGTAAACTCGCAGTTTCCATAATTCAGGCAAATCACTACAACGCACATGTGCGAAATTGTATTAGGTTATTGGATATTTTCTCAGCTGTGTCCATGAAAATTTCAAAGAAATTTCCTAAAATTCAAACGAGTTCTAAAGTTCTATTTATGATAGAAAAATGTATTGATGTATGTTCTACTGGTTTCAAGAAAATTTATCAGGATAAATATGTGTTCCAGTAACTCTTGAGAATTAAGAGATTTGATTTTTTTTTTTGAGGAAATAGATCAAGCTTGAGTATGGCCAATGAGTTGGACGCAGGATAAGGTAGAAAAATCAGAGTTTTGGGTTGAGTTGAAGAAGTTAATGAGAACATTCCCGATAAATCACTTAAAGGATACAGACGTTTACCAAAATTATTTGAAGAAATAATTTCTTATCCAAGGAAAATTTTGAGAATGTGATAGGGAGTAGGGTTGACGTAAAAGAAGTATGTCTTTATGGATTTCGGGAAATCTGGTTAAAATGATTTAGTAGAGCCAACAGGGAAATGACTCAACAATTTTAAAAGAAGATTTTTCTAATAAGATGGAATCAATTCTCTGACCGTTCGTACTTTACGGTACTCAAGCATTGAGTTAAAATACTGCCTAAGCTTTGGATTGATCAAGAAGTTGCATAGAGAGTGTAGGGTTTCAAGTTGAGTGGGGAAAATCAACAAAAATATTTGGAATAACCTAGGAGATAACAATCAAGATTTGAGGTTATTTTAAAAATATCTTCTCTAGGGGAATCATGAACTAACCAGGCTGAACCAATTCTTTCGGTAATAACTGAGGTTTATGGTTCCAGAAGGATTTGGTTCAGGATTCGCTCCAAGGAAGTCAATTTAGAATTTAGATCAAGTTTGGGTACGCAAATCATAAAAGTTTCTCCGGTAGACAAGAGTTATTAGAGTTTAGAATTCTAGATAGAGAATGAGTCTGGATTCCCTTAAAGATAGAAAAAAAATTGATCACTAGTGGAGAAGTTAAAAGGTCTGCTGACGAAGGAGATTAAGGAGTTCTAGTAATGGTCCATAATTAGCAAAAATATAGATCCTAAGGGATGCTAAAAGTTTGTTAAAGATATGGGAAGGAGATCATCCCTAAAATCACGGGATACTAAAAGGTACAAATCTAGGAAAACATGTGGTAACATTTACTATCATACAGTCGGCCTAAACTGGTCAGGGTCCAAATCACTCCTTATGCCATCATCAATTCTAATTGTTATAGGTACCAACTAATGTTTGGGTAATCCAAATTCTACCCTTCCAATTCTTAATCACCAACATATCCCTGATAAATATCGCCTTTCATTCCTCCTCATTTACAATTTCAGCAATTGTATCGTAGGAGAGAGACTTTGGGAAAGATTTCTACCATAAGGGTGTAAACAAGAATTTTATTCATAAAGGAGAATTACAACAAGACTCTCATGATTATTCTAAGGACATTCAGTTACAACTTCTTATAACAATAGGTAATGACAGTTCTAGGTACTAGTCCTCATGGCTCTGGCTCTTGTATGAGCAGTCTCCAATCGCCTCATCTTCTTCTATGATCCTCGAGTCTGCATCATGCCTTCCTGCAGTGAGTGTAGGAGGCAAGGCTTGCTCGATAGGAAGAGAGTCCCTAGGTTGCAGCGTAGCAGGTGTTGCTGGGATAGGTGCTCTGGTATAATGGACAGATAAGAGGCAGTTCTTTATCCGATGTTCAGTGGATCCACATGCCAAATATTGTCCCAATCTATTGCGGCAACTAACGGCCTGATGACCAGACCTCTTGCAGTAGTCACAAGCCAATAGCCTCTTACGACAAGACTGCCGAAAAATAGGGTACTTGATGGGACCCAAATATCTTCTAGATTCAGGAGTATACCTTCTAGGGTGAGGTTCCGTACTAACTCGGTTTAAGATAGCTAAGGCTACGTCATTGACATTATTCATAACATCCCTCGTAATATCTATCAGTTTCTGCTGGGCCTCGGCTTGGGCCTTCTGACCTTCAAGTACACCTCGCAACAGGCTTGCGATGTCAGAGGAGTTATCGGGCACTGAGGCCACAGCTTGAGCAGCTACTGCTGCAGTGACCTGCACCTCAGCCCGAGAATAGGTAGGGTCCGCCGCTTGATCTGCAGTTCCAGAAGTGGCGCCAGGTGCTGGTGGTTCATGGGGCCGATCGGTCAACTGCAAGGATGGGGGTTCTGGTCGTACTGGGGAAGATGGGGTACGATCGGGAGATGGCACCGCATCACCAGCAGGGGTGGTCGTTCCCTTGGTCATATTCTGGAAAGTATAGGTTGCAATACATAAGCAAGGTAGCCTACCAGTCTATATCAATCAAAAATATTTAATAATAAAATATTTCGGTCCTATGTCGTGACAAATTGATGTTCTAGTGTTCTAGTTGTTTCTAGATAGGTTTTCCTAAGTTGTTGTTGTTGTAGACCTGCATGGGCCACCACTAAAAACATGTCACGACCCGGTCCCCAAATACTTGGGTCGAATCGGATCATGCCCAGCCTGCACCGTTGATGAGACGGCGGCAGTAAGCTGTAATCCATATACAGGTGATCAACAACATTTGAAATTAAATTTGCCACAACATTTATTTAAACGATAATTAAAATTTGTTCTGTTACAAGATTCATAACTTGAAACAACAAAGAAACAACTAAACTCTCAACGAAAATAGCATCTATGGAGACGCCACAACATCCTCCTCAGGTGGAAGTACCGCCGGGTACAAATCAGGGTCATAATAGCTATTGATCAGCATCTCCAGGTCATCAAAAATACCTAAAATGTTGTCTCCAGTCAGGAGGGAGCAAAGTACAATTCATGCAAATTTTAATAATTAAAATGACAATTAATATCATGCACTTTTAAACAGTTTTTAAAGATGAAACAGATTTGAAATACAGTACAGTGATGTGAATAGGTAATAAATATGACCGGATTGGGTTACAGTAGTATCCTAGCGATACGGTATGGCTTGTCCCCGTGTGAAGAGGGGAAAGCTAACACAGTCAGTTATCCTAATTTTGGATTTGGTCATATCCACTACTCTACTCCCCCAGTCCCCAACAGTACAGTCAATACTCCCGAAAGAGTCCGTGTTTGAACAGTGGTTTAAAATTGCAATGAAATGATTGTTAAAATAATCGTAAATCCACATAAATGTACTTGCCTTTAAATTTCTTAAGTTGGACGAGATTGGTTCTTCGGATTTTGAACAGTCACCTTCTTCTTTAAAATCCTACATTCCGGAAATTATGTCTCAGAAACCACGACTCTAGAATCTAGTTACAATCTCTAGATTTTGTTTCCTAGTCAATTTTAATCTTGTATTAATCAACAAAATCAAAACACGCTTTTCTAGTGCGTTACAATTAAGGAAATCTAAATTTATATTTTTATTTCGAAAAACTTATTTTTATCAATTTATTGGGAAAAGATTAGTATTTTATATTTATACATATAAATATATTTTTCTTTTCTTTAAGTGAGAAAATCATGAATTTCTAACTATTTAAATAATATTAATTAATCCTACGTATTCACAATCCCAGAAACATCCACAACTAATTTCCTACTTATTACAACTTACAAAAATAAACAAATGAGCTTATGCTCTTACATTTCCATGAATTAAAATAAGAGAAATAAACTGTTAGTCATGTAAATTACCTACAAAAATTACATAATAATAATAACTAATAATTCTAATTTAAAAAAATAGAATGAGTCTCAGAATTGGTCCAATCTTCATTTACAGCTACTCTGCCTCAACGTCCGGACAGACCGGTGCGTTTGCATTTCACTGGGGCCCATTGACCAATACGGTCGTCGCCCAAATAAATTCAAAAATAGTATTCTTTTCCGAAATTTATTTTAAAATTATATAATCAAAATTTATAGAAATTTTGGCAGCATTCCCTCTATTTTCGGGATAACCCAAAACTGGGAAACGCGCCGATTTTTCCTGCAAAATAAATCCCAAACCAGGGATACCGATCCAACCAAAATATAATAATAATAATAATAACCAGAAAATAATATCGAACTCGAAATATCCAAAGTAATTCTTCCGAGATTCAGAAAACAGATCTGAACTCAGAGAATCAACAGAAAATTTAACCGAAGAATCATTCCAAAATTCACAGAGCTTTTCCGAACCGAGTTCGAAAAATCCGAAACCTAACAAACCGAATTCCCAGGGAATTCTAGGACCAAAATATCATCAAACCAACCACAGAACACAACTATCCGAAAAATTTCCGAAACACAAACGTAATAGAAAAATCGAATTTTTCCGAAGAAAAACTCCTGGACCAGATTTCATCATAGACCAAAATAGAGAACTATGGGACTATCCAGAGGTTACCGAAAACACGAAGGAATCCGAAGTGATGCCTCGAACTCGGAACGTTCCAGCACTTGCGGACAGTGGGAACCCACAGATCTGACTCAGAATCCCGCGGACAGCAAGTCGGGAAGCTCGGAACAGAAGATCGGAAGCTCGAAAAGAGGGAGGACGGTCGAGGAAGTCGGCCGGTCAGGCTGCGGAAATCACAGCGACGGGGCCGCTCGGGAAGCTGGCGCCGAAAGGGCGGACGCGGAGGGCGCGCGCACAGGGGGTGCGACCAGTGGCGGGCGGCCAAGGGCGGTGCGCCGGGCTCGGGGGCTGCCGGGATCGGCCTGGCGGGGCCGCGCGGACAGTGACCGGCGGCGCTGGAGACGTGGGTCCGACGGCAGAAAGCCGCGAGGATGGCTCGGGAACTCGGGAGGCGGCCGGGGAAGGTGGCGCCGAGAACGGAGTTCGCCAGAGAAACTCGGGATCGCCGGAAAGATCGGGCTAGGGCACGGTTTGGGTTTGGTTGGGGAAAATGGTGGATGAAGTGTGGGAGAAGGAGAGGGTTTTTATAGGAGATGGTGAACGGGGTTACCGGAAAGGAGGAAGACGAACGGCCCAGCCTTCATGGCCGGCCGGAGAGGAGACGAGGGGTCGAGCGTTGGGTCGGCTGGGAGAAGAAGAGCTCCAAATATGGAAATGATTCCAATTCCTCCATAAATGAGTTTTAACTCATTCACTCTGCTGTAGGAATGAATCAAAAGATCTATGGATCCTAAATGGGTTATAATGGGTTGTGGGTCAAAATGGATTATTGGATTTGGGCCTAAGGGCTAAGATCCAAATTGTTGGGGCTTTGAGCTAACATAAAATTTTATGGGCTGAAAAACAACAATAAGAAAATGGTTTTAAGGCTTATTGAGAAAAATAATTTTTGTTTCCTTAAAATCTTAAAAATAAAAATATTTTTAGGTTTAACTAAAAATCAAACCGGGTTCATATCTAGGCTGCCATACAAAATCTAATCAATTTATTTTCTTGAACATAATAATAATTTGTATTCTAAATAACATAATTTTTAATTAGAAAATTAATTGCATGTTTTGATTAAACCCCAGTTTCAAAAATTCAACAATTGAAAATATTTTTAAAAAATTTCTAAAATTAGGGGTTTCACAGTTTTGCATTAAAATAATATTTCTAAAAGAGGAAGACATACCAGACGACGGAAATGTTCCGTCATCGGAATCGACCCACCGCACCACTTCGAGGCATGTTGCCTAGCCGCCTTGGCCTTCTCCGACTTCTCCTTGTACTTTGGGTCCTCGAATCGAGCCTTCATCGCATTCCATTGATCAGGGGTGATCCAACCTTGGATCGACTTTCCGGCACGATCACGATCCTTCTGATCATTGATAGAGTCCGGATCAGCTTGGCAGCGACGGCAGAAAATATCCCCTCGATAAGCTCGGCCCGGTGCGGTGGATAGAATAACATATCCTAGAAGAGCGCAAACCAAATATTTATCAGTTATATATAATATACAAAAATTATATGATTCATGTTAAAAGCAAATATATTTTAACCTTGAAGCGCGCAAACCAGAAGGCCTTCCTCTCGTCCGGAGCCTCAGAGTAGTTAATCCAAGCACCACCATAATTATGCCTCAGCATGTGGCCTAGACGTCTCTGCACCTCTGGGGGACGATATCTATACAAACATATTATATTCATGAGAAAAGTTAAATTATGATAAAAACAGAAAGAAAAAAATTATAAACCAAAACACCTACTCTGTACCGTCGGCCTAGATCTCCGTCCTTCTCTCCTCCGGAGGTACGCACGCATCATCTGCATGATGCTGGTCGGCCATCGGCGTCGTCGCCTCGGCCGTCGCCGCAGCCTCCGCCATCTGCTCATCCGTCTCCATCGTCGTATCAGCAGCAGGAACGCTGGACGAGCGAGCACTCTCAACAGGCCTGGAACTACTCGTCCCAGGAGATATGCCACGTGACGTCGTCCCACCAGGCCCACCTACTGTCCGATATGGAGGAGTAATCGGCGACGAGGATCCAGAGCCGGTACCAGAATGAGGTACCGAAGGAAAACTCCGTCCTCTAGCAGTACCTGTAGGAAGTACCGGAGGACAGTGACCTCGTTGTCCCCTTCGGAATGCTCCGCGACGACCTACCATACCTGATAACAGCATATGATAATACAACAAATAATAGAGACTAGAAATATGAAAGTAAAACAAATAATAGAGACTAGAAATATGAAAGTACAACAAATAATAGAGACTAGAAATATGAAAGTAAAACAAATAATAGAGACTAAAAATATGAAAGTACAACAAATAATAGAGACTAGAAATATGAAAGTACAACAAAGACAAGATAATAACCAAGACAACATATGATGATACATTCTACAATAAACATCTAAGTCCAGATAATATATTCTAAAAGAAACATCTAAGTTCAGATAAGTATATCTCTCTCAATAATCTTCAGAATAATCATCTTGTTCGTCTTCCTCGACCTCATCTTCCTCTTCCTCCTCATCTTCACTTTCATCTTCGCCTTCGTCGGCTTCGTCTTCCTCTTCGGATAATTCTACATCTTCTATATTATGTGTCGTGTAATGCGTAACTTTCGTGGAGTCCACATCGACAATATTGGTTACAAGAGGTAGCTCGTCCTCCTGGTAAGGTTTTTCGTCAACATCAAAAGTATCTCTGGCTTTAGTCTTGCATACTGCCCACCAGTCAGACTTCGTTGCTCCCCATCTCGGATAAGCTGTGAAGTACACGAGCTGAGCCTGAGTTGCTAGGACAAATGGTTCGTAGCCTTGATATCTACGCTTGTAGTTTATATCCACAAGACCATGCTTGTCAATTTTCCAACCTTGATTTTCAATCGGATCGAACCATTCACACTTGAACAACATGATCTTTGCAGGTTCTCTGCCATTATTATATGACAACTCCACAATCTCTCGCAAGATGCCAAAGAAATTATTTCCTGGATCGACGTCTTTGTAGTTCGAAGACTTGATACACAAACAACTGTTTTTTGTGGAATCAAGATCCAGGAAGCTGTCTCTGATGGGAGCATTTGTCGACTTGAATCGAAAGCCATTGACACAGTAACTTGGCCATATTTTAACAAAAGTAATTGGTCCAGTAATAAGTTATTTATTGCGCAGTTGCATTACAAGAGGCCAGTAATTAGACGATCGACCTGAATATCAAAGAAGCGATAATAAGTTATTTATTGCGCAGTTGCATTACAAGAGGCCAGTAATTACCGAGCTACTTACATATTCGCTCAACCAAGAAGAAAAATGATGTCTCATTTCTTGTTCTAATGCTTCGTCTGTTAGGTAGGGTTTAACCAGCCTCAACTCATCATTATATGTGCTGGAAAACAACGAAGCAACCGCCGATTAGTGCAATAATATTAGCTTATACTATTACATTGAGATGACGTAAACTCATCATCCTGAGTTACTTACCCCTCTAGCTTCTCCACTTCATCCTCGTCGTAATTGAGTAATACATACAACTGAGCAGCCCTTAGCTCTTCGTCATTCAAATATCTCTTCTTCATTTTCCCCGAAGGCTTTCCGGACGCATTGAATACTTTCAGTATTCCATCATTAAATTCTTCATATCCGTCGTCGTTTCTCGGAGCCCTCGTTCTATTCGTAGCAACATGAGGTTTGAAATAGGAGGAGTAGAAATTTGTAATCTCCTCGAGAATATAGGCTTCACAAATAGAACCCTCGACCCGAGCCTTAATTTTCACCTTTCTTTTTAGGTGATTCAAATGTCGCTCGAACGGGTACATCCATCGATATTCGACGGGTCCACCAATACGTGCCTCGTAGGAAAGATGAATCGGCAAATGCTCCATAGAGTCAAAGAATCCAGGAGGGAACACCCTCTCTAGCTTGTACAGTGTTACCGTAATGTCCTTCTCTTGCTTTTCAAGACGTTCAATGAGCAATTTCTTAGAACAAAGGTTCCTGAAGAATATGCTAAGCTCCGTCAATGGATTCCAAACTGCCTGCGGTAAGAATTCTCGAAATGTAATCGGAATTAACCGCTCCATGAATACGTGACAATCATGGCTCTTCATACCTGTCAGTTTGTTCTCCTTGAGGTCGACGCATCTTCTCAAGTTCGAAACATACCCATCTGGAAATTTCAGACCTTGAATCCACCTACAAAGCCTTATTTTATCCTCCTTCTCCAATGAAAAAATTGCCTTAGGCTGCTTCAACTTCCCATTCCCGTCCTCTATCAAATGCAATGTAGGATGTCTACATATTTCTTCCAAGTCCAATCTAGCCTTTGGATTGTCTTTCGTCTTCCCCTTTACGTCCATTACAGTATTAATTATGTTGTCAAACACATTTTTCTCGATATGCATGACATCAAGGTTATGTCTAATCAGATTGGTGCTCCAATATGGAAGATCCCATAATATACTCCTCTTCGTCTAGTTATGAGTGCGACCAAATCCGTCACACTTGTAGCCCGTAGCAGGCTGCTCAATAGCTCTTGGAACCTACTTCCCACAGCTGATTCAACTCATCAATCAATGGCTGTAAATACACATCGATGTTCCTTTTCGGATTGTTCGGACCTGGGATAATAACGGTGAGAAACATATACGGAGTCTTCATGCACATCCAAGGCGGTAGATTGTACGGGATGACGATCACAGGACAACATGAATACTGGAATCCCGAAAGTCCGAATGGGGTAAAACCGTCGGAGCAGAGACCCAATCTGACATTACGCGGATCAGAAGCAAAATCTGGATACTCTCGATCAAAGTGCTTCCATGCTTCTCCATCAGATGGGTGACCCAACAATCCTTCGGTATGTTCCCGCTTATGCCAACTCATGTTTTCTGCAGTTTCCTTCACCATAAACAACCACTGCAACCGCGACGTCAACGGCAAGTAGTGCATCGAAGAGGTAGGCATCCTGGCACCGACAAACTTTCCTCTACCACATGCCATGTAGTGATCGACACCACAAAATCTGCAGGCATCTTCATCCTTGTCGTCTTTGTAGTACAACATGCACCCGTTGCGACAGGCATCGATTTTTTCGTATCCCATCCAGAGCGATCTAACCATCCTCTTAGACCGGTAGAAGTCTTTAGGCAACTTCGCACCCTCAGGCAATATTTCTATAAGCAACTCCATAAGACGGTTGTAGCAATCTTACGACATGTTAAAATCGGACTTGATGCTCAACAATCTTGTAACCACCTCCAACGGTGAATGATCCTCACAACCAGGATATAATGGAGTCCTTGCATTCTCCAGCAACTCCATAAACTGTGCAGCATCGGGGTTCGGTGCCTCCTCAGGTGCATCATGATCATCCGGATCGAAACTAGGCCCGACCGCGTCGAAAACCATGTTCACCAACCCATCGTCGTAAGGAGCGTTGTTGTGGACATCCACATAAGGCTCGTACTTCGATGCTAAAGACACAAGTTCTCCGTGCTCGCTCCACTGATAGTAATTCGGCGAGAAACCCTTCGAGTATAAATGATACGTGACATCCACTTCTGGATGATATTTCAAGTTGCGACATCTCACACACGGACACTTAATTTTGGTACCGTCCATGTACTGAGGGAACGCCTTGGCAAACTGCAGGAACTGGTGTACACCCTCTATGAATTCATCCCGCACACCGCACATGTCATCAGGATGACGGTTGTACATCCAAGTACGATTCCGCAGATAGTAATTCAGCTCCATAATTCTGTAAGATAGATACATCAAGGTAGTGAATGATATGCAATTGTCAGTTCATGCGGTCTATACTTTCCGTAGTATATGTACACATGACATTTTACGTTAAATGATCAGAGATTATATGTCATCTTCTTTTCGCATTGCTAACTTTTCTTTCGCGTGTTTGTGAGTGCGGTGGTCAGAGATTATCGCGGCGGTATATCACCCGTGTCTACAATATTTCATATAGGCTGAGTTGTAGAAGTCAAGTTTTAGGATATTAGTCTATATATTATGTATAGTCCAACCGAGTCAACTCTAAGCTAAACTAGTCCAACTTGGTCAAACTAGCCATTTCTAAGTTGTATAAGTCAAGTTTTAGGATATTAGTCTATATATACTAGTATAAACTCTCCCTCCTCTCCAAATACCTGGTACTAGTTAACCCTCCCCCTTTCTCCCACTAGACACACACATACATATACATGATGTATACAACCACACCATAGTTCCCAGGTTCTTTTAACCTAACTTTCCAGTTGGTACTAACCTCAATAGAACAAACACTCTCACAGCTCAAAAGCCTAATACATGCTCACGCCTTACCCTTGTGACACTCCCTTTCAAACACAAACACACACTTATATGTTTCCTTACACATGTTGCCATGTTACCTATAAAAATAGGAAACCCTTGTTGTCTAAAATAAGACACAATTCTACAAAGAGAACCATACTGTAGAACTCACACTTTAAGACAATAGATGAAGGAAGACTTGTATGGAGGATCGATAGGGTTGAACAATGTCATTTTATTCTACAAAGAGAACCATACTGTAGAACTCACACTTTAACACAATTCTACAAAGAGTTGTCATAGGGTGTTGAGCGATGTCATTTTATTCTTTTCTTCTTCTTCTTCTTGGAATTTTTGAGTATTGGATCTTGAGAGATATATATAGCTAGAACTTACGAAGAATGAAGTACCATACTTCAACAAATAGATGTTGACTAATTGGTTCATATACTTGTTGTCTAAAATAAGTGTAGGAATGTTGCAAAGTGAAACAATGTATCAAACACTATATCGAAACCCAAACCCAATATGCATGCTTGGGGGTGTCCACGTGTCCAACAAATGGACACAAAGTGTCCAAAACCTCACGAACACACTGTATCAGTGAACACATGGTCGTAATGTGTCTCCGTGTCCATTTTGGACACGAAAAACACCTCAATTAGGGTTAGGGTTTACCTTCAGTCTCCTCGCGGTGGTGGAGGAGGAGGAGGAGGACAAGTTCGGTGGTGGAGGAGGAGGGGATTAAGTGTACAGAGGTGAAATACATATATATGCAAGCTTGGGGGTGTCCACGTGTCCAACAAATGGACACAAAGTGTCCAAAACCTCACGAACACACTGTAACAGTGAACACATGGTCGTAATGTATCTCCGTGTCCATTTTGGACACGAAAAACATCTCAATTAGGGTTAGGGTTTACTTTCAGTCTCCTCGCGGTGGTGGAGGAGGAGGATCTCGCGGTGGAGGAGGAGAAGGGGCTCGCAGTGGAGGAGGAGGAGGAGAAGGGGCTCGCCGGAGAGAGGAGAAGGGGTTCGCGGTGGAGGAGGAGGATGAGCGGCGCCGGAGGGAAGGGGGTCGGGCTGTCGTCGAGGTCGGGGGAAGAGGGACGGGAACAAAAAATTTGGGGAGAGGGAGAAATGAAAAGAGAAACCGAGGAAACCCTATTTAGCAGAAATTAGCGACGTACATAAATACGTCGCAAAGCGTCGATATTATTTTAATATTCGGCGACGTAACGATCTTTGCGACGCTAAACGTCGCTGAATAAATAAAACTGGCGACATTTTCCGACAAATCAACGACGTTGGTTTTTATTACACTAAAGGTAGTCACAATATGTCGCTATTAACGACGTATTGTGACGCATACTTTTGGAGTCGCTAAATCCAAAAATATTAGCGACGTTTAATGTCGGTGTCGCTAATTTCGTCGCTGATATGACTTATTTTGGTAGTATATCCAAGGAAATGAACATGAACATCATGGTATGAAAATGAATACAGGAGAATATAAAGTACGATAAATGAGACATGACATGAAACCTGAACAAGAATACTGAAAAGTAAATACAGGGAACATGAAATAAATCCTGAACATGAAATACACAATGAACCTGATGTGTGCAATATCGAAATACATCCAGATTGTGTGATCGGCTTGGGTAGATTCAGGGAACATGAAATGGTATGGCTTTGATCCCGCGTGCACGATGCGGGGCCTAAGCTATTCACATGAATAGTAACTCGGGTTTGATCACACATCTGTAGTATTTTCCCTCCCAGACACAAGTAAACTCAAGGAACAAGATACAAGACAATCTCGTGAAACATCGTGTCAACAAGGAGATATAAGCATGAATATACAAGACATGAAGAAATGGATAAGTCTGAGGAGTATACTTGCCTTGCTCAGGGTGATCAAGTATAGAAAGTAGAGCTCTGTAAGTCGACCTGGATTTGGGTACAAGTTGGTTAAAATATGAATAGTGATATTAAGCTAACTAAATCATTTCCTAGCCAGAAGCCACTATCTATTTGCACTAATCATATAACTACTAGCTAGCTAATCATTCACTAACCATAAACTGCTAACTGGATACCTATATATATAGTTGTTAAATAAATAGAAACTAACAACTAACATGCTACCAAAATATTGGCTAAAGATAAATAGTATATTCTAACAAAACAAAATATATACTTAATAAGAAATATTCAAAATAAATATTATTAAAAATCTCTCTAATCATGAGCAAAATAAACAAAAAAACATTTTCTAGTTCTGGTAAAATAACATTTAGAAAAGATTTATATTTATGGCGAAAACCACTATTAACCAAGTATTTATCATGCAGCTATATAAAGCAGTAATGACAAAATGTACCAGCCCACACACTAGAGCCCATACTCCACATTACAGAGTCCATCCTCTTAGTCCAAAGAAGCTAACTGAGCTTCAGCAAACCACAACCCAGGTCCAACCTAATATAAACTCAACCTATTTGTTCAGCTTCAACAACGGCAATGTTCAACAAAACATTTAAATCAAATATTCCACAGCTCAAATAAACCAAACTCTACTTAGTACGAGCAGACCCCAACCCAGCCTACTATGTGCTCAAATTCATTACCAACTCAATACTACATAAATCAATCTACAACCCAATCCTTAGCCAACCACCAAGATTATTACCAAAACAACCTACTCAGTTCAACTGCAGGTCATTACAGAGCTCACAGTTAAAATAAAATCAACTGAATCAAAAGCTATCATTTGAACCCTACGGCTATATTCTACTCCCCATATGGCAATTCAAAAAATGCACAGCACAACACAACACATCTGCTTTATCTAACATATATACAGAGTTAACCCATCAAACATTGTTTTGAAACTTAACGGCTACTGCTACTTCACTCCAGTAAGGAAGAATATGCAGTCCATAATTCGACCAACCACTGTTCTACCAGAAGTTAGCCCTACACCCATAACTATATGTAACCCAGCAGCTAGAACTCAGACAAATCTAATGGCCATATTTGGAACTCAGAATAGGAAGTATGCAGGAATAAATACAACCCAGATTTCATATTCATCCAACCAATTGAGAAGAGGAAATTATACAACAAAACTGAATCGAATGAATAAGAATTACACAATAACTTTAATACGAATAGACAAGGTCCACCCTGTTGACTCCCAATCCCGGATACGCCACATATCTGGACACGAACCGAACCAGACACGAACAGCAATTGAAGGTACGGACACGGACCCGCACGCAAGACACGAACAGCAAATGGCACCCATGCCCCGACCCCAAATCTGACCAAAACTTCATATACTTGAAACATAGATTAGATTATAAACTTCCATCACCAGAGGATTAGGAAATACCTTAGGATGTGAATCTTTAGTTGTTGGGTCAGACACGTCTTCTCCGTATCCGAATAATACTCGAAGATGATCGAGCTAAGTTGCAAACTCTCTATCAACATTGATCAATCCCATCCTCCTACGATCCACATCAGGACTGTAAGTTCTCAAGTCGATCTCCAATACTCTAGGTCGGCTCAACCAAATGATAGGTCCTTGCTCCAGTTCTCATCCGATGAGAGGAAAGATCGATCAGCAAGTAATCAAATAAATTTACAATCAAGAATTTATTTCTGATGAGGTGTTGATCCACTCACCGAGATCGAGGCCGAACTTCGCCGGAAGGGATGAAGACGTCAAGATCCCCATGACGGGATAGTCAGTGCACAGTTGTCGAACCATCGTGCACTGTCGAGAGCGATAATGCTCAGTCGCCGGAGCGAAGTTGTCTCGCCATCACTGTGATCATCGTCGGAAAGTGCTTGCTCGCTTGGAGAGAAGAAGTACAGTCGCTGCCCGCCGTCGTCATCGAGGTGTTGAATCGAGGAGACGTCGTCGTGTGATCAGTTGCCGCCGCGTGGAACTTGACTAGAGGCGGCTCAGTCGCCGAGGATGGAGCCCGCCGAGTGTCGCCTGGACGTCGCTTCAGGATCTTCGCCGTTGCTTCAGGATCTCCACCGTCGCTTCAGGAGAGCGGTGCCTACTCGTCAGCGGCAGTGATGCCGATCGCCACCGGCTGGAGGGAAATTAGGTCGGGAGGAATTTGGGGAAATTGTTGGTTCTCCAGCTCGAGAGAGAGAGAGAGTGAGGAAAAGTGAATGGTTAATGAAATAAATTTTCAGATCATAAATAAAGAATGAGAGATTTTCACATAAGCCCCTCCACCCAAATAGAATTTTACAATCCAACCCTTCTCCTATTCATTATTTGCACAAACAATCCAAATTCTGTTAGAGAGGTGGTTACAAGTTGTTAGGGAGTGGAGACCACTCCAAATAAATTCAAAAATTAGTTATTTGCTAAAAAAATTCAATCTCCCTCCAAAAGCAATCATGAAATATTTAAAAATTATTTAATCACGAATTATTATTATTTGAAATGGTTTAAATCAAACTCATTATTATTCAGTAAACTAAAATATTTCTCGAAAATAGAAAGGTGGAGTTACAACTACACTCGGCCTTCTTGGCATAATTCACCGAAAGGGGATAGCCAGATATTTTACTAGCAGCTCACCCATCTCCACTTCCAGCAGTGCAGATCGACCTCCTCTGTCGGTGCAATGGCCATCAAAGTAATCATTGGTTTTGTCCTTATTCAAATGGAGCCCTCTGAACCGTAAACACCTCCATAATACTTGCTAGTTCCGTAAGGCCAGCCGTAGACGGTTGTCGTAAGACTAACAGATAATCTTCATAAATTTGATGAGAAACATGCGAATGTACCAAACGATATAACGGGACGATCTGTTGCATGTGCACTGCCATATCCATGAGACACGTAAAGTTTTCCATCACCAGAGTAAATAGATATGTGAAAGAGGGTCCCCTGTTGTAAACCATGGTTGCTGCCAATAAAACCATACGGTTGTCTGTAAATTAGTACAGAAAAAGTAGGCGTTGAGATTTATTCCCAAACTTTGTCGACCAAGCATGCTCAAACCCCCATGGCCAGCATAATATGACAACAAATTTTCTGTTAACTGTGTCATAAGCCTTTCGCAAGTCCAACTTCACACATGCTTTTTCCCCACCAACCTTTTTAAGCCCCTGGAACATCTCATGAGCCATTAGACTATGATCCGCAATTGTCCAGCCTTTAATAAATATAACCTGATTCAGCGAGACCAACTCCTGCATAATACCTCCATACAATGACACATAAGATGCATAATTATTTTGTTTAAATAATTACAACATGATATAGGTCAAAAGTCTGTCAACAATGTCGCTCCCTCCTTCTTCGGAATAAGGATCAGAGAAGTGTGATTCAGCTCCTTGAGAAGTTTGCCATGTATGAAGAAATCCTGAACCACTTCCAAAACCCACTTCTTTATCACGTCCCAATGCACGAATTTGCTACCAAAGTCGTCAGGCCTATGTGCCTTAATTATCATGCCCCGCTCACATAGGAGCGATCGTCCTCGCTAAGGCGTGATGTCGCATGAGCCTACATTGCGCTCATGAAAGGCATGTTTCATAACGATCGATTACAGGCTAAGCGACGGGGTCGTCGCACAGAAGTCCCAAGCAGAAACATTGAATAATAGCAGCAGAAATTTAAAGCAAAACACAAGTCATTCAAGATGCTCTTTATTGATATTGAAACAAAGATTATAATGTGGCGCAAGGCCAAGATTACAATCACTCAAGCTCACTCTTCTCACATTACAAGTCACTCTGCTCTCTCTCATCTCTCAATACAATTTGAGAAGGCCAGCGGAAGCTTCGGATAGGCGACGTCCATACATTATGTCCCATATAAGTCCAGTCTTCAATACGGTCGTACGTCTTGTCACGACCCGCACCCAGAGTAAGGGCATGAGTACGTGACAACGTCCCAGCCTATGCCGCAGAAACGGTGTAGAACGCTGTCTAGGTCTACTATCTAACAACAATTATAATATCAAAACCTGTCGAGAACGGTCAACTCCGAATGGAGGACAAGCAATGACAATATAATATACTCAATCACAAACTCTAAGAAATATAGATGATACCGAAAGATAAAGACAACAAGATATGAAATATCATCCTGAAAATCCAACACAGAATAATACAAGTCCAGTTACAGAGTCAACAATCTCAATACAATACTAAAATAATAACAAGCCAAAATGTAATCTGGAGACAAAGTCCAGTACCAAACTAAACTAGCTAAGCTACTCTAAAGCTCCATCGGCTGGAGCTAACCCTTGCTGAACTAGGGTCTCCAAGTCTAGGCCAACTACGTCATGAGGACCGTAGTAGGTAGGACAATCCCCCTCGCCATAATCTGTAAAATTTTGTCAACATATCCAGTCAGGATGGAACGAGCACAAATCTCAAATAACAGTTCTAGTTAGACGATATTAAAAATGTAGCAGTAAATAGAGAGAATATACGAGGTAAAATAATGTGTACATGAATCATGGTAAGGCATGTCAAGACTGTAACTGAATGTAAGAACAAGAAAATAGTATATATCATGTACAAAAATCTGGAACTATATCTATGTGAGTTTAGTATTAGTTTCAACATGTGATCGGCTTAGAACTTGATACAATGTTTGGCCTGGCTAATCATACGTGAGTGTATGATTAACACTATACAATGATGATACAATAATACTGTGGGGTATTGATCATATATCTATGCTAACACCCCCATCCCTGACTAATATAGTGGATCCAGTCATGACACGTCATGACACATGATTCTCTGAGATGGTAGCTAGCCTTTGCAGGAATCCTGTCTATACAATGCACAAGGAACTAGGAAGACTTGCACAAGGCATACTATATATAAGAGAAATAACATCTTATGACGGGATCCAGACAAATACCAATCCGTATGAACAATGTGTCAAGAGAACAAGGATATCTACACTAAATACTAGAAACAAAGACGATATCATAAAACAAAAATATTATCAGAGAATATACTCGCCTGTGATGTGATGGATAAGTCAACTGAGTCCAAGAACAGTGCCTCGAGGATCTATAGATGGAATACTGTATCAATATAATGGTTTGGAAGTGAAATTAAGTTATACTGCGTCAAAATAGGTCAAGACACGTCAAACTAAGTCAATGTAGGTCAAACAAGGTCAAACTAGATTGTACAGGGTCAATCTAAGTCATATTAGGCCTAACAAAGTCATACTGGGTCAATGTAAGTCAAACAAAATTAAACTAGGTCGATTTAAGTCAAAGGTTGACTTACAGTTGACTTTTAGTCAACTAGTCAACTTTGGTCAACCCTAGGTCAACTCTAGGTCAACTTTAGGTCAAACTTGACTAACGTTGACTAACAGTTGACTTTGGGTCAACTGGTCAAGTTTGGTCAAGTTCTAGTAAATTTTAGGCTACGGTTGACTTACAGTTGACTTTTGGTCAAAATAGTCGACCACCAGTTGACTTTTGGTCAAAATAGTCAACCGTGGTCAACCAAGGTCAAAACTAGTCCAAGTCCACTATTCCTAACCATTACCAACCATAATAACCTAATTTTAGCTATATCTTAAGGTATTAAACCCATATGTTGTGAAATGGGTATTATCCCTACTTATTCCGTTTACCCTTTCTATCCCAATTACTAAGGCCAAGTAGCTTTTCCTTAGGAGTTCCACTCCCGACTTCCTAGGGTAGTAGGATACCAACCTACACTAACATTACCTACCAAGACAACCTATTTCTAAGCCCATCTTAGAAGTCAAACTCAATATCTTAACAATACCCCATTACCTACCTTTATCCTTCACAAGGTAAATACCAATACCTTGCCCATTACAAAGGAAACCCCTCTAGATCTTAGGATACTAGCCTAGGCTTCTTAGGGTAGCTAGATACTATCCTATCTAGGGTTTACCAACCAAGAAATCTAGGGTTCTAGGACAGCTAGTCCATCTTATGGTCATGTTGGTCATCTCGACATTACCTTAGGGTATCGTCATTATACGCTATGGTATCGTGAGATACCACACTCTATCTTCTATCCAACCTTCCTAGTTTACTCTCCCACACTCTCCTAGTGTCTAGGTTAGCCCTCTCTACTAGTCCACTAGGATATTAACCTAGTTAGGACACTAACTTAACTAACTCACTACTAACACTACACTAGCACCAACTCTAACACCAACCTCAAAACCCACACTAACTAGACACTCAACCCACACTAGACACCACTCAACTAGGCACTAACTAAGGGTTTATATAGGCTTCTAGTGGATCAATTTTTGGAGCAACATGGGGTTCAAATGGTATATGTATTGAATGGAAAATGAATGGATGAAACAGTGAATTGATGGAGGGGTGAATGGATTGAATAGAATAGAATGCATGGATGAATGAAGATTGAAATGAAGTATGGATGGACTGAAATTGTGAAGAGGGAATGGATGAATGATGTAGGATTAATGAATGGATGAGTAGGAGAATGAATGAAGAAACAGGTGGATGAAACATGTGAATGAATGAGTGAACCAAGGGACGATATGGGGCTGAAATATGGTGCCTATGGGCTGTCCTATGGGGTGTTCATGGCTGAATGTAAGGGCTGATTTTGAGGCTTATATATAGGCTAATATATGGCTGATTTGTAGGGTTGAATGGGGGCTGAATTGGCCTAATCTAGGGGGCTGAATTAGCTGTCAAATGGGGCTAAATATAGGTGATTTAGGGGCTGATTTTAGGACTGGTTTGGGGAGGCTAACATGGTTGTCCATGTGGACTGTTTTAGGACAGCAATGGGCTGATTTAAGGGACTGTTTTGGGAGGGCTAATGGCTGTTGATGTGGCTGAAACATGGGGCTTATAAGGGCTGATATTGGGGCTGATATAGGGTGTTAATGGCTGCCTAAGTTGGACTGATCTGGGACAGCTAATAGGGCTGATAAGAGGCTGGGTTTGGGGGCTGATATGGGACAGTCATGGGACAGGTTTGGGACTGTAATGGGCTGTCCATTTAGGGACTGGATTGGGGCTGCTATGGAGTTGCTTATATGGCTGAAATGAGGGGTCTAGGGGCTGGTTTACGGGGGTTGCTTAAGGCTAGTTTAGGACTGAATATTGGCTGAATCTAAGGGTTGCCATGGGCTGTTACTGTCCTGCTACTGCTGCTGTTAAGAGCAGCCTCCTCTCCCCCTTCCTATCACTCCATCACTCCTCATTCACTCCCATCTATCCCTCTAATCTCCTACTCTCTCTAATACTCTCAACCAAAAACCACACACACGCACTAATTCATCTACCAAGTCCACCACTCTCAACTCTACCTATCAAATCTCTACTCCCCACCACACACACATACATATATATACATATGGACACACACACACATACCTATACATATGGATACACACACACACACATATATATACATACATACTACCAACACCACCACGACCACCACACACACGCACTACCAGCACCATGTCACGCCCCGATTCGTAGAGTCATTTCTTCACATATTTTATCTCTTGGAATCGATCGTCCTCGCTTGGGCGTGATGCCGTACAAGTCTGGTATTGCACTTGTACTAGGCAAAGATGGTACATAATCGATTATCTTCAAATAGAAACACATCGCAGCGGCAGAAGCAAACAAATTGAAGTTAGTGAGGACAATCTTTCTCATTGAATAGAAGTACATTACTTCTTTATAGCAGCGGAGAAAAAGAGTAACTTGAAGCCACACAGAGATATATAGAACTTTATTCTCTTTATTGATAATTAAAGAAGAGTACAAGACTTGTATTGAAGTACAATGATTACAGTACATCTCTCTTTACATGGGAACCCAACTGAACAATGCTATACAGCTTACATTTGATATTTGGATACAATGGATTACAACTCGATATACCGACTTGGCTTACAATCTCACTGGTACAACTGATTACATGTTCCATACATTATGCCCTTTATAAACAGAAGACATCATCTTGTACAAGGAGAGCTTCTGTATGCCCAACAAATCTTCGTTGCCGCGGAACCAATCAAGCCAATCTTCGTGTGTAGAATATTCCAAGCAAGAGCACCTGCCCACAAAACGTGGGTCAGCACATCATCTATGCACTGGCGAGTAGAATCCAACTCACTCGCATAAACCAACATTAAAGTGATCATTTAAGCAAACATTTATTAGAATGGTCTTTCTACTTGGGACCTAGCATCAGTTTACAGTTCATGGGCAATAATCAGAGTGAAGCATGTAAACATATTCTTTGTAGCATTCATGTGGACATATCTTTTAGCATTCTTGGTGTTATCATGCAAAGGCATCATTGAGGCATACTAGGTGTTATCAAGAAAAGGTATCATTGAGGCATCGTTAACATTAACATCTTAAACATGTTATAACAGTTCTCACTTCAAGCATCACTTAGCATGTATGTTGTGTTTGAGCAATGATTAAAGCATGGCATCTTTCTAGCATACTGAATTTAACATGTTAAGCAGGATCTCATTCTGAAAGGCTACATACAGCATCATCAAACTTATTTGGAACGTAAGCATGCAAGTTAAACCAACACATATATTAAATTATCACATTTAAGTGATTTCTTACCGATAGCCGACTCCCACATACCTGCATCAATTACAGGTTAGCAGATATACTTACTCTGCCTGCATAAGACATTCATTAGCATGCATCCTGACTACATGGTCACTGGTGTTTAACCATACGGACATTGCCATATAGGTCTTCATTGGTAATGAGATGACTCCAGAGAAGGTAGCTAGCCCCAAAGGATGCCTCACAAAACCCGTGCCCCTACTGGCACGCCAATGTTTTCTCCTAGGCCGGATCGGTCGCCCTAACGTCCCGGGGTACCGTCCGAGAAAACATATCCCCATCACTTATGCATAAGTTGTCCTATGACCATGCGAATGCGTGTCCATCTCAATCGTGAACATAAAATGCATGGCAAAATATTGAAGTAAAGACAACAGTGCATCATCATTTATCTCATTCAAGTCATGTTCAATGACTTATTCATTCCCAACATTACCATCATTTCATTTGGTGATCTCAACGATCCCAAGCCTCATCAATTCTCATTCATTGCTTTATTGCAACATTTCTCATTTGTTCCTTCTAAGGAGGAACAACAGTATTCATTCATTTGAAAGGGACCTGTAGCATTTCATTCATTTCATAGGGACAATAGCATATTCAATTCTTTTCTCATGTATTATTTATGCAGCATCTCATTATTCAAGTGATTCATTCATTTCATCGATCTTAAGCATAAGGGATATTATCAATTCAATCTCAGGCATCATGTTACATTAGCAGTTCGAGTGTGATTCGTTCAGCAATTCAAAGTTCATGTATTGTTCATTCAATGATTTCCAGCATATGAATCTCTATCAATTTAGCAACTAAAGCATCGCATCACAATTATTCAACATTCAAGGTAAGAGATATTAGGGACATATTCATAGCATCACATTATTCCATTTATTAAGCATGCAGGAATAAGGAGGAAGGAGGACAGTTCCACTTGCCTTATATAACGGTCTTCCTGCTCCAATCCCACTAAGCGTAGCTCCACCAGCGAGCCACATTCCAATACCCATTCCGTCTAACCAGCTAAGAAAGACTACATCAGTCTCAATTTTCCTGATCTCCAATATAAGTCACGGTCCAACATTCTGATCCCATCCAACAAGCCAACCAAATGCCTCGTGCAGAGCGGGGCATTACATAATATACCACTCAGAAAAAGTTTCGTCCTCGAAACTTAAGAAAACAACTCATCTACTAGATTCACTTAATCACAATGAGTTACTCATTCAGCTTCAATTCAATATTCAATTCAGCCCACTCGGTCATTTCAAAATAGTTGTCCAACAGTATCATTTTAATCAATCAACGATTCAATCCATCTATCTCTTTTTCCAAATACTTGCAACTTCTCATTGATTCACCAACATTTTTCTTGCATTCTATCTTGGTCGCAACACATCACTTCATTTGGATCCATACACATTTTTCAGGCGTCCCCAAAATATATGCATTTCAGCCAAAGTCTGCGCTAGTGCGATAAATTCTTCCAACAATATTATCTCAGTCGCAACCTATCACTTCAGCTGTATCCATACACATATTTTAGGCGTCCCCAAAACATATGTACTTCAACCAACTTCCATGATAGTATAATTCGATCAGCCACGATATAACTCTCTTTTCCAATCAGACTTAGTATCCTTTCAATTGACTTATCACTTTATTCACCTTGCCACAATCATTATTTTCCAGGCCACCACTTAACATCAGGGACAATCTCCATCCAAGCATAACATTTCTAACATTCGATCAAGGGTCTAACTTAGAGCCAATCATATCAAGGTTTCACAACAACAATCATTTTCCTTCCCAAATCCAACAATATTTTTCACCGAGGCAATTCATCTTTTCTAAAAGATACAATCCAACATCACCAACTATCGATTATCCGAGTCAGGGTATAATTCTATGCAACAGTCAAGGTTAACCCAGCTACCCGACTATAGATACTTATCCAACATTTCCGTCATGAGCAGTCAATTCCATCTCATATAATAATTTACTATTCGATATATACAAATCAAGTCTCATCCCACGATTCCATTTTCCGCTATAGGCCGACACATAATTCTCAAGGGTCGAACATCTCTAAGGTTCATATTGGAGCATATACTTACAACTTATCATTCTTAGATCATACTCATCACCATCTCTCGTTCAATGCCACAAGGTCATTCTATGGGTCGCCAACGGCCATCTATTATTCGGTCCAGTCTCAATGGTTAGCTATACCAACAGCTATACCTAATCATTCAGGTGACTCCCCTAGAGTGGATGGCTACTAGGGTTATACTAGTTTCTATTTCTTAGGGCCAACAAGCAACCGACAGTTCTAAGGAACTCTACCCAAACCTATGGGTATCAATTCAGTCTGAATAATGAATCGCCAATTGGGCTAAGCCAACAATTGGTAAATCAACAACTGGTCGCTAGGGTCAAGTCTATCTATTCAGGGTCTTCCTCAAGGAAATAATTCCCACAGAGGCTCATTCTAGACTTACCCAACAATCGACTAAAATCGATCTATCAACATTACGGTCAATTCCAAATCCGACATACGATCTTCATCGTTCTAATAATCCATCAAGTAAATTTCCAATGATTCAATTTCTGGTCCGATTCCTTCGTACCCACATAAACCCATAACCAAGGTTAACTATTCAAGGGTCAACGATTCCGATAGTTTTAATATAACTATAGAATCATACTATTCGGTCTGTATGACAAGGTTGCACCACTAAGTCATAAGCCAACAATCTATATCCCAACTAACAATCACCTATACCGACATTATCCAACACATTTGAAATTTCTTGTTCCCATTCGTTTCTCAATCATCAAACTCTCTTACAGCATTCTTAAAATTCTCTACCTCAAAGGTCGAGTAGTTCATTCCATTCAATCTGATAATTCATGTATCAGTTAACCATCCTCTATGCCACATAATATTCAGGGTTGCTACTTGTTACTTTTCTAATCCCATTAAATTTCTCAGCATACTTGCACATAGGCAACAACTATCCTTTGGTGATCTAGATGGGTTAACATCTATTACACCTTAGGGTCAAGGCACAAATCTCTAATATTCCTTTGGTCACCGACAACTTTTTCCAAAACTTTTATCTTAGCAATCAACATTGTATTAGCCACAAATAATTTGCATCCAACCAATCGAAATCGACATTCAGATATTCTAAGCCACAACATTCTCTAGCCAAATCCATTTACTCATAGCATACTAACGGTCTTACTAGTCTGAGTCAGCACTCGACTAAACAATTTATAACCATGCCACCGATTACAATTTCCGACAATCTCGCTATCCAACATAACATCACCGTCAAGGGACACTCAAGTCATCTAGCCACAATACATGACTCCCAGCTAAGTCTCGACACTACCCAGTACTCACAGATAGTCTCACTGCTATCCCATGGAAAGGGTCAACATACATCTCGTTCTGAGGTGGTAGAGGCAATATACCACTCAGAAATGAAGCCATCCTTAAACAATACCAACTCAATTCTATTCCAGACATTCGTGATCTATGATGATCACAACACTTAGCCAACATCTCAGGGTCTCAATAGTATAAGCCAACATTCTTAGCGTCTCTAAAGCACTTAGCAACACACATGAGTCAATTCACCAGTTCTGTCAAACTCATCCATCAATTATTTCATTCACAATTCTTTTCCAACATCACATGCAATTCTCAACTTGTTGCAGCATACATAGCCATTTCCTTTATTCCCAAAATTCCAAACAGCATTCACAATATAACATACTATGGCATCGAGTCATTGTTGGGTTATTTGTGTCCAAACCAACAACAATTATTCATTTATGGGCATCACAATGTATATAGACTTATTGTATGGAACATCCAGTGAGCAGCCAAGAGGGTCAACGAACTTTCAAATATGAACAATATAAGGATGATTACAGAACGACAACAGCATAATCGCGGAAGCAATCTTTGATTTAATCTCGGAAGCAACGTTGAGTGATCGCGGAAGCAACTTTGGTTAATCATCGATACAACTTTGATTTGAAACGAATCAAAGAAGAGACCAAGGACGTAAAACCTGGCTCTGATACCAATTTGTCACGCCCCGATTCGTAGAGTCATTTTTTCACATATTTTATCTCTTGGAATCGATCGTCCTCGCTTGGGCGTGATGCCGTACAAGTCTGGTATTGCACTTGTACTAGGCAAAGATGGTACATAATCGATTATCTTCAAATAGAAACACATCGCAGCGGCAGAAGCAGACAAATTGAAGTTAGTGAGGACAATCTTTCTCATTGAATAGAAGTACATTACTTCTTTATAGCAGCGGAGAAAAAGAGTAACTTGAAGCCACACAGAGATATATAGAACTTTATTCTCTTTATTGATAATTAAAGAAGAGTACAAGACTTGTATTGAAGTACAATGATTACAGTACATCTCTCTTTACATGGGAACCCAACTGAACAATGCTATACAGCTTACATTTGATATTTGGATACAATGGATTACAACTCGATATACCGACTTGGCTTACAATCTCACTGGTACAACTGATTACATGTTCCATACATTATGCCCTTTATAAACAGAAGACATCATCTTGTACAAGGAGAGCTTCTGTATGCCCAACAAATCTTCGTTGCCGCGGAACCAATCAAGCCAATCTTCGTGTGTAGAATATTCCAAGCAAGAGCACCTGCCCACAAAACGTGGGTCAGCACATCATCTATGCACTGGCGAGTAGAATCCAACTCACTCGCATAAACCAACATTAAAGTGATCATTTAAGCAAACATTTATTAGAATGGTCTTTCTACTTGGGACCTAGCATCAGTTTACAGTTCATGGGCAATAATCAGAGTGAAGCATGTAAACATATTCTTTGTAGCATTCATGTGGACATATCTTTTAGCATTCTTGGTGTTATCATGCAAAGGCATCATTGAGGCATACTAGGTGTTATCAAGAAAAGGTATCATTGAGGCATCGTTAACATTAACATCTTAAACATGTTATAACAGTTCTCACTTCAAGCATCACTTAGCATGTATGTTGTGTTTGAGCAATGATTAAAGCATGGCATCTTTCTAGCATACTGAATTTAACATGTTAAGCAGGATCTCATTCTGAAAGGCTACATACAGCATCATCAAACTTATTTGGAACGTAAGCATGCAAGTTAAACCAACACATATATTAAATTATCACATTTAAGTGATTTCTTACCGATAGCCGACTCCCACATACCTGCATCAATTACAGGTTAGCAGATATACTTACTCTGCCTGCATAAGACATTCATTAGCATGCATCCTGACTACATGGTCACTGGTGTTTAACCATACGGACATTGCCATATAGGTCTTCATTGGTAATGAGATGACTCCAGAGAAGGTAGCTAGCCCCAAAGGATGCCTCACAAAACCCGTGCCCCTACTGGCACGCCAATGTTTTCTCCTAGGCCGGATCGGTCGCCCTAACGTCCCGGGGTACCGTCCGAGAAAACATATCCCCGTCACTTATGCATAAGTTGTCCTATGACCATGCGAATGCGTGTCCATCTCAATCGTGAACATAAAATGCATGGCAAAATACTGAAGTAAAGACAACAGTGCATCATCATTTATCTCATTCAAGTCATGTTCAATGACTTATTCATCCCCAACATTACCATCATTTCATTTGGTGATCTCAACGATCCCAAGCCTCATCAATTCTCATTCATTGCTTTATTGCAACATTTCTCATTTGTTCCTTCTAAGGAGGAACAACAGTATTCATTCATTTGAAAGGGACCTGTAGCATTTCATTCATTTCATAGGGACAATAGCATATTCAATTCTTTTCTCATGTATTATTTATGCAGCATCTCATTATTCAAGTGATTCATTCATTTCATCGATCTTAAGCATAAGGGATATTATCAATTCAATCTCAGGCATCATGTTACATTAGCAGTTCGAGTGTGATTCGTTCAGCAATTCAAAGTTCATGTATTGTTCATTCAATGATTTCCAGCATATGAATCTCTATCAATTTAGCAACTAAAGCATCGCATCACAATTATTCAACATTCAAGGTAAGAGATATTAGGGACATATTCATAGCATCACATTATTCCATTTATTAAGCATGCAGGAATAAGGAGGAAGGAGGACAGTTCCACTTGCCTTATATAACGGTCTTCCTGCTCCAATCCCACTAAGCGTAGCTCCACCAGCGAGCCACATTCCAATACCCATTCCGTCTAACCAGCTAAGAAAGACTACATCAGTCTCAATTTTCCTGATCTCCAATATAAGTCACGGTCCAACATTCTGATCCCATCCAACAAGCCAACCAAATGCCTCGTGCAGAGCGGGGCATTACACACCACCCCTACTACCACACACTAACACACTCCCCATATAAATATACACATATATACATACACATATACATATACTCCTAAACGACCCAAAACCTTGTCCGAATACCCAATCCTTGCAATTCTACCCTCTAGGGCCTAGACACGTGTCCCACACAAGAAATCTAACTCGCGCACGCGAGCGGAAACGAGGCCCGAATGGCCAAATGGCCATTCTAGCGACTCCGGGGTGTCCGATTCGCGATACCGCGTGATACGGACACCAAACCTATCCGGATTCGACCCAAACTCTACCCACGAGTTCTAAATAATGATTAGAATCTATTCTAAGTACTAACTTACTGATTCTAGTGTCGGTGCAAAAAGTCACCCGTGTGTTGGAACCCAAAAATCCCGAAAAAGCCTATTTTTATGATTTCTCGCAAAACGACCCCACGTATCCAAATATGGACACGTACCTAGCTTTATCTCACCCAAACTAACCTAATTAGGTCTAATTAGGCTAGGGGTAACACCCAAACATGTCAATTTAGGGTTTTCCCCAAATTTGGCACTAAACTAGCCCGAAAGTCCCGAATTGAGTCCAATGGGTTCCAAACCTCTTCTAATGGGTTGTCCTACGTCTCGGGTATCCTCTAATATGCAAATAACATTAATTAGGAGCAATTACAAGAGTTAGAGTTAGGGTTTACCACTTGGGAGTTGGAATCCCAAGGAAAAGCCCCAAAATTGGTTCTTTTTGGGTCAAGAGCCAATTCTATGCTTCCAACCCCTCCATGCTAGGTTCTACCTAGATAAAAATCACAAATAAAAGATAAACAAGGGTTAACACCAAGATTAGAGAGAGATCTAGAGAAATGGAAGAGATTTGACTTACTTTGGGCTTGAAATCAAAGGGTTTTGGCTTGGTTTGGGAAGGAACTCTCAAAGGAGAAGAAGAAGAAGAACAAGATGTGAAGAAAATGAAGTGGAGAGGGGGTCTCTTGCCGGTGTCCAGATTTATGGGGTTTGGGGGCATTTGGCAAATGTCCAAAATGCCCTCCAAGGCCCCTTTGAGTCAATTTTGTCTTATGTGGAAGTTTGGGGCTAAAAGGGTCAAGTTTAAATAACCAAATAGACCAATTATGTCTTGTGGGATTAGTCTAAATGTACTATACTAATTAGTAGAATTTATGGGCCATGTCTAGCTAAACTCTAGGTCCCAACTGGAGTCTAAGCTACCCAGGTCACTAACACAAGTCGAAATGAGCCAAAACTCAAACCCGATCAAACTAAACCCGAAAATACAATATTAAAATATAAAAATTTCCAAAATATTAAAATATGAAAAATGACCAAAATTATATTACATCAATTTAAATATTATTAAAATAATATAAAATTTACCAATTAATTAAAGTCCTAAATAATTCAAAAGTCATAAAATGACCAAAATACCCTTAGTCTAAAAAGTGGTAATTAGCTAATCTAATCACATGGGTTAGGCCTCCATGGTCATGGTTAGTCTCTAGGCTAAGCAGCTCTAAGTTTACACTAGCCAAAGAACAAAATCACAAAATACTAATTAAATTAAATTAAAATAATCAAAATCACCAATAAATTAATAACATGATTTAAACCTATTATTAAATAATAAATTTACAAAAGTTCAAAATTACTCTTATTTTAGAAAAGTGGTTGTTACAAATCTACCCTCCTTAGAAAAATTTTGTCCTCGAAATTAAGATGGCTATACTCCTTCTAGGTTAAACCCCCAACAATCAAGGTCAAGAAAACTATATCTAAAACATACAAATTGTGGTCCTACTGGTCGTGATATCACGGTCGTGATCAGGGTCACTATACTATCTATCACAGCACAAAACATCTTGACAGGTACTAATGGAATCACACAACAAGATGAAAAGAAGAACATGAAAGAAAGACCTGCTAATCCGTCACCCATAGCGTCGGTCTACTCGACTGTCAGCGCAAAAGCCTTGCCCCTCTAGGGTATATCCCTCTGATGGTGCGGGGACGGTGCTGCGCTATAGGTAGCCTAGCTCCCACTATCTAATCCATAATACTCAAGTAATATCCATACTGATATTCCACTCCATTATACTAGGGCACCATCTATATGGTATCTATTCTGCAATCTGATAATCATACCCGTCTATCCAGAACCATGTTACCAGAATCCTCGTCACACCAGTAAGTATGGCTGCGATAATCCATAGAGTCTGCAACTAATGTACATACCTCTAGAATCATGGTATTTAAAATTTTTGCATTGCCGCTAGCTTAGCTGCAAAAACTTTAAATTCCCACACCCGAGAAATACATCCAAAATCAGACTCTATCTCATTGCCAAACCAGCTAATAAGGCTGTAGAAGACTCTAGATTTCATGACTGAGGCAACCTAGCCCATAATGTTATCTTAGTAGAAAATTAAGTCAATAATGAATACCAAGAATCAAATTCAACGATAAACAAGAAAGTAGACAGAAACTGCCGAAATTGAATTTCGAGATAGTTTATAATGAGATTCTCAAGGGTCATCCCAGGAATCTTCTCAAGTAGTCCTAACTGTGATTGAGTAACTCTCCATACTGTCTAATCCTATATCCTAACAACAGGCTTGTAGCAGCACTCTAAGTCGAGCACCACTACGAAATCATACTAGTTGCGACTCTGACCTGCATGGACCACCACTAAAAACGTGTCACGACCCGCACCCGGAGTAAGGGCATGAGTACGTGACAACGTCCCAGCCTACGCCACAGAAACGGCATAGAACGCTGTCTAGGTCTACTATCTAATAACAATTATAATATCAAAACCTGTCGAGAACGGTCAACTCCGAATGGAGGACAAGCAATGACAATATAATATACTCAATCACAAACTCTAAGAAATATAGATGATACCGAAAGATAAAGACAACAAGATATGAAATATCATCGTGGAAATCCAACACAGAATAATACAAGTCCAGTCACAGAGTCAACAATCTCAATACAATACTAAAATAATAACAAGCCAAAATGTAATCTGGAGACAAAGTCCAGTACCAAACTAAACTAGCTAAGCTACTCTAAAGCCCCATCGGCTGGAGCTAACCCTTGCTGAACTAGGGTCTCCAAGTCTAGGCCAACTACGTCATGAGGACCGTAGTAGGTAGGACAATCCCCCTCGCCATAATCTGTAAAAAAAATTCAACATATCCAGTCAGGATGGAACGAGCACAAATATCAAATAACAGTTCTAGTTAGACGATATTAAAAATGTAGCAGTAAATAGAGAGAATATACGAGGTAAAATAAAGTCTACATGAATCATGGTAAGGCATGTCAAGACTGTAACTGAATGTAAGAACAAGAAAACAGTATATATCATGTACAAAAATCTGGAACTATATCTATGCGAGTTTAGTATTAGTTTCAACATGTGATCGGCTTAGAACTTGATACAATGTTTGGCCTGGCTAATCATACGTGAGTATATGATTAACACTATATAATGATGATACAATAATACTGTGGGGTATTGATCATATATCTACGCTAACACCCCCATCCCTGACTAATATAGTGAATCCAGTCATGACACGTCATGACACATGATTCTCTGAGAAGGTAGCTAGCCTTCGCAGGAATCCTGTCTATACAATGCACAAGGAACTAGGAAGACTTACACAAGGCATACCATATATAAGAGAAATAACATCTTATGACAGGATCCAGACAAATACCAATCCGTGTGAACAATGTGTCAAGAGAATAAGGATATCTACACTAAATACTAGAAATAAAGACGATATCATAAAACAGAAATATTATTAGAGAATGTACTCGCCTGTGATGTGATGGATTAGTCGACTGAGTCCAAGAACAGTGCCTCGAGGACCTATAGATGGAATACTGTATCAATATAATGGTTTGCAAGTAAAATTAAGTCATACTGAGTCAAAATAGGTCAAGACACGTCAAACTAAGTCAATCTCGGTCAAACAAGGTCAAACTAGATTATACAGGGTCAATCTAAGTCATATTAGGCCTAACAAAGTCATACTGGGTCAATGCAAGTCAAACAGAATTAAACTAGGTCGATTTAAGTCAAAGGTTGACTTATAGTTGACTTTTGGTCAACTGGTCAACTCTGGTCAACCCTAGGTCAACTCTAGGTCAACTTTAGGTCAAACTTGACTAACGTTGACTAACAGTTGACTTTGGTTCAACTGGTAAAGTTTGGTCAAGTTCTAGTAAATTTTAGACTACGGTTGACTTACAGTTGACTTTTGGTCAAAATAGTCAATCGTGGTCAACCAAGGTCAAAACTAGTCCAAGTCCACTATTCCTAACCATTACCAACCATAATAACCTAATTTTAGCTATATCTTAAGGTATTAAATCCATATGTTGTGAAATGGGTATTATCCCTACTTATTCCGTTTACCCTCTCTATCCCAATTACTAAGGCCAAGTAGCTTTTTCTTAGGAGTTCCACTCCCGGCTTCCTAGGGTAGTAGGATACCAACCTACACTAACATTACCTACCAAGACAACCTATTTCTAAGCCCATCTTAGAAGTCAAACTCAATATCTTAACAATACCCCATTACCTACCTTTATCCTTCACAAGGTAAATACCAATACCTTGCCCATTACAAAGGAAACCCCTCTAGATCTCAGGATACTAGCCTAGGCTTCTTAGGGTAGCTAGATACTATCCTATCTAGGGTTTACCAACCAAGAAATCTAGGGTTCTAGGACATCTAGTCCATCTTATGGTCATGTTGGTCATCTCGACATTACCTTAGGGTATCGTCATTATACGCTATGGTATCGTGAGATACCACACTCTATCTTCTATCCAACCTTCCTAGTTTACTCTCCCACACTCTCCTAGTGTCTAGGTTAGCCCTCTCTACTAGTCCACTAGGATATTAACCTAGTTAGGACACTAACTTAACTAACTCACTACTAACAGTACACTAGCACCAACTCTAACACCAACCTCAAAACCCACACTAACTAGACACTCAACCCACACTAGACACCACTCAACTAGGCACTAACTAAGGGTTTATATAAGCTTCCAGTGGATCAATTTGTGGAGCAACATGGGGTTCAAATGGTATATGTATTGAATGGAAAATAAATGGATGAAACAGTAAATTGATGGAGGGGTGAATGGATTGAATAGAATGGAATGCATAGATGAATGAAGATTGAAATAAAGTATGGATGGACTGAAATTATGAAGAGGGAATGGATGAATGATGTAGGATTAATGAATGGATGAGTAGGAGAATGAATAAAAAAATGGGTGGATGAAACATGTGAATGAATGAGTGAACCAAGGGACGATATGGGGCTGAAATGTGGTGCCTATGGGCTGTCCTATGGGGTGTTCATGGCTGAATGTAGGGGCTGATTTGGAGGCTTATATATAGGCTAATATATGGCTGATTTGTAGGGTTGAATGGGGGCTGAATTGGCCTATTCTAGGGGGCTGAATTAGCTGTCAAATGGGGCTAAATATAGGTGATTTAGGGGCTGATTTCAGGACTAGTTTGGGGGGGCTAACATGGCTGTCCATGTGGACTGTTTTAGGACAGCAATGGGCTGATTTAAGGGACTGTTTTGGGAGGGCTAATGGCTGTTGATGTGGCTGAAACATGGGGCTTATAAGGGCTGATATTGGGGCTGATATAGGGTGTTAATGGCTGCCTAAGTTTGACTGATTTGGGACAGCTAATATGGCTGATAAGAGGCTGGGTTTGGGGGCTGAAATGGGACAGTCATGGGACAGGTTTGGGACTGCAATGGGCTGTCCATTTAGGGACTGGATTGGGGCTGCTATGAAGTTGCTTATATGGCTGAAATGAGGGGTCTAGGGGCTGGTTTAGGGGGGTTGCTTAAGGCTAGTTTAGGACTGAATATTGGCTGAATCTAAGGGCTGCCATGGGCTGTTACTGCCCTGCTACTGCTGCTGTTAAGAGCAGCCTCCTCTCCCCCTTCCTATCACTCCATCACTCCTCATTCACTCCCATCTATCCCTCTAATCTCCCACTCTCTCTAACACTCTCAAACTCTCTAATACTCTCAACCAAAAACCATACACACATACTAATTCATCTACCAAGTCCACCACTCTCAACTCTACCTATTAAATCTCTACTCCCCACCACACACACACACATATATATACATATGGACACACACACACACCTATACATATGGATACACACACACACACACATATATATATATATATATATATATATATATATATATATATATATATATATATATATATATATATATATATACTACCAACACCACCACTACCACCACACACACACACTACCAGCACCACCCCTACTACCACACACTAACACACTCCCCATAGAAATATACACACATACACAACACATATGCATATACTCCTAAATGACCTAAAACCTTATCCGAATACCCAATCCTAGCAATTCTACCCTCTAGGGCCTAGACACGTGTCCCACACAAGAAATCTAACTCGCACACGCGAGCGGAAACGAGAAACGAGGCCCGAATGGCCAAATGGCCATTCTAGCGACTTCGGGGTGTCCGATTCGCGATACCGCGTGATACGGACACCAAACCTATCCGGATTCTACCCAAACTCTACCCACGAGTTCTAAATAATGATTAGAACCTATTCTAAGTACTAACTTACCGATTCTAGTGTCGGTGCAAAAAGTCACCCGTGTGTTGGAACCCGAAAATCCCGAAAAAGCCTATTTTTATGATTTCTCGCAAAACGACCCCACGTATCCAAATATGGACACGTACCTAGCCTCATCTCACCCAAACTAACCTAATTAGGTCTAATTAGGCTAGGGGTAACACCCAAACATGTCAATTTAGGGTTTTCCCCACATTTGGCACTAAACCTAGCCCGAAAGTCCCGAATTAAGTCCAATGGGTTCCAAACCTCTTCTAATGGGTTGTCCTACATCTCGGGTATCCTCTAATATGCAAATAACATTAATTATGAGCAATTACAAGAGTTAGAGTTAAGGTTTACCTCTTGGGAGTTGGAATCCCAAGGAAAAGCCCCAAAATTGGTTCTTTTTGGGTCAAGAGCCAATTCTATGCTTCCAACCCCTCCATGCTAGGTTTTGCCTAGATAAAAATCACAAATAAAAGATAAACAAGGGTTAGCACCAAGATTAGAGAGAGATCTAGAGAAATGGAAGAGATTTGACTTACTTTGGGCTTGAAATCAAAGGGTTTTGGCTTGGTTTGGGAAGGAACTCTCAAAGGAGAAGAAGAAGAACAAGATGTGAAGAAAATGAAGTGGAGAGGGGGGTCTCTTGCTGCTGTCCAGATTTATGGGTTTTGGGGGCATTTGGCAAATGTCCAAAATGCCCTCCAAGGCCCCTTTGAGTCAATTTTGTCTTATGTGGAAGTTTGGGGTTAAAAGGGTCAAGTTTAAATAACCAAATGGACCAATTATGTCATGTGGGATTAGTCTAAATGCACTATACTAATTAGTAGAATTTATGGGCTATGTCTAGCTAAACTCTGGGTCCCAACTAGAGTCTAAGCTACCCGGGTCACTAACACAAGTCGAAATGAGCCAAAACTCAAACCCGATCAAACTAAACCCGAAAATACAATATTAAAATATAAAAATTTCGAAAATATTAAAATATAAAAAATGACCAAAATTATAATACATCAATTTAAATATTATTAAAATAATATAAAATTTACCAATTAATCAAAATCCTAAATAATTCAAAAGTCACAAAATAACCAAAATACCCTTAGTCTAAAAAGTGGTAATTAGCTAATCAATCACATGGGTTAGGCCTCCAGGGTCATGGTTAGTCTCTAGGCTAAGCAGCTCTAAGGTTACACTAGCCAAAGAACAAAATCACAAAACACTAATTAAATTAAATTAAAATAATCAAAATCACCAATAAATTAATAACATGATTTAAACCTATTATTAAATAATCAATTTACAAAAGTTCAAAATTACCCTCATTTTAGAAAAGTGGTGGTTACACGTCTAAAAATGTCAAGGAACTCCATGCCTCGATGCATCCAAGCGAGCTACGCGCCAACGAGCTTCTACCTGTGCCTGCACATAAATACTGTGTGGGTGTTAGTACTCAACTGTACTGGTGGAGTGAGCTCCTCGCCCACCCATACAAAACTAATGCATTCATTTACTTTGTGCAACATAATTTCTTTATGATTGTCTTTCTATTCTTGTCTTAGGATTGATTTTAGGACATAAACTCTTGGTCAATTTTGTGTCTCTAGACCATCATCGTGTCCTGTACCAATAACTTACTTATACCTTGCCTCTAGACCATTTTTGTGTTAACGACGTCAACTTATCAACTCGTGCTTGCCTATCGGCCCATATTTGGAATGCAGCAACTTGGTCATACCATAAACTCTATTCGTACTTCAATATACTTGAGACAGTGCTTCGTTACTTAGTCTTGCCTATACCTGATCCATGATAGCGTAGCCGTGCATGAACATATCAAGGTCGTGCCTCGCAACTCAACATTTCTTGAACAAACTCACCTTATGGCCCTCCTGACTTAACTCTTAATGACTCAAATATGACTTATGCAACTCTGTGCAAATAACTTAATACTCGACGCCACGACTTGTGCCGAAGCATGTATCCTTGCTATAGCCAAATCTTAGGCTTCATACTGGTGTTACAACCGTGCATATCTTTTCTTGACTCAGTTTGTGTCGTATTTATACTTTCTTTGATTCGACCGACATCGTGCATGCGGATAGCCACTCAGCACGCCAACTTACCTATATGAAAGGTTACTGGCATTGACTAGCCATCGTGGACATAGCTAGAAATAGGATGGGACGGTTAATACAAGTAGCTAGCTCCAATGACAGTCCACCGAATACCTGGTTGCCTACCCAACACCAGCTATACCGTGTTTCCTTCATGGCCGGATCAGTCTCCTGGGCCCAGGTTGCCCATCTGAAGAAACATTATCCTTGTCGACAAGTTTTCCATGACCACGCACCTATGAGACTTCATCTATACTCACGTAAATGCATGGCCTAATCTTTGGAACGACTCAAACCATACTCTTTAGCAAAACGTGCTTGAAACCATATCATGCAAAACATACATTGGAACCATGAGACTCCCAGACGAGGGACCGCCTCGGCGACAAACCATCGCTTGAACTTTTCATTCTTTGAAATCCAGGGAATGGCTATTGCATAGCCTTCCCGCTCAACTTGAACAAAACGTGTCATTTAGGTGCCATAGACCGTGGCTAACTTTTTACTGAACCAACCGTGGCTCGTGTCTTAAACCAACTTGCATTCTATACGACGCTACCGCTCAAGTCATACTCTATATGATGAGCCTTAAGATCGTGAGACCATGTGGCTATGACAACCATAGAAATCGTAGGATAATGCTAGAATGACTTCGATAGCCTAACATTACTTTGCCTAACTTTAATGGTGCAATAACTTGATGAACAAAGGTTGCGTCAAGCCTTACATCATGGGAACGTGACGTGCACGCATTCGACTTTGAACAACCAAGTTCCTTGAGTGCCTAGACTTATGCCACAAGCCGTGTGATACAACTTAACCCGTAGGACGACAAAGGCTATGCCAAGCCTTGGACGATAGGACCGTGCTTGCTTTATTAAGCATCTATACGTGCGATGCCTATGACTTAGGTTAAGTTCATAGCCTTGTGGCACATAGACCAACTTTCCTTCTCCAAAGCCACGGGACGAAGGTCCGAGTGTCATTTTGAAAGCATGACGTGCAACACTTCTAAGCCAACCGTAGGACCTTTTTTCATGTTCTAACTCAGTTCGACCCAAGTTGGGATTATTCCCTTAGCTATGTGGATTCGTCTCTTTTATTATCAAGCCTTCTAGTGCATTTGAAAACTTTTATTTTATTAGTGTGAAGGTCAAGCTGAGGCAAGTTTATCGAAGCCACCCACCTGAGCGAGGAGTCGCCTCAACCGTGCGGGTCTTCGAGCAGGCATTGTATGGCGAAATCCGAACGCCGTTGGCATTTTGATTCCTTCGATTGACTGAGTGGAACGGGGCACTACATTATAGACCACTCAGAAAAAGTTTTATCCTCGAAACTAACTGAGTACACTTATCGTCTTCTAACTTGATTCAACATCCAACGATTCTCGCACACATTCATCATATGCGTTTTTTCAACCCGAGCTACGCTCGTGTTTTGGTTATCTTTTGACACGAACAACTATATCTCAACTGGGGACAACTCATACTTATTGTGCACATGGGTAACTTAGTTCTAAGGCAAACCATTCGTTCAATCGACATTCAAGTTCATTTGAATCCAACGATCATGCTACCAGCAATTTTTTCCTTGAGACATAATTTCAAAATCCTTGGTACCGTTCAGTTCCTACAGTCTCACTTGAATTCAACGTTTCACTTAGTTGGATCGTGCACATATTCCAAGCGTTTCCAAAATACATGCATGTCAGCCAAGCCTCGTGATAGAGAATCCATCATCACCACTCGAGTTGGATCATACACATATTCAAGCATCCCTAAAATATATGCATTTCAGCCAAGACTCGCGAGTGGTGTCATCATAATTTGAATCATTCTATCCACCAATACCGATATTCAATCATATCAATCCTCAAGATCAATCGTACGATACTAACTCTCGAAACATGGACGTTTTGCCTAACCGTTAGGCCATCTCTCTCTAGTCTAAACTCAATCGTCAGTATTGGAATTATAGTTCCCAAATAATAATATCAACACTGACCCCAATCCTAATGTCAAACCAAAGTTGATAGTACGGGGTTTTCTATACAAGCTCTCATCACTCCGATTTCTAAACTTCGAGCATAGATTTCTCCTATTCACACTTACAACACTTAGTCCAAGGGGTTCGAGTCGTTCAGCAAAGCCATCCTATGGTAAGTCCTATTCAACAATTTCTCGACATATCAATATCGCTCGTCCAACAACCAATCCGTATAGTCTATCTCTTCACACATGTTCGATACCATCCACCTATCCCTCCTATCCCAGTCAAGTACACCACAAGACAATTTATCTCTAAACCACAATTTTCATTCCATACTCTCCAAGTTGTTTACTATAATTTACGTATTCGATCACGAGGTCATCTAGCATAACAATATGTCACGTCCCAATCTCACGCAAGTTTGATCATCCGTGCTTGGACATGAAATCACCATGCATTCTCGCAGGATAATCGTTCTCATCGGGACGTAGCTCTTGCTTTGAGTCTAGACTGATTCATTCTCGATACGCACATTAGATCTACTCAATCCTCAAAATTACTCATCAATCACCAATTCTCGAATGTACCTTCGCATTAAACCACAAGTCGAAGCAATCCAAATTGCCACGTCTTGATTTTCTGAGTTCGATCATTCTCGTGACATGAATCACCATGTCAACGCTCACGCAGAACGATCACCCCAAATCTGACGTGATGCATATGCAAGGCTGGTGTTGTGCTCGCACAAGACAAGAACGTCGACATTGTGGCTATTGTCGAAGCAATCAAGATACGGTCATTTTTATCCAAGCATTCATTCCAATCAAAATCTCAAGTATAGCATTCATCCAAAACAATAACACTTTATACGATCGTTATTCTTCAACTTAGAGTACCCCCGAGTTATTGCACATCAATCTTTGGTACGCCTCAATACCATCGATGATATGCATAACCTGATGATCTTCCTTTGCAACGAATTTTGAGTCGTGCAACTAATGCTATGATCCGAATTGGAAATTCCATAATCTCCTCGATATTCAAGATCAAAACTCTTTCAATAATCCCCGAACTATTCACATGATCAATTCGTTCAAACCCATAATAACATATGTTTATCCATTTATGTTAAGTCATCGAGCAACATATTTTCTCAAAATGTCTCGACTTATGCTAATTCAAATCATCGAGCAACATCTATTTCAATCCTTAGAGTCAATCTCAAATATTCGAATCATTTCCATGAACGCTATAATCCAATCGTGCTAACTTTTCGTATACTATTCATATCGATTTCTCGATCGAGTCATCCGTTTGTACACCTTAACTTTTTCTTGGTTCAACCTACCTACTCAATTATATTCACAATTCATACTTACATAATTTAATTCTCGTGCGCTTCATTTCTAGTTTGTTTGAATCATCTCATCAAACTTCAAGACTACACTTTTACTCAATGATACTCAATCTAAGACTTTGCGTACTCGTCGTTTGCTGATAGACTCATCGACACCCCGTAATCCTCAATCGATCAACATCCTTGAGGCTATCCCATACACCACTCAGGGATAAAGTTATGACAAATCCTCAAAACTATCATTCGATTCACAATCGATTGCTTCGAATCTCCGTTCGAATCATTCCTAAAAATTCCAAGCACGCCCATCTATATCGCATCGACGACAACATCGTCATCCGATAGCACCTCTATCGCAACTATCCAATATTCTTATAAATCGAATCTAACTTATCCTTGTTCAACACAATTTGAATTTTGCACCCGACTTTTCTAAGGTTGACGCAATTCTTGGTGTATATGCCCAGCCCGACTTAGCCAATCGTACTTTTGTGTGAAACCATCTTTTATTTTTATCGAAAACTATTCTCAAACGATTTGTAAAATATATAAACATATTGTATACACATCCCATGAGGCATTTGAGAGAGAGCGCACTAACGATATCAATCGCAGAATCAACATCAAAGTTTGCGGAAACAATATTAGAATTAAAGAATTCAATCAAAAGTCCAAGGACGTAAAGCTATGCTCTGATACCATTATGTCATGCCCCGCTCCCATAGGAGCGATCGTCCTTGCTAAGGCATGATGCCGCGTGAGCCTAGATTGCGCTCACGTAAGGCAAGTTTCATAACGGCCGATTACAGGCAATGCGACGGGGTCGTCGCACAGAAGTCCCAAGTAGAAACATTGAATAATAGTAGCAAAAATTTAAAGCAAAATACAAGTCATTCAAGATGCTCTTTATTGATATTGAAACAAAGATTACAATGTGGCACGAGGCCAAGATTACAATCACTCAAGCTCACTTTTCTCACATTACAAGTCACTCTGCTCTCTCTAATCTCTCAATACAATTTGAGTAGGCCAGTGGAAGCTTCGGGCAACGTCCATACATTATATCTCGTATAAGTCCAGTCTTCAATGTGGCCACACGCCTCGAAACGCCAAGAAACTCCATGCCTCGACGCATCCAAGCGAGCTATGCGCCAACGAGCTTCTACCTGTACCTGCACATAAATACTGTGTGGGCAGTCAGTACTCAACTGTACTGGTGGAGTGAGCTCCTCACCCACCCATACAAAACTAACATATTCATTTACTTTGTGCAGCATAATCCCTTTATGATTGTCTTTCTATTCTTGTCTTAGGATTAATTTTAGGACATAAACTCTTGGCCTATTTTTGTGTCTCTAGACCATCATCGTGCCCTGCACCAACAACTTACTTATACCTTGCCTCTAGACCATTCAAGTGTCAACGACATCAACTTATCGACTCGTGCTTGCCTATCGGCCCATATTTGGAACGCAACAACTTGGTCATGCCATAAACTCTATTCGTGCTTCAATATACTTGAGACAGTACTTCCCTACTTAGTCTTGCCTATACTTGTGCCGTGACAGCGTGGCAGTGCATGAACATATCAAGGTCGTGCCTCGTAACTCAATATTTTTTGATCAAACTCGTCTTACGGCCCTCCTTGACTTAACTCTTAATGACTCAAATCTGACTTATGCAACTCTGTGCGAACAACTTAATACTCGACGCCACGACTCGTGTCGAAGCACGTATCCTTGCTATAGCCAAATCTTAGGCTTCATATTGGTATTACAACCGTGCATATCTTTTCTTGACTCAGTTTGTGCCATGTTAACACTTCCTTTGATTCGACCGACATCATGCATACGGATAGCCGCTCAGCATGCCAACTTACCTATATGAAAGGTCACTGGCATTGACTAGCCATCATAGACATATCTAGGAATAGGATGGGTCGGTCAATGTAGGTAGCTAGCCCCAATGACAGCCCACTGAATCCCTGGTTGCCTACCCAGCATCAGCTATACCGTATTTCCTCTATGGCCGGATCGGTCTCCTAGGCCCAGGTTGCCCATCTGAAGAAACATCGCCCTTGTCGACAAGTTGTCTATGACCACGCACTTATGAGACTTCATCTAGACTCACGTAAATGCATGACCTAATCTGTGGAACGACTCAAACCATACTCTTTAGCAAAACGTGCTTGAAACCATATCATGCAAAACGTGCATTGGAACCATGAGACTCCCAAATGAGGGACCGCCTCGACGACAAACCATCCCTTGAACTTTCTATTCTTTGAAATCCAGGAAACGGCTATTGCATAGCCTTCCCGCTTAACATGAACAAAACGTGTTCTTTAGGCGCCATAGACCGTGGCTAACTTTTTACTGAACCAACCGTGGCTCGTGCCTTAAACCAACTTGCGTTCTATACGACGCTACCGCTCAAGTCATACTCCATATGATAAGCCTTAAGATCGTGGGACCATGTGGCTATGACAACCTGTAGAAATCGTAGGACATTGCTAGAATGACTTCGATAGCCTAATATTACTTTGTCTAACTTTAATCATGCAACAACTTGACAAGCAAAGGTTGCGTCAAGCCTTACATCGTGGGAACATGCCGTGCACGCGTTCGACTTTGAACAACCAAGTTTCTTGGGTGCCGAGACTTATGCCACTACCAGAATAAGTCGTTTTAGCGACGCATAAAGACGTCGCTAAAATGACAAATTTCGTCGCTAAAGATATTTAGCGACGTAATTACCGAAGTTTCGTGATAGTCTCTGAAATGTAAGTCGCTAATCTTCTAAACGTCGCCAAACGTCGCAATTATCGACGTTTGTCGACGTATATATACGTCGGTATATTGCCGACGTCTACCGTCATGACGTCGGTGGATTAGCGACGTATTACTGCGTATCGCTACTCGTCGGTAAATTATCGACGGATTACCGACGAATCGTCGGTGGTTTAGTGACATGTTCAAAGTCGCTAAACGTCGGTAAATCCTGGGAATTCCTGGGATTATTACCGACGTTTACCGACGTTCTCCGACATATTATAACGTCGCTAAAACGTCGGTACACTGGATAATATCGCATATTTACCGACGTTTACCTGACGTAAATTTACGTCGGTGGTCGTCGGTAAACGTCGGTAAACGTCGCTAAGTCTGAAAAAAATAAAAAAAATAAAATACAGAATATCCATTTCTCCCTGCAGTTTAAAAAGATAACCATTTCTCACTGTAGAATAGGATCCAAACAATCACAGAATGTCCATTTCTCGTTGTACACAACTAACCAAGTTTGTATACTTGACGTCGATAATTGCGAATAACCAAATATCCAAATAACCAAGTTTACAACAATCACACAACAACTAACCAAATAACCAAATATCCAAATAACCAAATATCCAAATAACCAAGTATCCAAATAACCAAATATCCAAATAACTAAGTATCCAAATAACCAAGTATCCAAATCTACACAACCAACAAATATCCAAGTCACAAACAAAGAATAAAACAAACACAGAAACAGTCCTAATTAGGACTACTAGGAATCTGGTGCAGAAGGGGCACCGCCGCGACGAAGGGATAAGAACAACTCATACTCCTCACGTGAAACTGATACCGATGGAGGCAGTGACGTCGGTGGAGTCGGTGTCGAAGAAGATGGCGGTGGAGGCGGCGGAGTCGACGACGATGAAGGCGCACCCGGAAGACCAGCACGCTCCAACGCTGTAAGTCGCTGGTGGTATGAATCCATGATAGATAACATTCTATCACTGCTCTGGACCATCGACTCCTGCGCCAATCTCATCCTCTCGGACATGGTCACATGTCCTGTCTGTAGCTCCGTCACCGTGTGCTCTAACCCTCCAACGGTGCGCTCTGTCCTCTCAGTCGTCTCCCTGAGGTCCATAATAGTCGCGGTCGAGCGCATCCAATCGTGCTAGCAGCGCAGGATCGTCGTGCTGAGAATGCTCCTCGATCCGTTGTAGCAGGTCGTCATGGAGAGACTCCATCATCTGGTGGACTCGAGCAGACTCCTGGGATGGCTGTGGACCATGTACACTAGCAGGAGATGTCCTAGAGGACTGGGTCGCAACTTGGGCGCCATAGGGTCCCGTACCGTAGTACGTACCCCTACGGAGTCCACCAGCGGCGGCAATCCACAGCTCGTCCTCCGACAGAGCTTGAGTGGGCTGCGAGGAAGTACCGGCCTCTCCTACATCAGGTGCACTAGCAGCCGCCCGTTCCCGCAGCCTCTTATACTCGGCCTAGAAAGTACTTATTATTACTACTTCTAATTTCTAATTAATGTACTTATTATTACTAATTTCTAATTAATGTACTTATTATTTCTAATTTCTAATTAATGTACTTATTATTACTAACTACATGAATATTTATTTGCATCATATTTACTAAGTTATATTAAAATTGACACGAAGTATTAAATTAAGATAATGTATTGTAATACTTACATAAGTCTGCTCGGCCCTCTCGTCAATAAGGTCACCGCCGCGACGATGGGTGGCCAGGAAGACGGTCACCATGTCGGCGTTACCGACCTTCCTTATCTGTAATTAAATATATTATCTTAGTAATAATTTATCGATTTTGTATTAAAATAATATTTCTAAAAAGAGAAAACATACCAGACGACGAAATGTTCTGTCATCGAAATCGACCCTACCGCACCACTTCGAGGCATGTTGCCTAGCCGCCTTGGCCTTCTCCGACTTCTCCTTGTACTTTGGGTCCTCGAATCGAGCCTTCATCGCATTCCATTGATCAGGGGTGATCCAACCTTGGATCGGCTTTCCGGCACGATCACGATCCTTCTGATCATTGATAGAGTCGCGGATCAGCTTGGCAGCGAATGGCAGGAAACATCCCCTCGATAAGCTCGGCCCGGTACGGTGGATAGAAAAACATATCCTAGAAGAGCGCAAACCAAATATTCATCAGTTATATATAATATACAAAAATTATATGATTCATGTTAAAAGCAAATATATTTTAACCTTGAAGCGCGCAAACCAGAAGGCCTTCCTCTCGTCCGGAGCCTCAGAGTAGTTAATCCAAGCACCACCATAATTATGCCTCAGCATGTGGCCTAGACGTCTCTGTACCTCTGGGGGACGATATCTATACAAACATATTATATTCATGAAAAAAGTTAAATTATGATAAAAATAGAAAGAAAAAAATTATAAACCAAAATACCTACTTTGTACCATCGGCCCAGATCTCCGTCCTCCTCTCCTCCGGAGGATGCGCACGTATCATCTGCATGATGCTGGTCGGCCGTCGGCGCCGCCGCCTCGGCCGTCACCGCAGCCTCCGCCATCTGCTCATCCGTTTCCATCATCGAATCAGCAGTAGGAACGCTAGACGGGCGATCACTCTCAACAGGCCTGGAACTACTCGTCCCAGGAGATACGCTACGTGACATCGTCCTACCAGGCCCACCTACTGTCCGATATGGAGGAGCAATCGACGACGAGGATCCAAAGCCGGTACCAGAATGAGGTACCGAAGGAAAACTTCGTCCTCTAGCAGTACCTGTAGGAAGTACCGGAGGAGAGTGACCTCGTTGTCCCCTTTGGAGCGCTCCGCGACGACCTGCCATACCTGATAACAGCATATGATAATACAATAAATAATAGAGACTAGAAATAAGAAAGTACAACAAATAATAGAGACTAGAAATATGAAAGTACAATCAAAGACAAGATAATAACCAAGACAACATATGATGATACATTCTACAATAAACATCTAAGTCCAGATAATGTATTCTAGAAGAAACATCTAAGTTCAGATAAGTATATCTCTCTCAATCATCTTCAGAATAATCATCTTGTTCGTCTTCCTCGACCTCAATCTTCCTCTTCCTCCTCATCTTCACTTTCATCTTCGCCTTCGTCGGCTTCGTCTTCCTCTTCGGATAATTCTACATCTTCTACATTATGTGTCGTGTAATACGTAACTTCCGTAGAGTCCACATCGACAATATTGGTTATAAGAGGTAGCTCGTCCTCCTGGTAAGCTTTTTCGTCAACATCAAAAGTATCTCTGGCTTTAGTCTTGCATATTGCCCACCAGTCAGACTTCGTTGCTCCCCGTCTCGGATAAGCAGTGAAGTACACGAGCTGAGCCTGAGTTGCTAGGACAAACGGTTCGTAGCCTTGATATCTACGCTTGTAGTTTATATCCACAAGACCATGCTTGTCAATTTTCCAACCTTGATTTTCAATCGGATCGAACCATTTACACTTGAACAACATGATCTTTGCAGGTTCTCTGCCATTATTACATGACAACTCCACAATCTCTCGCAAGATGCCAAAGAAATCATTTCCTGGATCGACGTCTTTGTAGTTCGAAGACTTAATACACAAACAACTATTTTTCGTGGAATCAAGATCCAGGAAGCTGTCTCTGATCGGAGTATTTGTCGACTTGAATCGAAAGCCATTGATACAGTAACTTGGCCATATTTTAACAAAAGTAATTGGTTCCCTTGGCAAGAGTTCTAATTAATTCAATCTCGGATGAAATTAGACGATCGACCTGAATATCAAAGAAGCGATAATAAGTTATTTATTGCACAGTTGCATTAGATGAGGCCAGTAATTACCGAGCTACTTACATATTCGCTCAACCAAGAAGGAAAATGACGTCTCATTTCTTGTTCTAATGCTTCGTCTGTTAGGTAGGGTTTAACCAGCCTCAACTCATCATTATATGTGCTGGAAAACAACGAAGCAACCGCCGATTAGTACAATAATATTAGCTTATACTATTACATTGAGATGACGTAAACTCATCATCCTGAGTTACTTACCCCTCTAGCTTTTCCACTTCATCCTCGTCGTAATTGAGTAATACATACAACTGAGCAGCCCTTAGCTCTTCGTCATTCAAATATCTCTTCTTTATTTTCCCCGAAGGCTTTCTGGACGCATTGAATACTTTCAGTATTCCATCATTAAATTCTTCATATCCGTCATCGTTTCTCGGAGCCCTCGTTCTATTCGTAGCAACATGAGGTTTGAAATAGGAGGAGTAGAAATTTGTAATCTCCTCGAGAATATAGGCTTCACAAATAGAACCCTCGACCCGAGCCTTATTTTTTACCTTTCTTTTTAGGTGATTCAAATGTCGTTCGAACGGGTACATCCATCGATATTCGACGGGTCCACCAACACGTGCCTCGTAGGAAAGATGAATCGGCAAATGCTTCATAGAGTCAAAGAATCCAGGAGGGAACACCCTCTCTAGCTTGTACAGTGTTACCGCAATATCCTTCTCTTGCTTTTCAAGACGTTCAATGAGCAATTTCTTAGAACAAAGGTCCCTGAAGAATATGCTAAGCTCCGTCAATGGGTCCCAAACTGCCTGCGGTAAGAATTCCCGAAATGTAATCGGAATTAACCGCTCCATGAATACGTGACAATCATGGCTCTTCATACCTGTCAGTTTGTTCTCCTTGAGGTCGACGCATCTTCTCAAGTTCGAAACATACCCATCTGGAAATTTCAGACCTTGAATCCACCTACAAAGCCTTATTTTATCCTCCTTCTCCAGTGAGAAAATTGCCTTAGGCTGCTTCAACTTCCCATTCCCGTCCTCTATCAAATGCAATGCAGGATGTCTACATATTTCTTTCAAGTCCAATCTAGCCTTTGGATTGTCTTTCGTCTTCTCCTTTACGTCCATTACAGTATTAATTATGTTGTCAAACACATTCTTCTCGATATGCATGACATCAAGGTTATGTCTAATCAGATTGGTGCTCCAATATGGAAGATCCCATAATATACTCCTCTTCGTCTAGTTATGAGTGCGACCAAATCCGTCACACTTGTAGCCCGTAGCAGGCTGCTCAATAGCTCTTGGAACCTACTTCCCACAGCTGATTCAACTCATCAATCAACGGCTGTAAATACACATCGATGTTCCTTTTCGGATTGTTCGAACCTGGGATAATAACGGTGAGAAACATATACGGAGTCTTCATGCACATCCAAGGCGGTAGATTGTACGGGATGACGATCACAGGACAACATGAATACTGGGATCCCGAAAGTCCGAATAGGGTAAAACCGTCGGAGCAGAGACCCAATCTGACATTACGCGGATCAGAAGCAAAATTTGGATACTCTCGATCAAAGTGCTTCCATGCTTCTCCATCAGATGGGTGACCCAACACTCCTTCGGTATGTTCCCGCTTATGCCAACTCATGTTTTCTGCAGTTTCCTTCACCATAAACAACCGCTGCAACCGCGACGTCAACGGTAAGTAGTGCATCGAAGAGGTAGGCATCCTGGCACCGACAAACTTTCCTCTACCGCATGCCTTGTAGTGATCGACACCACAAAATCTGCAGGCATCTTCATCCTTGTCGTCTTTGTAGTACAACATGCACCCGTTGCGACAGGCATCGATTTTTTCGTATCCCATCTAGAGCGATCTAACCATCCTCTTAGACCGGTAGAAGTCTTTAGGCAACTTCGCACCCTCAGGCAATATTTCTATAAGCAACTCCATAAGACGGTTGTAGCAATCTTGCGACATGTTAAAATCGGACTTGATGCTCAACAATCTTGTAACCACCTCCAACGGTGAATGATCCTCACAACCATGATATAATGGAGTCCTTGCATTCTCCAGCAACTCCATGAACTGTGCAGCATCGGGGTTCGGTGCCTCCTCAGGTGCATCATGATCATCCGGATCGAAACTAGGCCCGGCCGCATCGAAAACCATGTTCACCAACCCATCGTCGTAAAGAGCGTTGTTGTGGACATCCACATAAGGCTCGTACTCCGATGCTAAAGACACAAGTTCTCCGTGCTCGCTCCACTGATAGTAATTCGGCGTGAAACCCTTCGAGTATAAATGATACGTGACATCCACTTCTGGATGATATTTCAAGTTGCGACATCTCACACACGGACACTTAATTTTGGTACCGTCCATGTACTGAGGGAACGCCTTGGCAAACTGCAGGAACTGGTGTACACCCTCTATGAATTCATCCCTCACATCGCACATGTCATCAGGATGATGGTTGTACATCCAAGTACGATTCCGCAGATAGTAATTCAGCTCCATAATTCTGTAAGATAGATACATCAAGTTAGTGAATGATATGCAATTGTCAGTTCATGCGGTCTACACTTTCCGCAGTATATGCACACATGACATTTTACGTTAAATGGTCAGAGATTATCTGTCATCTTCTTTTCGCATTGCTAACTTTTCTTTCGCGTGTTTGTGCGTGCGGTGGTCAGAGATTATCGCGGCGGTATATCACCCGTGTCTACAATATTTCATATAGGCTGAGTTGTAGAAGTAAAGTTTTAGGATATTAGTCTATATATTATGTATAGTCCAACCGAGCCAACTCTAAGCTAAACTAGTCCAACTTGGTCAAACTAGCCATTTCTAAGTTGTATAAGTCAAGTTTTAGGATATTAGTCTATATATACTAGTATAAACTCTCCCTCCTCTCCAAATACCTGGTACTAGTTAACCCTTCCCCCTTTCTCCAACTAGACACACACATACATATACATGATATATACAACCACACCATAGTTTCTAGGTTCTTTTAACCTAACTTTCCAGTTGGTACTAACCTCAATAGAACAAACACTCTCACAGCTCAAAATACTAACATATGCTCACGCCTTACTCTTGTGACACTCCCTTTCAAACACAAACACAAACACACACCTATATGTTCCCTTACACATGTTGCCATGTTACCTATAAAAATAGGAAACCCTTGTTGTCTAAAATAAGACACAATTGTACAAAGAGAACCATACTGTATAACTCACACTTTAAGACAATAGATGAAGGAAGACTTGTATGGAGGATCGATAGGGTTGAGCAATGTCATTTTATTCTACAAAGAGAACCATACTGTAGAACTCATACTGTAGAACTCACACTTTAACACAATTCTACAAAGAGTTGTCATAGGGTGTTGAGCGATGTCATTTTATTCTTTTCTTCTTCTTCTTCTTGGGATTTTCGAGTATTGGATCTTGAGACATATATAGCTAGAACTTACGAAGAATGGAGTACCATACTTCAACAAATAGATGTTGACTAATTGGTTCATATACTTGTTGTCTAAAATAAGTGTAGGAATGTTGCAAGGTGAAACAATGTATCAAACACTATATCGAAACCCAAACCCAATATGCAAATCCAAATTAGTACGAAAATACACAAGTGTATGTAGGGGATTAAGTGTACAGAGGTAAAATACATATATATACATGCTTGGGGGTGTCCACGTGTCCAACAAATGGACACAAAGTGTCCAAAACCTCACGAACACACTGTATCAGTGAACACATGGTCGTAACGTGTCTCCGTGTCCATTTTGGACACGAAAAACACCTCAATTAGGGTTAGGGTTTACCTTCAGTCTCCTCACGGTGGTGGAAGAGGAGGAGGAGGACAAGTTCAGTGGTGGAGGAAGAGGGGATTAAGTGTACAGAGGTGAAATACATATATATGCATGCTTACGGGTGTCCACGTGTCCAACAAATGGACACAAAGTGTCCAAAACCTCACGAACACACTGTATCAGTGAACACATGGTCGTAATGTGTCTCCGTGTCCATTTTGGACACACAAAACACCTCAATTAGGGTTAGGGTTTACCTTCAATCTCCTCGCGGTGGTGGAGGAGGAGGATCTCGCGGTGGAGGAGGAGAAGGGGCTCGCGGTGGAGGAGGAGGAGGATAAGGGGCTCGCCGGAGGGAGGAGAAGGAGCTCGCGGTGGAGGAGGAGGATGAGCGGCGCCGGAGGGAAGGGGGTCGGGCTGTCGTCGAGGTCGGGGGAAGAGGGGCTGGGAACAAAAAATTTGGGAAGAGGGAGAAATGAAAAGTGGAACCGAGGAAACCCTATTTAGCAGAAATTAGCGACGCCCGAAATACGTCGCAAAGCGTCGGTATTGGTTTAATATTCGGCGACGTAATAAACTTTGCGACGCTAAACGTCGCTGAACTAATAAAACTAGCGACGTTTTTCGACAAATCAACGACGTTGGTTTTTATTAGACTATAGGTAGTCGCAGTATGTCGCTGTATGTCGCTACCAGCGACGTATTGTGACGCCAAAATTTGGCGTCGCTAAAACCAAAAATATTGGCGACGTTTTAAGTTGGCGTCGCTAATTACGTCGCTAATATGACTTATTTTGGTAGTGTGCCACAAGCCGCGCAATACAACTTAACCCGTGGGACGAGCAAAGGCTATGCCAAGCCTTGGATGATGGGACCATGCTTGCTTTATCAAGCATCTATACGTGCGATGCCTATGACTTAGGTTAAGTTCATAGCCTTGTGGCACATAGACCAACTTTTCTTCTCCCAAGCCACGGGATGAAGGTCCAAGTGTCATTTTGAAAGCATGACGTGCAACACTTCTAAGCCAACCGTGGGACCTTTTTTATGTTCTAACTCAGTTCGACCCAAGTTGGGATTATTCCCTTAGCTATGTAGATTTTTCTCTTTTATTATCAAGTCTACTAGTGCATTTGAAAACTTTTGTTTTATTAGTGTGAAGGCCAAGTTGAGACAAGTTCACCGAAGCCACCCACCTGAGCGAGGAGTCGCCTCGACTGTGCGGGTCTTTGAGCAGCCGTTGCATGGCTAGTCCGAACGTCGTTGGCATTTTGATTCTTCCGATTGACTGAGCGGGACGAGGTACTACATTATTAGCTGGTCAGTTTTGAGAACAATATCCTCTACCTTTTCCATCCTAATTGGGGCCAACAGTGCTCGGTTCCTATAAGCAATGACCAAATGTTTGCAAACAATATCGGAAAAGTCAGTCACATAATTAGTCTGATTAAATAACTCAAATAATACCTGATCGCTTCATTCTACAACTTTCTTTGCAAGGGAGTCTCCTTATCATTCGAACCTATAAGCGTACTGATATGGTTTCAGTGCTGCAGCATCTTAACCACATTATAGAAGAATTTTGAGCACTGATCGCCCTCCCCCAGCCAAGTACATTTTGCCCATATCAATTTCCTCCTGCAGACAAAGAGCACTGCTAACATCCTTGATGAGTCGTGACTCCTCTCGTGCAAGCTTCTGATTTAACACATCCTCCTGAAGCATGGTCTGAATCAGACAAAGCTTTTCCTCGCTTTTCCTCTTCAACAAGGAGAATATGCCTTGGTTGGGCCCTACTCTACGCAGGCGCCCGGCTTCACCGTCTTTAATCTTTGCACCATCCGAAATTGAGGGCTGCCCACAACCGGGGCCAGCAAGCCTGTCAATACTGCCACCTCATAACCTGCTATATTCGACCACTTGTTATTATATCGAAATAATGGTCGGGCCTTAGAGCAATTCTCCTACAATAGTCGAATATAGTGAGGAGAATGATCGCTGCTAACTGCCGCTAGTCCTCTTGCAATCGAATTGGGAACTACTGAAACCAAGGATGATTACATAAAGCTCTGTAAAGTTGACAAGCAACTCATTTACGGACTGATTTGTTATTCCACGTCCATATGTGACCAACACGCTTGAGTGGTTGCATTCCTGACCCCATCAAGCATTGCTGAAACTCCTGAATAATAACATCAGTCACCATCTGACCCCCAATCTTCTCATGACGGTACAACATGGTATTGAAGTCCCAACAGCAGAAGCGAAAGCTGCCCCTGGACTTCAGCCACCACACTGACATGAAGAATATCTAGCCACAAGCTTCCTCATCGTCGCCTATCATTCTGACCATACACTGTGTCAAAAATGAACTGAAGGCTACCCATATATATATATATATATATATATATATATATATATATATATGTGTGTGTGTGTGTGTGTGTGTGTGTGTGTGTGTGTGTGTGTGTGTGTGTGTGTGTGTGTGTGTGTGTGTGTACTGCATCCCCTCATTTTTGCTTCCACAGAATAACAGTCGTTGGATCTTGTTTAAGTCATCTAATCTTAACCGTTGATTTAAAACATTCAAATCAACGGTTAAAATTAGATAACTTAAACACGATCCAACGGTTGTGAAATATATATATATATATATATATATATATATATATATATATATATATATATATATATATATATATATATGTGTGTGTGTGTGTGTGTGTGTGTGTGATGGGGGTGTGGTTGTGTATACTGCATCCCCTCATTTTTGCTTCCCCAGAATAACAGTCGTTGGATCTTGTTTAAGTCATCTAATCTTAACCGTTGATTTAAAACATTCAAATCAACGGTTAAAATTAGATAACTTAAACACGATCCAACGGTTGTGATCATAGGGATGGAGGGGGGTTCTTAGTGAGAGATGCGGATCTCTCCTCGTGTATATATATATATATATATATATATATATATTTTATGTGTATATATATATATATATATATATATATATATATATATATATATATATATATATATATATATATATACACATAAAATATATATATATATACACACATCGATTCCCCTCGCCGCCTCGCACGACGCGCGTCTTCTTCCCGTTCGGTCTCTCCCCCCGGCCGCCTTCTCAGCCGATCATCCGCCCTCCTCTCCGGTCGAGGCCCTAACCACCGCCCCCCCTCCCATGCCCCGTGGAGGCCCTCCGTGTCGGACCCTCCCCCCTGGCTCTTGGCGTCGCTGCAGCTCCGGGGGCCAGCTCAGCGCCGTCGGGATCGTCTCCTCCCTCTCCTCCGACCCAGGCGCCCTCCGCCCTGGCAGCAGCCTTTCCCCCAGCGCTCCCTCCCTCAGCTCCTCTCCCCGCTTCGGCTGAGGGTGTCCTCTCCGCGCCTCCTCCTTCTGCGCCTCCCCCCGCCTCGGAGGCGGACCTCCTCTCGGAGCCTCTCGCTTCGGCCGAGGTTTCCCCTCCGGAGCCTTCCTCCGCCCCGGTTGTGGGCTATCTTCCCCCTCCCGTTGGCCTTTACTCGACGCCTTCTTCTTCCACGATGGCGGCCTACCACCAGACCCCCACCACTCTTCGGTGGTACTGGAACCCCCTCCCTGCCCAGTCGGCGGCGTCCTACTAGTACGCTCCAGCCTACAACGGCGCCGCCGCTTCGTCGTGGGGGTCGTACCCCTATTGCTAGCCCCGCTGTGGTTCTCCCCTCCCTGCCTCCTTCGATGGGGTCGTCTCCTCCTCTCAGAAGCCCACTCGCTTTCCTCAGGTCGGCTGGAGCCCCCGCCCGCCTCGGGACGTCCCCGCCCCGATCGCTTCGGGCCGCCCCCTCCCGCCTTTCGCCCCCTCCCCATGGCCTTCCCTCTCCGCCCTCCACTCCCTCCCGCGAGGCCGTGCCCGCCCCTCCCGGCTGAGCCCTCCCTTCCGGCGGCCCCTCGCCGTGATCCCCCTCCGGAGTCGCCACCCCCCTCTCGCGCTGGCCGGCCTCGGGATGTGCGTCCTCCAGCGTGTGCTTCGGGCCAGGCATCACCCCGGGAAGCGAGCTGGCTTGGTCGCCTCGGGCCCCGCTCTCGAGCGGACCGAGCTCTCCCTCGGGCCACGCGCCTGTGTCCTTTTCCCCCCTTTTTTTCGTTTTCTCGTTTGAATTTCGAATTTCGTAGAAAAAAAAAAAAAAAAATATATATATATATATATATATATATATATATATATATATATATATATAAAGCCAATGAGGAACTAACCTAAGGTAGTGGTGAGGCATGCTGCCCGAGTGGTCAGGAGATCGATTCCCAGTGAGAGTGTCCGATAATTACCATTTCCAATACACACACACACACACACACACACACACACACACACACACACACACACACACACACACACACACACATTAAGATTAATATTTAAAATATAATTTTTAAAGGTATATTTATTTCTAAAGATAGATTATTTTAAAAAAAATTCTATCTCTATTTTAAAAATGAAATAATTTATCTATCTCTATTTCTAAAAATAAATTAATCTCTCTTTGTATAAAAATAAATAGATAGATAAACGTTATTTTTTAAAGATGGAGATATGTTTAATTTTTTTAAGAGGAGATTTAAATTTTTAAAGAGAAAGAAATTCAGAAGAGAAAGTATATTTAGGCCTGATATTTTTGAGTTTTTTTTTTCTCTCTGTAAGAGATTGGTCTATCCCGTAAACTTATCCCATATAACAAGGGGCCTATATATATATATATATATATATATATATATATATATATATATATATATATATATATATTTTTTTTTTTTTTTTGAAAGAAGGTAATTGTGGCGAACGCTCCCACCGGGAATCGATCTCCTGACCACTTGGGCCGCATGCATCTCTCTTAACCACTAGGCTAGAGGTCATTTGCATATATATATATATATATATATATATATATATATATATATATATATATATATATATATATATATATATATATATATATATGGAAGCGGATCAAAAGTCCCCCTTAGAAAACCCCCTAAAAAATCCCCTCACTCTAATCCGTAATTTAATGTTAATATAAATGTTATGTTAATATTAATATTAATATTAACATTAAATACTAAAATTAACATTAAACTTAACATTAAAATTAATATTAATATTAACATTAACATTAACATTAACATTAACATTAACATTAACATTAACATTAATATTAACATTAACATTAAAATTAATATAAAAAATTAAAAAAATTAATATTAACATTAACATTAATATTAACATTAATATTAATATTAAAATTAATATTAACATTAATATTAACATTAATATTACGAATTAGAGTGGGGGGGGGGGGGGGGGGGGGGGGGTTTAGGGAGTTTTCTAATGGGGACTTTTGATCCGCTCCCTATATATATATATATATATATACTTAATTTGAAGCAATGGGTAATTGTGGCGAACTCGCCTCCACTGGGACTCGAACTCCCGACCACCTGGGCTGCATGCATCTCCCTTAACCACTAGACTAGAGGTCATATATATATATATATATATATATATATATATATATATATATATATATACCCGAGGTCGTAGCCCGTTAGGAACGGCAAGGCACCCCGGCGCAGTGGTTCGGGTTCGAGCCTCCATGCTCCGGTAAGAAGTGGACCAATATATATATATATATATATATATATATATATATATATATATATATATATATATATATATATATATATATATATATAGCAAATGACCTCTAGCCTAGTGGTTAAGAGAGATGCATGCGGCCCAAGTGGTCGGGAGTTCGAGCCTCAGTGGAGGCGAGTTCGCCACAAGTACCCATTGCTTCAAAATAAATAAATAAATAAATAAATAAATAAATATATATATATATATATATATATATATATATATATATATAATCAACAAAATAGCTAGGCATTTTGATTTTCGTTTAATAGGTTTTTTTTTTTTGAGTTAAACAAACAGGTTTATCTTGGATCATGGTACATAGGTTTGGTCCTTGGACCTTTCGGTTCCCTTCACTATATTTCTTGGTCTATATTACTAATCTATATTAAATGCAGGCTTTCATGACCATGGTCCATCCCTGTTTACTTTATCGTTTGAGTTTTATGAATTTGATCTGTATACGTTGTCTTGTGAAAATTCAATGAACTATCAAATAGCAATTTGTTCGTGAACCAAAATATTGAAGGCTTGCCAACTTTGTCTATGTTTCTCTTCCATTAATGCGAGTATATATATTTCGTATTTGATCTGCAAATGAAAAAGATGTATCAGTTGTATTTCCTCATCGTCATATTCAATTAATCCAATTAACGTTTTCCTCTAGGCCTCATTCCTTTGTCATTTCCTTTCTTTCGGAAATTAAAATTCCTATTGATTTTTCTTTTCTATGTTTGGTAATGCCATAGATTTTGAAAAAAAAAAAGTGAATATTTTAATGTCGGAAAGTGAATCCTTACTTGGATGGAGGGAATGACTTTCTTGCCTAATTTTCCTTTTATTAGACTTACTTTTCTTTTCTCCTCAATTCTGATGACACCTAAACATAGGAAAGTAATCACTTTTCTTTTCCAATCCGATGAATCCGTGAACCAAAGGAGACCTTAGAGTAGCCAGCCATTCGTCATTGTCGATCAAGAACGAATTGGTGATCTCGTCATTAATTTCAAGATGATGCATACCCCCATACGATGAAAAAAAAGTTGCCGAGTACTTGTATAAATATAGGCTGCAGAGTTTAGGTCATGCATAATTTTCTACACCTCTTGCTCAAACTGTTAGAAGTTTACGTAGCTAGGCAGCAACTATGTCGCCAGCGATGCCATCCGGGATGAGTACTGGTACGTACAAATTCTTCGCTAGCTGATGGAGCGTCTTCTCATGTATACATAGGTGTACTATAGTTGAGAATATTAACAAATTTCGGTTATAAGTGTCTATTCTGGTTTATTTTCTAATATTAAAGCTGGTATTCATTTTAACTATTTGAAGTTTTTTTTTAGCTTTGCTGACAAAGAAGATGAGGACGAGAGGGAGACATACATTGTCTCTTGTTGGTTTTTACACTTTTAAAGGGTTTGTTGTTTGGAACTAATTTTGACCGTCTCCTTCTCCCCATCACTATAAAACATCAACAGTTCATTCTTCTATCATTCTAAAAAATTATATAGTCATCCCTCCACCACTCCATACAATCATCAACATACATACGTACTCTTTCCTTCATCCCATGGTACTTGCATGTGCGAGCAACATGTTTAGGAAGGACGAAGAGGGCAGAGGGGGAGGAGGAGGAAGAAGAGGTAATATGGAAATGATGGGGAGGGGGAAAGAAGAGGGGTGGAGAGGAATTAGGAGTAAGGTTTTCATTTTTTTTTTTCTTTTTTTTTATGTGTCCTTTTCTTCGGACCGACAAACAGCGTCTAAAGAATTTTAACGAACTACATCCCCACGGAATGAAAAAAATATTCTTATTTTTTGAATTAAGTTAGGATCTCATAACTCATGTTTTAATTAATTTAAGAGAATTTTAAACAAAATATATAGTTTTTGCATATAAATTCTTTATATCTATCTATTCTCGTATAAAATATATAGTTGGGCCCACGCACGCGTTCACTCGATCCAACGGTCTAGGACGATAGGGTTCCTACGGGTACTAGAAGATAAATGTGACGAACGCTCTCACCAGAAATCGATTTGTCCACTTGGACCGCATGTCTCACCACTACCACTAGACTCTTTATATATATATATATATATATATATATATATATATATATATATATATATATATATATATATATATATATATATATATATTTATATTGGGATGTATCAATACATTCCAAACAATTGCATTGAAAATGCATTGGAAATTGTGAAAGGTCTTTACTTTGACTCTGACTTTACCTGTTACTTTGATTTCGGCTTTAATCTGAACCATTGGATCAGCATCAAATGATTCAGATTTGGGATGTATCGATACAAATTTTTATATGGGATGTATTGAAGAATTTTCATATATATATATATATATATATATATATATATATATATATATATATATATATATATATATATAAGTGGCCACTAGATTAATTTTTCTTTCCTTTTCTTTTTGCTATAACAAAATTATTTCTCTCATTTTGATTCAGTGGACTCTCTCGCTGCTTCCCCCCAAAAGCAAAATGTTGTCTTTGTCCTGGGATCAACCGGCACTGGCAAGTCGAAGCTCGCCATCAGCCTTGCTGCCGAATTCAATGGTGAGATCGTCAACTCCGACAAGATACAAGTCTACGACGGTCTCGACGTCATCACCAACAAGGTCACCGAGGAAGAGTCCGCGGGCATTCCCCACCACCTTATCGGCGGCGTCCACCCGGAGGCCGAGTTCACAGCCTACGACTTCCGTCGCGAAGCTGCCCTTGCCATCGACTCCATCCTCCGACGGGGCTGCCTGCCCATCGTAGCCGGCGGGTCGAACACGTACATCCAAGAGCTCGTGGACGAGCAGTTCCTGTCCAGATACGAGTGCGTCTTCGTGTGGGTCTCGGTCGACCAGCCCATGCTGGACCTCTTTGTGTCGGCTCGGGTGGACAAGATGGTGGAGATGGGGCTGGTGGAGGAGGCGAGAGGGATGTTCAGCCCCGAGGGGGACTATTCGAAAGGGGTACGGAAGGCCATAGGCGTGCCGGAGATGGACCGGTACTTCCGGGCGGAGGAGTCCGCGGACGAGGAGACGAGAGCGAGGCTGCTGAAGGAGTGCATCGACGAGGTCAAGTCGAACACGCATAAACTGATTCGCAGTCAGTTGCGGAAGATTCACGGGCTGTCGACATTGGAAGGGTGGGAGGTGCACAAGGTCGACGCGACGGAGATGTTTCTGAGGAAAGGGAAGGAAGCCGAGGAGGCTTGGGAAAGAACGGTGAGAAGCCGCAGTGTGGATATTGTGCAGCAGTTCCTGAATAAAAGTGTCAACAAAAAGAAGATTGATGCTGATGCTGATGGAGATGCAAATGAAACTTTTGCTTCAACTGCTATCGATGTGGCTGCTGCTGGTGCAGCTGCAGCTTCGGATGCGAAGCGTGCTGACGGTCGGGATCGGGCAACGCCACAGCTGCTTCGACAGACAGTTAATGTTGTGGGAGGCACCAGTTACTGAGCTTGAAATGCCACCGGAAATTGGTACCACATCAATATGAGAAAATTTAAGTGTGTATTTCAATATAATATTTTTCTATTTTTTAACTTTAAAATATGGAAACTGATAATCCATGTGGTTGATATTATGGGATATCTTACTAGAGCAAAAAGTTTAAATCATCCAAGAAATATTTATTTTTGTCATTCATTTTCTTGAAAAAAATTCATAGGCCGGGTCGTGAGCAAAGGGCAAGTGGCGCATTTTGTACTTCGCATTGGACGCAAGATGTGAAATGGCATTTTTGGGCGACATTGCGTCGTTTAGCCCTCGTTTTAGTGCCAATTCCACGTGGCATGTTATAGTTCCACGTGACTAATGCTCACGCAGAAACTGCAGTTCTGCGTGACTAGGGCTCACTCGGAAGCTGAATTTTCACACGACTATTTCTGTGTTACAGCGTGGCGTTTCAGATTCATAATTGTCCACTTCGTGGGAGTTAAATGATGTAATTGCCTACTTATTCGAGAGTTATTCTCCGATTTTAATATCCTTCATGGCTAGTTATGGCTGCTAGGGGTAATTGTCTCCCCTATAAATTCACTCGTTTTTTGTCTTAGACATGACATGTGTGAATATATGCTATGAGAGGAGAGATAGTTACAATCGCGATGCACCGAAGTTCTGTCCGAGATTCCAAATATTTCGAATTCAAAAAGGGTTACAAGAGAGTGTTCAAGAAGTTCAAATTTGTGAACTTGCTGGTTACTGGAAGTAAATTAACGGAATAAGGTCGAATCTTACCTTGAGCAACGGTAATCACCATCACTCTAACAAGTTGTCTTCTTCAAGTGTGTCTTACATTTTGTATTCTTGCGATTGTACTGTGGTTGCATTGTTGTTATTTCAAAGTTTCGATTTCCAGCAGGTCTTGTTTGTTATCTTGCCAGTTGTTGAAATCTTAAAAGTTGTACTTAAATCTTTTGTCACTGTTTAGCAAAGAGGCCCCAAGCTAGTGTAAATAAAATTTAAGACAATGGAAATGGCTGTCACTCACACCCACCTGCATTCTATTATTGGGCAGCATATTACCTTCACACCGCCTTCTTTAATTACTCTCCTTCCCATTAGGGTTTGCATCCATGCATGGCCTCCACCGGTACTTCCCCACAGGTGATTAAATTTCACCCAACCTCTTTCTTTTTAAAGGATGCTTCGCCGATCTCTCTCGATCCCCAACACTCCAATTCCTGATCTACCATTCTCTTGATCTCTTCCTATATTAATCCCTCGGCAGCAGTTGTTTCCGTCACAGCACATACCGATGGCGAGAACTAGGAAGATACTGTTGGTCGATGACAGCGAGATTAATCGGGTAATATACATAGATTATAGTTTTTATTTTCATATTATGGTTATATATATGATAAATTTGATATACTTAGCAAGATCTAGAGTTTGACGTGTTGTTTGTACGTTCATATGATATTAAAAAAAATTCAAATTGTGCATGCGCAGGTGTTGATGAGGAGGCTTGCAAAGGAGCTGAACCTTGAAATGGAGGAGGCTGAGAACGGAACCTTGGCCTTGGAATACTTCAAAGATGGAAAAATCTCTGACCTTATACTCATGGACAAGGACATGCCTTTGATGAATGGCCATGAAGTATGCTTAACTTTCTTTATAACTTTTTAAAATTAGCTAAGGTTAGTTATATATATTACATACGGAAAATAAGGCTCCATACACTGTAATGTAATCGTAGTCGCAATGTAATCAAATGAAAAGAAAAAAATCATTCTTTTATTTGATTACATTGCGATTACGATTGCGTTACAGTTACCAGTTGGAACGTTTTTCTTATGTTATTTACTTATGTACAAGGAAATGTAGAAGACCATGAATGCAACAGTGTACTCTATGAACTCTTTGTCTTTTCTTTTAGGCGACAAGAAGACTGCGGTCGATGGGTGTGTCCATCCCTATAGTTGCTCTATCGGCAGATGACTCGCAGATATGTAGTGACCGTTTCTTCGAGGCAGGGGCTAATGAATTCCAGACCAAGGTAAATATATCCCGTCTTATAATCGTACAGTTATTCTAGTTGATCACAGAGACGACGACTGCGGAGTGAACGAAAAGGAACGCTAGCTCCTTAAACTTCTTCTAGTCACAAATTATTTCGCTACAATATACATAATTAGTTAACTCTTACCTCTCTTTTTTTGTAGCCTCTTACAAAAGAGCAACTGGTTCAAGTCCTGGCCAGGTACCATTTGGATTGAACCTGCCATCTCTAGCTATGGCACACACCGAACCCAAGAGATGAAAAATATGTGATGGAATTGAGAATGTAGTACATCAATCTAGTTAAGATCTCCCCCAACGCTCGAGGTTTGCGGTATTCTGATCAGCATGGTTAATATAGGAGGAACAATTATGTACGTAAATCTAAAGCAAGAGATCATTGAGAATGTAGTACATGTATTAATTCTCTTTCATATTTGCAAACTACAGTACGTACCAAGCAATTTGGAAACAAATTGAGGAGAAAACTGACAGTGCGTTTCCATTTCACCTCGTCCAATTCTACTACTCGAAACCTCTTTTTGGCAAAATAAGCGAAATTCTAGTACTAGCTAGTGCAATAACCTAGATGCAGTCGTATCTGGAACAAGTTCAGGTCGACCAACACGAAGATGCAGTCGTATCTGTAACTGCTCGACGTCTACGAGCTCTTTGATGTATGTGTTCGACTTGCCGGCAATGGTTCGGATGCAGCTAAGATGGAGGACTCCATGGCATGTGTGGCCTCATGACGGAAATCGGATCATGCGGTGAATTCAGTCTCAGCTTCTTCCACCACTGTTCTATTCATACGAGGAATGATATTCGTCCCTCTAAACTATTCTTCCAAACTATCCATCCTTATATGACATCTTACATGGCATCTGCACATGTCTTGAGACAAATCATAAACAAAAAAAATTAATTACCGAAGTTTTTTAATGTTAATATTATAATATTAATATAAATTTTAGTTTTAATTTTAATTTAATTGTTAATGATCACGTTAATGTTAATTTTAATTTTAATTCTAACTTTTTAATGTTAATTTTAACGTTAGTTTTAATTTTAATTTTAATTTTAATTTTAATTTTTTGTCTTGTCAGTTGTCATATCAACTTTCATGTCAGACAACACGTAAGCTGCCACATGAGGGAGAATATTTTGGAGGGATAAATAGCATTTTTTCTATTCATAATACGACTCTCTTTTTTGTTAGTTGACACTAAAGCGTGTCCGGCCCTAACAATCCTATTAGGCCTGTCAATGGTAGCTTATTGGTCGGATATTGACATTACCATTTTCGAACCATTAACTATCGGATATATCCGATAACCAGGGGCGGAGGCACACAGTGAGTGCACTGGGCTGTAGCCCAGTGCAAAAGAAAAAATGTTCTATTTTTTTTTTTATATATATATAACTTATACGTTGGTCTGCTAACTTAGTCCACTGGCCAGTTCAAAATAGGAGCTGTTTGAACGGCTCATTCAAAATAGGCCAGTTCAAAATAGTAGCTTCTTGAACATTTGTAAGATGAATGCATATTTTTGAACGAGGTTTATCACAGACGAATGCATATTTTGAACGAGGTTTATCACAGATATAATCATGGTTTATCCATTCCTGTTTATTAATGCTATTATCTATACTTAAGATGAATGCATATTTTTGGAATTGAGTACTTGTTATCTATACTTAAGACGAATGCATTTTTTTTTTTCTAAATTTATTGTCAGGTTTTGAATTATCGAATTTACAAAGAAAACTCTGCTGAATTTTTGGGAAAAAAAAAATTCAGAACCTTGTAATAATTATTAGCAAGCCCACCCTGCTCAAAAATTCTGGTTCCGTCCCTGCCAATAACTATCTGATATCCGATCGGATAGAAGTTTTGGCTACCGTATCCGTTACCGATAATTTTAACGAATATCGGATAATATCTGAACCAATAACATTACTAAAAAAAAAATTAAAAAGGGAAAAAAAAATCAGAACCAGCAGATTTTGTCAAGAAACAACAGATTTCTACATTGAAATAACAGATTTTGTGTAGAAACAACAGATTTCCACATTGAAATATCAGAAGCAGCGCATTTTCACATTGGAACAACAGATTTTGTCAGATATATGTACAGATTTTCACATTGAAATATCATAAGCATCAAATTTATGCATACATTGAATACATTTGCATCAAAAAATTCTCCACACAAGCACATATAACTAATAGTCCCATGCATACATTAAATATATTTTAAATTTATTAAATAATTTAAATATTATTGGTTCGGATATTATTGGTCCGGATATGATACTTACCGTATCCGCATCCGATATCCGATAAATATCCGATACGATATCCGTATCCGTATCCGAAAATTCGAATATTTTCGGTTCGAATACGGATCGGATACGAATTTTCGGTCTACCATTGACAGGCCTAAATCCTATAATTATCTTTAGCATGGAAAATTGTTAAAATTGGTGCTCTAGAATCAAAACTTATTAATTTGTTAAAATAGCAGGTCTGAACCAGGATTTGTATTCTGTGTTGGACTTTGAATTGCTTGTTGAGGTCAGTAACGAGATTCATTTTCTAATGGTCACAAATTTAGATTGTTTTGATTTGATTCTTGTACAGATGGACTAGTTTTTTTTTCCTGCTAAAAAAAATTCAGAAATTTATGACCCGTTTGCCCCGCGGGTTGCTCGAGTTTGGACCCATTTCAAATGGGTAGAGTCCGGTACGACGATTCCAAAAAAAATTGGTTCATCCCGTCCCACCCCGCCAAAGAACGAATTGATCCGGTTCTATAAAATTTGAGCCCGACCCGGCCCGTGGCCACCCTTACCTCTACCCCTGCATTGGAAGCAATTGTATGTATTGTGGTATGCAATCAAAATGCATATCATAATTTTGAGAGAACACTTAAAATAGAAAGGAAGAACAATCAACAATTTAGGTTATAAGCTTGTCAACATCATCCTAAAACAGTAATGGTCTGCTTCGGTGTTTTCACCGGTTCTGGAGTATTTTTAACCGACCATTTTATGAAAACTCATGCTTGTTTATTTTTTTGAGGCACTGGTTTTAATCGGCTCAAAAACACTCCAAAACTGCATGTAATACAATTTTGTGTGACTTTATAAACACTCCAAATCTATGGATTTTGAACGATTTTATTATTTTATTTATATTCTCACCAAAAATATATAATTGTAACTACTAACACATTTCCATATTTAATTTTATACATGTAAAAAACTTTCAAAGCCGCTCGTTAGTGAATTACCAAGTATGAATTGGACTGAGTTAAAAGCCACTGCTTAAAAACCATCCAAAATCAGATCTCTCATAATCGCTCATAACCGGTACTCTAAAATACCTCATAATCGATACCTTTAAGATTGCCAAGCAGACCTTAACAAAAAGAACTCGCACTTAGAACCTTCAAAGCATTCTGGATTATTTGAAGTCCAATCTTCGGATCAAAGTTGACAGTCTGCAAATTTTCTAGCTCCCTGGATGGCTCAAATGCATGGGTGGTACTTCAACTTGGGGCACTTTAATACTGAAGTACTCAATGTATAATTTGTTACAATAAAATGACTAACATTCAATTAACAAACAAAAAAGTACCTGTCGTCCCCTTCCGTCAAATCCTTCACTGAATGCTGACCTGGCATTCATGCTCCAAACCCTAGCACTGCAATAGAGGGACCTGGCCCTGCCCTCCAGCTGCGCCGGCCGGCCGATCAAGCAAGACCGCGTCCTTGGCCTCATGAACCCCCGGAACACCCCCCCTGTACGGCCCCATGTCCTCCACCCCGCCCACCGCGTGCTCGCACGGGTCGCTCACGTACAGCAGGTCCTCCGCGGAGCACCGCCGGGACAGGAAGCTATGCCCGAAGGTGTAATGCCTGTAGTTCGTATTACGTATTTTGGAATACGTATACGTATCTTGACTTGTATTGCATGTCTCATTGCTTGATTTATTCTAGCATTTCATTTATTGGTTTATTCTTGGGTTGGTTCGGCTTGGCTTGGTTTGCTTTGGTTCATCATGAACCAAAGGTGAACCCCTACCTACCACCACCATCCCCATTTATTAACCCCTCCTCTTTCTCTCTCTTCATTATTCTTCTTCTTCTCCACATTTACTTCTACACCTACCAGGAAGGAGAGAGAGAGAGAGAGAGAGAGAGAGAGCTTAGGCAAGTGCAAACTTGTTTCATGATGGATCTCAAGTTTTATTGTTCTATTATCTTCCTTACTTGATTCTAAGCCTCTTTAGAACTTGGCATTTTGGGTTTGATGGAGGGATTCTTGTAGATCTAAGTTTGTAACTTTTCAGTTTTTTTTTGTTTTGATCTCTAAAACTTGGTTATTTTCGAAAACTAATAGTTCTATGTTGTAGAGAATTTAATTTCATTCAGTTTTGGCTTTTGTTTCGCTTGATTTCGACTCCGGATGAGGAAGTTATGGCCATGGTAAGTTTTCGAAACTTTCATGGCTGAACCTGCTATTTGGGGACGATGAACCCCATGCGCCAGGAACCTCATGCGCCCGGGAGGTCATGCGCCGGGAGGCCATGCGCCGTGAAGTTCCGACAACGCATCCCTTAACTCCGAGCGTGTCATGCGCGTAGGTTCCCTACACGCATGTATTGAAGACGCAACGTGAGTATCCCATGCGCCGATTGTGCAGGAATCCCATGCGCCGATTGCACAGGAATTCCATGCGCCGATTGTGCGAGAATCCCATGTGCCGATTGCGCAGGAATCCCATACGCCGATTGGCGCAGGAATCCCATGCGCCGATTGCGCAGGAATCCCATGCGCCGATTGTGCAGGAATCCCATGCGCCGATTGCGCAGGAATCCCATGCACCGATTGGCACAGGAATCCCATGTGCCGATTGCGCAGGAATCCCATGCGCCGATTGTGCAGGAATCTCATGCGCCGATTGCGCAGGAATCCCATGCGCCGATTGCGCAGGAATTCACTGTTTTTGCCTGTTTAAGTTGTTTTGTAGCTAGAGTCTTGAAAAACTCAAAACATAAAAGTTGTAGATCTTTTCCTTGGCTTCAAGAATATGTTATTAGTTATTTTATACAATCTTTCTCATTCATGATAATGTAAGAATAGAACACGATAGTGGCTCGCTGTGGCGCACTCTTGACAAGTAAACTGACATGACAAGTATGAAAGGTCTGGACACCGTGGGCGATTGCGTTTGTACAAATAAACCAGTACTGTCTTGCATCATGTCTAGGATGGAGATCCCTGAGTACCACGGTCAGGGTTACCTACTGAAATTGACTAAGGCTAATTAACTAGAATGATTCAGTAGTCATGAAGAGATTTCCAGCTACAGGCAATCCCGTTATCTGGGCGCATTCATTAAGTGGACTTGTAGCCTACCGACGAGTAGGGCACATTCCCAGCACACAGTCACGTGTTGCATTCTCCATAAACGGACATTCGACCCGGATAACCTGGATGGTCTGCAGGGCTTGTGGCTGTTAGAATAATCTCATTGTATCTTGCTAGTAACTAGGCATGTGATAACCCTAGTTAGTTAAAAGTATCAAGCCGTACTCTTGATTGGCCGTGATTGATTGGATGAAGTTTATTCCAGCTTAGTCTTATCCTGATCCTGTACAAGATTGTATCAGGACATGATTTCTTGTATCGATAAATGATGGGATACCAAGTTCTGTTCAGATGAAGGGTTGCAACCCCGGTCCTTGTTTGGTTTAAGGGTTGTAACTTGGCTATCTGAATAGTTCTATAGTTATCTTATCATATATCGTCCTGCTTATTGTGCCTGTCTTGACTATGAAGATCAGGGGTCCAGTTCTGTTCAGGCGAAGGGTTACAATCCCGGTCCTTGTTTGGTTTAAGGGTTGTAACCTGGCTCCCGGAGCAGTTCTGTGTCCTCTCTTCGTTTATTGTCTTATTGCAACCCCCTGTCATGCTCGTCATGTTTTACCTTTACTTCAATACCATGATTATTTATACTGGCCTTAACAATAAAGATCAGGGGTCCAGTTCTGTTCAGGCGAAGGGTTACAACCCCGGTCCTTGTTTGGTTTAAGGGTTGTAACCTGGCTTCCGGAGCAGTTCTGTGTCCTCTCTTCGTTTATTGTCTTGTTACCTTATCAATAGTAATTGAGGCGGGTTTCTATTCAGGCGAAGGATTACAACCTCGGTCCTTGTTTGGTTTAAGGGTTGCAGTCTGGCTACTTGAATGGTTTTTCCGTGTTCAATATATTATTGTTATCTCAGCTATTATCACTATCTTTAATTACCTTTACTATTTATTTGTGATATGCGGATTTTAGTTCCTAAATGAAGCCTCCTTTGTGGCACTTGCTCTTTCTGGGGTCTGACCCAGCTGGTTTTGTGTGGCCAGATATCGGAACAGCACCAGAGGATCTACCTACTATCCAGCCAGATGGTGACCACCCGGCGTAACCCTGGCAACGAGTAGGTTTCTTTTGTCCTCCCACTTTATTGTAAAATTATTCTTTTGAGGCGTTTAGCCGGCGAGCACGTGTTAGCTCGTATTGCACCTTTATTTACTGTCTGCCTACGGGCTGTAACATGATCGACAAATCCTAGGGTTGATCATGTATGACTGAAACTCTTGCTAGTCCTGACATTTTGTACGACTAGCTTCATGATCATCCGAATATGTAATGTATGGGGCGCCTTACTATTGTATATTTGGTGTTCTGACATCTTGTAACTGTTATTACATTGCTTGAGATTGAGACAATAGGCTTGTTCTTGACCATAGGAGACTAATGGCTTGTAGTTAAACCCTCATATATCTAGACAGCCGTGACCGTATAGTGACGTAGATTCCATTTCATTATACGTAGCTGGCTATGTCTGCCCCCGCTCTCCAGTATTCTGGTTCTGGGGCGTGACATGGTTTAAGTGGTGGCCCATGCAGGTCTTGTAAATCAAGATATGTGAGGGTTTACCGAATAGATGTCTCAATCAGTATTCGCCTTGATCTCTGCTCGTATCTTCTGAATTCCTGTAATCTTGACCTGATCACGTGCTTGTATCATTGATCTATCCTTGTCCTTCCTTATTGTTCCCTATGTCGTCTTCTTCAGCGGCATTGTTCCTGGACCTGCCGATCAGCAAGGCGGAGCACCTCCCGTGGACCAGCAGTAACCTGGAGATCAAGCCCAGCATTCAGGAGTAGCCTCCAGAGTCGTGCCCACCGAAGGAGAACCACCAGTTCAGTCCGTCCAGCCAGCAGATCATGATGATGGCACTTTGGTGGGTCTCATCAGGACGCTATTAGCTTCCCAGGATCGGCGAGGAGATGCCTTGCACCAGGCGGTGGCAGACGCTTTGACCAGGGGAGGTCATCAGGGTAATAGCGTGGCCAACAGCTTCAAGCGCTTGAACCCTCCCTTCTTCGACGGCAGTGAAGATGCAATCGCTGCAGATGCATGGCTTCAGGACACAGAGGTGATTCTAGAAGCAGCCAGGACTCCAGAGGACGAGAAGGTGGCCGTAGTGCGCCTGCAGTTACTAGATCTTGCCCGCAGCTGGTGGACAGCGCAGGCCGTTGGATTATTGGCACCCATTGCTTGGGCAGTATTAAGGGAGAGGTTCCAGACCAAGTATTTTAATGCTGTAGCTCGGTATGATCTACAGACGAGGTTCACCAATCTGAAGCAGATGGGCAGGACGGTCGATGGATATGCGGCCGAGTTCTCCAGGCTTAGTCGGTTTGCTCCCACCTTGGTGGCGACCGAGTTCGATAGAGCCCAGCGGTTCCAGCAGGGGCTCCACCTAGAGATTTTATTGGCGGTGGAGCAGTTTGAGCATCAGACTTTTGATGCAGTATTGAGAGCAGCTAGGAGGCATGAGTATACCTCCCAGAGGATCGTGGATAGGACCGGAGGTCGGAAGCGATCCCACAGCCAGATAAATTATTCATCAGCACCAGCCCCGGCAGCCAGGGCTTTGACCATTGGAGCTCCGAGGCGGGCGGCCTCAGTGACGTCGGTTCAACATTCTACCCCGACGTACCCTCAGCAGCAGAAGCAGAAGCAGTCTTCCGCAGTGGGATGTTCACACTGCGGGAAGCCAGGACATGTGGTATCAGAGTGTCGCAGAGCACAGGGTTTGTGCTTGGTTTGCGGTGCCCCGGACCACAGGGTTGGGAATTGCCCGAACAGGGGAAGTTCGTCGGCCTTCTCTAGTCCTTCAGTTAGAGGACCAGCACCAGTCCAGCAGCAGCAGCTGCAGTACCCGTTTCCGAGGCCATTGCCGACGCAGGCCCAGGCATTCCAGCAGCAGAGACCACAACAGTATGCCCAAGCCCAAGCCCTGATCCAGATCAGACAGAGGAGTCTTCAGCAGAGGGAACCAGCACCTAGAGGGCATGGTCAAGTACTGGCTTTGACCATGGGAGAAGAAGGAATAGCACCAGGTGAGGTAGTGGCAGGTACTATTCTCGTCAACGCCTTTCCAGCTTCAGTATTATTTGATTCTGGTGCCTCGCATTCATTTATGTCTGCACGATTCGCGACACGGGTAGGACTGGAGCCCGAGTCATTATCAGTAAGGCTCAATATACTTACTGGTAACGGACTTGTGGGAGTAGATAGAGTATTTTCCTCGTGTCGGATCGTAGTTAGCGGTAGAAAATTTCCCGCTAGATTGATAGAGTTTTCGATGGCCGATTATGATGTAGTCTTAGGGATGGATTGGTTGAGGGACCAGTATGCTAGGATAGACTGCCACATTGGCAGGGTTGTTTTTAGCCTTCCAGGCGAGCCAAAGTTTTCCTTCTCCCGAGGCAAAGTTGAACCTTCTCCTCCAGTGTTACAGATGGCAGTAGCAGCAGTGCAGTTGCCTCGGATAGTCCAAGAGTTTCCAGATGTTTTCCCCGAAGAGCTTCCAGGGATGCCGCCAGAGAGAGAGATCGAATTTACTATCGTCTTGATTCCCGGGACAGCCCCAGTGTCAGAGAGAGTCTACAGGATGGTGCCATCAGAGCTAGAGCTATTGTACAAGATGATTGAAGAATTTAGAACAAAGGGATTCATTCGTGCAAGTGGATCGTCTTGGGGAGCCCCGATGCTTCTTGTGAAAAAGAAGGATGGTACGTCCAGATTATGTGTTGACTATCGTACCTTGAACTCAGTGACAATCAAGAACAGATATCCTCTCCCGATGATAGATGACTTGTTTGATCAACTCTAGGGGGCAGCAGTATTCTCGAAGATCGACTTACGATCAGGATACCATCAGATCAGAGTCAGAGAGCAGGACATCCCGAAGACAGCGTTCAGATCGAGATATGGGCATTGGGAGTTCCTTGTGATGCTATTTGGAGCAACCAATGCGCCGATATTATTCATGGACCTCATGAATCGTATCTTTATGCCTTATTTGGACCAGTTCGTGATTGTGTTCCTAGACGACAATCTGGTCTACAGTAAGAGTGAGGCGGAGCATGAGCATCATCTCAGAATTGTCCTCCAGATTCTCAGAGAGCACCAGTTGTATGCCAAGTTTAGTAAATGCGAGTTCTGGCTCGATCGTATTTCGTACTTGGGCCATATCATCACCCGAGGAGGAGTAGAAGTGGATCCCCAGAAGATCGTGGCCATTGAAACATGGCCAGTGCCTAGCACAGTTGCAGAAGTTCGTAGTTTCCTTGGATTGGCCGGCTACTACCGGCAATTTGTTTCCGACTTTGCTCGGATCTCAGCGCCCTTGACCCAGTTGACCCGCAAGGATGTACAGTTTGCTTGGACAGCGGAATATCAGGATTCCTTTGAGAAGTTGAAGTGAGGCTTGATGACGGCTCCTATTCTCACGCTTCCAGATGGGACCGGAGGATTCTCAGTGTATTGTGATGCTTCTGGAAGAGGTTTAGGATGTGTTCTGATGCAGCATGGGAAGGTAATAGCTTATGTGTCATGACAACTTTGTGATCATGAGAGAAATTATCCAACCCATGACTTGGAGCTGGCAGCAGTAGTATTTGCGCTTAAGTTGTGGAGGCACTACCTATATGGAGATAGGGTGGAGATTTTCACCGACCACAAGAGCCTGAAGTATGTTTTCACCCAGAAGGATCTTAACATGCGTCAGAGAAGGTGGCTAGAGCTACTTGTGGATTATGATGTTAACTTGCAGTATCATCCTGGGAAGGCCAACATTGTTGCGGATGCATTGAGCAGGAGAGCCGGAGTTTATTTTCTGACAGCGCAACCAGAGCTGTTAGCCGATCTTCAGAAGATGGGTATAGAAGTTGTCCTTCCTACCAGTATGGCATTGATGGCCAGCATGCAAGTTCAGTCCACTATCGTCGAGAGGATCCGGATGGCGCAGTCAGCAGATTCCAAGCTTCAGCAACTCAGAGCAGAGTGTGAGACAGGACGAAGACCAGAGTTATGTATCCATGAAGACGGTACACTTCGACATGGGAAGCGTCTTTGTGTACCCAGTGGGGATATCAGACAGGAGATCATGACGGAGGCTCACAGTTCGCAGTATTACATTCATCCCGGCGGTACGAAGATGTACCGTGATATTCGTCAGCACTTTTGGTGGAATGGCATGAAGAGGGAGATAGCCCGATTTGTCTCTCGATGTTTGGTTTGCCAACAAGTTAAGGCTGAACATCAGAGGCCAGCTGGACTACTTCAGCCCTTGCCAATTCCAGAATGGAAGTGGGAGCATATAACCATGGATTTTGTGACTGGATTGCCTAGATCCCCGGCTGGCAGAGACGCTATTTGGGTTGTTATAGACAGGCTCACGAAGGTGGCTCACTTTCTCCCATTCAGAGTTGGGCAGTCAACGGCTCAGTTGGCAGAGATGTACCTCAGGCAGATCGTCAGGCTTCACGGTGTACCCGTTAGTATCACCTCGGACCGAGATTCAAGGTTTACGTCGCACTTTTGGCATAGCTTGCAAGAGAGTTTGGGAACTCGTCTCCAGTTCAGTTCGGCATATCATCCGCAGACAGATGGCCAGTCAGAGCGCACTATCCAGACTCTTGAAGACATGTTGAGATCTTGTACACTTGATTTCGGTGGTTCGTGGAAAGATCACCTGCACCTGGTAGAATTCTCGTACAATAATAGTTTCCAAGCCAGTATCCAGATGGCAACGTTCGAGGCATTGTATGGCAGGAAGTACCGATCCCCGCTAGCATTGGATGATGTCGGAGAGAGGCAGATGCTCGGTCCAGAAATGATTGCTCAGACCGTTGAAGTGGTCAGGAGAGTCAGAGATCATCTTCGAGTTGCCCAAGATCGCCAGCGTCATTGGGCCGATTCCCATCGGCGACCCCTTGAATTCTCGGTCGGCGACCATGTATTCCTGAGGATTTTGCCTAACCGTGGCGTCATTCGTTTCGGCGTACGGGGAAAGCTTAGTCCTAGGTATATAGGGCCGTTCGATATTCTAGAGCGAGTAGGTGATGTATCCTATCGTCTCGCTCATCCACCGTCGCTACGTGAGGTGCATGACGTATTCTATGTATCTCAACTACGACGGTATATCCCAGACCCGAGCCACATCCTGGATCATTCGGAATTGGTTGTTGGTACCAACCTTTCGTATGAGGAGAGGTCCGTGTCTATATTGGACCGGAGAGAGAAGATACTTAAGAACAAGACTATTAGTTTAGTCCGTGTTGCTTGGGGTCATCACTCTTTGGTGAGTCAACGTGGGAGCGTGAGGATGATATCCGATCGCGATATCCCAACCTGTTTGACTCGTAAGGTATAATGTCTTCCTTATGCCTTATGCTTTCAATTCCTTGCTTGAATAAATGACTGCATGATAGACTGCTTGTTATAGCTTACGATTAGTATAGCTTGTCCTTGCAATTCTAGCCTCTTGATTAAATTCCGAGGACGAAATTCTTTTAAGGTGTGTAGAGTTGTAATGCCTGTAGTTCGTATTACGTATTTTAGAATACGTATACGTATCTTGACTTGTATTGCATGTCTCATTGCTTGATTTATTCTAGCATTTCATTGATTAGTTTATTCTTGGGTTGGTTCGGCTTGGCTTGGTTTGCTTTGGTTCATCATGAACCAAAGGTGAACCCCTACCTACCACCACCATCCCCATTTATTAACCCCTCCTCTTTCTCTCTCTTCATTATTCTTCTTCTTCTCCACATTTACTTCTACACCTACCAGGAAGGAGAGAGAGAGAGAGAGAGCTTAGGCAAGTGCAAACTTGCTTCATGATGGATGTCACGCCCCGATTCATAGAGTCATTTATTCATATATTTTATCTCTTGGAATCGATCGTCCTCGCTTGGGCGTGATGCCGTACAAGTCTGGTATTGCACTTGTACAAGGCAAAGATGGTACATAATCGATTATTCTTCAAATAGGAACACATCGCAGCGGCAAAAGCAGATAAATTGAATTTAATGAGGACAATCTTTCTTATTGAATAGAAGTACATCACTTCTTTATAGCAGCAGAGAAAAAGAGTAACTTGAAGCCACACAGAGATATGTAGAACTTTATTCTCTTTATTGATAATTGAAGAAGAGTACAAGACTTGTATTGAAGTACAATGATTACATCACATCTCACTTTACATTGGAAACCAACTAAACAATGCTATACAGCTTACATTTGATATTTGGATACATTGGATTACCACTCGATATATTGACTTGGCTTACAATCTCACTGATACAACTGATTACAATGTTCCATACATTATGCCCTTTATAAACAGAAGACATCATCTTGTACAAGGAGAGCTTCTGTATGCCCAACAAATCTTCGATATCGCGGGACCAATCAAGCCAATCTTCGTGTGTAGAACATTCCAAGCACGAGCACCTGCCCACAAAACGTGGGTCAGCACATCATCTATGTACTGGCGAGCAGAATCCAACCCACTCGCATAAACCAACATTAAAGTGATCATTTAAGCAAGCATTTCTTAGAGTGATCTTTCTACTTGGGGCCTAACATCAGTTTACAGTTCATGGGCAATAATCAGAGTGAAGCATGTAAACATATTCTTAGTAGCATTCATGTGGACATATCATTTATCATTCTTGGTGTTATCATGCAAAGGCATCATTGAGGCATACTAGGTGTTATCATGAAAAGGCATCATTGAGGCATCGTTAACATTAACATTTTAAACATGTTATAACAGTTCTCACTTCAAGCATCACTTAGCATGTATGTTGTGTTGAACAATGATTATAGCAAGGCATCTTTCTAGCATACTAAATGGAACATGTTAAGCAGGCAAGTTAAACCAACTTATACAATATCACAATTATGTGATTTCTACCGATAGCCGACTCCTCGTACCTGTATCAATTACAGGTTATCTGATATACTTACTCTGCCTGCACAAAATATTCATTAGCATGCATCCTGACTACATGGTCACTGGTGTTGTTAAACCATATGGACTCTTCTCATTTTATTTCATTTTAAGATAATGCGGTCAGCATAGTAGGTGGCGAGCCTCTATGCCACCCCGCCTTATCCGTGCTTCCATAGCACTCATCATTATTTCCTCCTAGGCCGAATCGGTCCCCAGGGCCCTAGGAACCGTTCGAGGAAATTATTACTCAAACCTTGTATACAAGTTGTCCATGACCATGCGAATGCGTGTCCGACTCGATTGTGAACAAAATCGCATGGTAAAATATATTAAGGAAAGTAAAGACAACAGTGCATCATTAGTCATATTCAATGACGTATTCATTTCGTCATTACCATCATTTCATTTGGTGATCTCAACGATCCCAGCTTTATCATATCTCATTCATTACTTTATTGCAATGTATCTCATATCATTCCTTTCTTAAGAGGAACTTAACATACATTTATTTCTTATAAGGGACAGGTAGCATTTCATATTCTTGTAACAGTTATAGAGAGAGTACATGATTCTAGTGTTTCATTCAGTTCATTGGGTCGATAGCACCGCCAGTTCACTTCTTATTCTATCATTCACAAGGCATCTCATTAATCAAGTGTTTTATCGTTTCAGCAGCATTAAGCATAAGGAACAAGGTTATCAATTCAATCTCAGGCATCGAATCACATTAGCAGTTCAATGTGTTGTACATTTCAATAATTCTCAGCAAAAGCATCTCTATTATTCAGCAACTAACATATGGGACATTTAGGGGCAGTTCATAGCATTTCAATACTTCATCTATTAATCATGAAGGAGGAAGGAGGAGGAAGGACGGTTCCACTCACCCAAAATTTCTACTAAGCGTAGCTCCACCAGCGAGCTACGTTCCAATACCCATTCCGTCTAGCCAGCTAAGAGAGACTGCATCAGTCTCAATTCTTCTCATTCCCAACATAAGTCACGGTCCAATATTCTGATCCCATCCAATAAGCCAACCAAATGCCTCGTACGGAGCGGGGCATTACATAATATACCACTCAGAAAAAGTTTCGTCCTCGAAACTTAAGGAATAAGTCTTCCACAAGATTCGCTTAATCACCATGAGTTTACTCATTTAGCTTCAAATCAATATTCATTTCAGCCCACTCGGTCATTTCAAAATATATATCCAGCTGTACCATTTAAATCCATCAACAGTTCGATCTGTCTATCTCTTTTTCAATTACTTGTAACTTCTCATTGATTCACTAACATTTTCTTTGCATTCTATCTTGGTTGCAATACATCACTTCATTTGGATCCATACACATATTTTAGGCGTCCCCAAAACATATGCATTTCAGCCAAATTCCGTACTAGTGCGATAAATTCTTTCCATAATGTTATCTCAGTCGCAACCAATCACTTCGGCTGGATCCATACACATATTTTAGGCGTCCCCAAAATATATGTACTTCAGCCAACTTCCATGTTAGTGAGATTCGATCAGCCACAATATAATTCTCTTTTCTAAATCCGACTTAGCATCCTTTCATTTGACTTATTGCTTTATTCATTTTGCCACAATCAGTATCTTCCCGGCCACAATATTTAATATCAGGGACAACTTGGTTAAGTTTTATACCCAAGCATAACATTTCTAACATTCGATCAAGGGTCTAACTTAGAGCCAACCATATCAAGAGTTCACAACATTCAATCATATTCCTTCCCAAATCCAACAATATTTTTCACCGAGGCAACTCATCTTTTCTATAAGACACAATCCGACGTCACCCACTATCGATTACCCGATTCAGGGTATAATTCTATACAACAGTCAAGGTTAACTTAGCTACCCGACTATAGGTATACTCAAGCCTTACCTTACGGTTGCAATTCCCACTTATAGCCGACATATAATCCTCAAGGGTCAAACATCTCTTAAGGCTCAAGTTGAAGCATACATTCCCTTAGGTCAATACTCATTATCATTGTCTCTCATTCAATGCCACAAGGTCATCCTATGGATCTCCAATGGTCACCTATTATTCAGTCAGTCTCTAAGGTTAGCTACACTGATAGCTAAACTTAATCGTTCAGGTGACTTCCCTAGAGTGGACGGCTACTAGGGTTATACTAGTTTCTTATTCTTAAGGCCAACAAGCAACCAACAGTTCTAAGGAACTCTACCCAAACCTATGGGTTTTAACTCAGTCTGAATAACTAATCGCCATTGTTGGTTATGCCAACAATTGGTCATGCAGCCCACAGTTTTCAGGGTCAAGTCTATCTATCTAGTGTCTTCCTCAAGGAATAATTCCCACAGAGGCTCACTCTAGACTTACCCAACGATCGACTAAGATCGATCTATCAACATTACGGTCAAATTCCAATCCGACATACGATTCTCATCGTTCTAATAATCCATCAAGTAAATTCCCAATGATCCACATTTCTATTCAAATTCCTTTGTACCCACACGAACCCATAAGCCAATGCTAACTATTCAAGGGTCATCGATTCCGATAGTCTTAACATAATTATGGAATCATACTATTCGGTCCGTATGACAGAGTCAAACCACTAAGTCATAAGCCAACAATCTATATCCCAACCAACAATCACCTATACCGACATTATCCAACATGTTTGCAATTTCTCGTTTCCATTTGTTTCTCAATCATCAAACTATCTTACGGCATTCTTAATCTCATGCAGTAATGGTCAAGTAGTTCATCCCATTCAATCCAATAATTTATGTATCACTTAACCATCCTCTAGGCAACAACAGTATTCTGAGTCACTACTTGTTATTTTTCTAGTACAATTAAATTCTTCAGCATCATGCATCTATGCAATGACTATCCTTTGGTGATCAAGATGGATTGACATCTATTACACCTTAGGATCAAGGCACAGATTTCTAATATCCTTTTGATTCACCGACAATATTTTTAAACTTTCAGCTTAGCAACCAACTTTGTATTAGCCACATTTGATTTGTATCCAACCAATCGAAGTCAACATTCAGATGTTCTAAGCCACAATATTCTCTAGCCAAGTCTATTTATCCGTAGCATACTATCTGTCTTACTAGCTCGAGTCATCACTCGACTAAACAATTTCTAACCAAGCCAACCATTATTATTTCTACAATCTCGCTACCCAACATAGCATCACTGTCAGGGGACACTCGAGTCATCTAGCAATAATATATGACTCCCAGCTAAGTCTCGGCACTACCCAGTACCCACAGATAATCTCATTGCTATTCTATGGAAAGGTCAACATACATCTCGTTCTGAGGTGGTAGAGGCAATATACCACTCAGAAACGAAGCCATCCTTAAACAATACCAACTCAATCCATTCCGGACATTCGTGATCTATAATGGTCACAACACTTAGCCAACATCTCGAGGTCTCAATATCACAAGCCAACATTCTTAGGTCTCGAAAGTACTAGCGAGCACATATGTGTCAACTCACTAGTTCTGCTGAACTCATCCATCAATTATTCATTCCCAAATCTTTCTGCATCACATGCAATTCTCAACTTGTTACAGCATACCCAGCCACTTTTCTATATTCCCACATTTCTAACAGCATTCATAATATAGCATACTATGGCATCGAGTCATTGTTGGGTTATTTGTGTCCAAACCAACAACAATCATTCTTTCAGGGGCATCACAATGTATATAGACTTATTGTATGGAACATCCAGTGAGCAGCCAAGAGGATCAATGATCTTTCAGACATGAACAACATAGGATGATTACAGAACAACAACAATATAATCGCGGAAGCAATCTTTGATTTAATCGCGGAAGCAACGTTGAGTGATCGCGGAAGCAACTTTGGTCAATCATCGATGCAACTTTGATTTGAAACGAACCAAAGAAGAGACCAAGGACGTAAAGCCGTGCTCTGATACCAATTTGTTACGCCCCGATTCATAGAGTCATTTATTCATATATTTTATCTCTTGGAATCGATCGTCCTCGCTTGGACGTGATGCCGTACAAGTCTGGTATTGCACTTGTACAAGGCAAAGATGGTACATAATCGATTATTCTTCAAATAGGAACACATCGCAGCGGCAGAAGCAGATAAATTGAATTAATAAGGACAATCTTTCTTATTGAATAGAAGTACATCACTTCTTTATAGCAGCGGCGAAAAAGAGTAACTTGAAGCCACACAGAGATATGTAGAACTTTATTCTCTTTATTGATAATTGTAGAAGAGTACAAGACTTGTATTGAAGTACAATGATTACATCACATCTCACTTTACATTGGAAACCAACTGAACAATGCTATACAGCTTATATTTGATATTTGGATACATTGGATTACCACTCGATATATTGACTTGGCTTACAATCTCACTGATACAACTGATTACAATGTTCCATACATTATGCCCTTTATAAACAGAAGACATTATCTTGTACAAGGAGAGCTTCTGTATACCCAACAAATCTTCGATGCTGCGGGACCAATCAAGCCAATCTTCGTGTGTAGAACATTCCAAGTACGAGCACCTGCCCACAAAACGTGGGTCAGCACATCATCTATGTACTGGCGAGCAGAATCCAACCCACTCGCATAAACCAACATTAAAGTGATCATTTAAGCAAGCATTTCTTAGAGTGATCTTTCTACTTGGGGCCTAATATCAGTTTACAGTTCATGGGCAATAATCAGAGTGAAGCATGTAAACATATTCTTAGTAGCATTCATGTGGACATATCATTTATCATTCTTGGTATTATCATGCAAAGGCATCATTGAGGCATACTAGGTGTTATCATGAAAAGGCATCATTGAGGCATCGTTAACATTAACATTTTAAACATGTTATAACAGTTCTCACTTCAAGCATCACTTAGCATGTATGTTCTGTTGAACAATGATTATAGCAAGGCATCTTTCTAGCATACTAAATGGAACATGTTAAGCAGGCAAGTTAAACCAACTTATACAATATCACAATTATGTGATTTCTACCGATAGCCGACTCCTCGTACCTGTATCAATTACAGGTTATCTGATATACTTACTCTGCCAGCACAAAACATTCATTAGCATACATCCTGACTACATGGTCACTAGTGTTGTTAAACCATATGGACTCTTCTCATTTCATTTTATTTTAAGATAATGCGGTCAGCATAGTAGGTGGCGAGCCTCTATACCACCCCGCCTTATCCGTGCTCCCATAGCACTCATCATTATTTTCTCCTAGGCCGAATCGGTCCCCAGGGCCCTAGGAACCGTTCGAGGAAATTATTACTCAAACCTTGTATACAAGTTGTCCATGACCATGCGAATGCGTGTCCGACTCGATTGTGAACAAAATCGTATGGTAAAATATATTAAGGAAAGTAAAGGCAACAGTGCATCATTAGTCATATTCAATGACGTATTCATTTCGTCATTACCATCATTTCATTTGGTGATCTCAACGATCCCAGCTTTATCATATCTCATTCATTACTTTATTGCAATGTATCTCATATCATTCCTTTCTTAAGAGGAACTTAACATGCATTTATTTCTTATAAGGGACAGGTAACATTTCATATTCTTGTAACAGTTATAGAGAGAGTACATGATTCTAGCGTTTCATTCAGTTCATTGGGTCGATAGCACCGCCAGTTCACTTCTTATTCTATCATTCATAAGGCATCTCATTAATCAAGTGTTTTATCGTTTCAGCAGCATTAAGCATAAGGAACAAGGTTATCAATTCAATCTCAGGCATCGAATCACATTAGCAGTTCAATGTGTTGTACATTTCAATAATTCTCAGCAAAAGCATCTCTATTATTCAGCAACTAACATATGGGACATTTAGGGGCAGTTTATAGCATTTCAATACTTCATCTATTAATCATGAAGGAGTAAGGAGGAGGAAGGACGGTTCCACTCACCCAAAATTTCTACTAAGCGTAGCTCCACCAGCGAGCTACGTTCCAATACCCATTCCGTCTAGCCAGCTAAGAGAGACTGCATCAGTCTCAATTCTTCTCATTCCCAACATAAGTCACGGTCCAATATTCTGATCCCATCCAATAAGCCAACCAAATACCTCGTACGGAGTGGGGCATTACAATGGATGTCAAGTTTTATTGTTCCATTCTCTTTCTTACTTGATTCTAAGCCTCTTTAGAACTTGGCATTTTTGGGTTTGATGGAGGGATTCTTGTAGATCTAAGTTTGTAACTTTTCGGTTTTTCTCAGTTTTGATCTCTAAAACTTGGTTATTTTCGAAAACTAATAGTTCTATGTTGTAGAGAATTTAATTTCATTCAGTTTTGGCTTTTGTTTCGCTTGATTTCGACTCCGGATGAGGATGTTATGGCCATGGTAAGTTTTCGGAACTTTCATGGCTGAACCTGCTGTTTGGGGACGATGAACCCCATGCGCCGGGAACCTCATGCGCCCGGGAGGACATGCGCCGGGAGGTCATGCGCCGTGAAGTCCCGGCAACGCATCCCTTAACTCCGAGCGTGATATGCGCGTAGGTTTCCTACGCGCATGTATTGAAGACGCAACGTGAGTATCCCATGCGCCGATTGGCGCAGGAATCCCATGCGCCGATTGTGCAGGAATCCTATGCGCCGATTGCGCAGGAATCCCATGCGCCGATTGCGCAGGAATCCTATGCGCCGATTGTGCAGGAATCCCATGCGCCGATTGTGCAGGAATCCCACGCGCCGATTGGCGCAGAAATCCCACGCGCCGATTGTGCAGGAATCTCATGCGCCGATTGCGCAGAAATCCCATGCGCCGATTGCACAGGAATCCCATGCGCCGATTGTGCAGGAATTCACAGTTTTTGCATGTTTAAGTTGTTTTGTAGCTAGAATCTTGAAAAACTTAAAACATGAAAGTTGTAGATCTTTTCCTTGGCTTCAAGAATATGTTATTAGTTATTTTATACAATCTTTCTCATTCATGATAATGTAAGAATAGAATACGATAGTGGCCCGCTGTGGCGCACTCTTGACAAGTAAACTGACATGACAAGTATGAAAGGTCTGGACACCGTGGGCGATTGCGTTTGTACAAATAAACCAGTACTGTCTTGCATCATGTCTAGGATGGGGATCCCTGAGTACCACGGTCAGGGTTACCTACTGAAATTGACTAAGGCTAATTAACTAGAATGATTCAGTAGTCATGAAGAGATTCCCAGCTACAGACAATCCCGTTATCTGGGTGCATTCATTAAGTGGACTTGTAGCCTACCGATGAGTAGGGCACATTCCTAGCACACAGTCACGTGTTGCATTCTTCATAAACGGACATTCGACCCGGATAACCTGGATGGTCTGCAGGGCTTGTGGCTGTTAGGATAATCTTATTGCATCTTGCTAGTAACTAGGCATGTGATAACCCTAGTTAGTTAAAAGTATCAAGCCGTACTCTTGATTGGCCGTGATTGATTGGATGAAGTTTATTCCAGCTTAGTCTTATCCTGATCCTGTACAAGATTGTATCAGGACATGATTTCTTGTATCGATAAATGATGGGATACCAAGTTCTGTTCAGATGAAGGGTTGCAACCCCGGTCCTTGTTTGGTTTAAGGTTTGTAACTTGGCTATCTGAATAGTTCCATGGTTATCTTATCATATATCGTCCTGCTTATTGTGTCTGCCTTGACTATAAAGATCAGGGGTCCAGTTCTGCTCAGGCGAAGGGTTACAATCCCGGTCCTTGTTTGGTTTAAGGGTTGTAACCTGGCTCCCGGAGCAGTTCTGTGTCCTCTCTTCGTTTATTGTCTTATTGCAACCCCCTGTCATGCTCGTCATGTTTTACCTTTACTTCAATACCATGATTATTTATACTGGCCTTAACAATAAAGATCAGGGGTCCAGTTCTGTTCAGGCGAAGGGTTACAACCCCGGTCCTTGTTTGGTTTAAGGGTTGTAACCTGGCTTCCGGAGCAGTTATGTGTCCTCTCTTCGTTTATTGTCTTGTTACCTTATCAATAGTAATTGAGGCGGGTTTCTATTCAGGTGAAGGATTGCAACCCCGGTCCTTGTTTGGTTTAAGGGTTGCAATCTGGCTACTTGAATGGTTTCTCCGTGTTCAATATATTATTGTTATCTCAGCTATTATCACTATATTTAATTACCTTTACTATTTATTTGTGATATGCGGGTTTTAGTTCCTAAGTGAAGCCTCCTTTGTGGTACTTGCTCTTTCTGGGGTCTGACCCAGCTGGTTTTGTGTGGCCAGATATCGGAGCAGCACCAGAGGATCTACCTACTATCCAGCCAGATGGTGACCACCCGGCGTAACCCTGGCAACGAGTGGGTTTCTTTTGTCCTCCCACTTTATTGTAAAATTATTCTTTTGATGCGTTTAGCCGGCGAGCACGTGTTAGCTCGTATTGCACCTTTATTTACTGTCTGTCTACGGGCTGTAACATGATCGACAAATCCTAGGGTTGATCATGTATGACTGAAACTCTTGCTAGTCCTGATATTTTATACGACTAGCTTCATGATCATCCGAATATGTAATGTATGGGACGCCTTACTATTGTATATTTGGTGTTCTGACATCTTGTAACTGTTATTACATTGCTTGAGATTGAGACAATAGGCTTGTTCTTGACCATAGGAGACTAATGGCTTGTAGTTAAACCCTCATATATCTAGACAGTCGTGACCGTATAGTGACGTGGATTCTATTTCATTATACGTAGCTGGCTATGTCTGCCCTCGTTCTCCAGTATTCTGGTTCTGGGGCGTGACAGAAGGTCTTCGAGAACCTCGACACCGGCGCTAAGGGCCCCCGGATGTGCGCAGAGCCGCAGCAGAAGAAGAGGAGCTTCGCGAGGGCGTGCCACACACACCTACAGCGCCCCCGGCGGCCGCAAAGCCGAGGGCGAAGGTCATGTAGAGGGCACGGGAGAGGCAGAGCTCGCGCCAGAGGACGCGACTGGCAATGGCACGGAGGCGGCAGCTGACACAGGCGGCCACGGAGACGACATAGGGGTCGAAGTTGATCGAGCAGAAGACGAGTAGGAGGACGTTTTGCTCCTCGATGCCAGTGTTGGTGGTGCAGGCATGCCAGGTCAGCATTCTGTGAAGGGATTGGACGAAAGAAGACGGCAAGTACTTTTCTATTTGTTAATTAAACATTAGTCATTTTATTATAACGAATTATACATTGAGTACTTCAGTGTTAAAGTTGTTGGGAACAAAGCACGAAAATCGTCCCCCCAAACCAGAAAGTCCTGCGAGAGAACCGAGCAAAAGCATACAAACCAAAAATGCCAAACACAATCACAGACACAAAGATTTTTGACGTGGAAAATCCTTGTGGAAAAAACCATGGGACGATCGGAGTCCAACCCTGAAGAACCTCCACTAATGGAATAAAGATAATACACCCTCTACAAGCTCCTCCCGATCCCACACGTATCACCACAACTCACTTGAAAGAAGAAATTTTTTGATTGCGGACTCCGAAAAATAAGAGATGCCGAAAAATTATTCGAAGCAATCTCTCCTTCACAATAGTCCTTAATCATCTCTCTCTCAAAGATTGTAAGCACTCTTGTTTTGAGATGAGTTTACAACTAGCATGCATCACCCTTTTATAAGCCCTTGGTAATCCATACATGGAAGGCCAATATATATATGGAAACTTCTAATATGCATCAATCATATATTTAATGGAAATCCAATCATAATTGGCTTGCCATAATTGGAAGCCCAATTATATGGAAAGCTACTATATGAATGGTCCAATCATAAATATATGATCAAAGTAAATATGGAAATCCAATCATATATTTTCTTACCATATATGTTCCAAAATAGGATCCATGCACTCCCCGAGCTTCTTCGACACACGGATGGCGCTCGTCGCTCTCTTGGGTATTCTCCACATAGGTTGGGAACCCTACCCACTCCAACAAATCTTCTCCTTCACAACTAGGTGGAGGAACTCGTCATCCCGACGATCCGCCTGCAGTACTCAAACTTCTCCCTTGGTATAACCTTCGTGAGCATATCCGCTCCATTGTCATCAGTATGGACCTTCTCAAGCATCGCGTCCTTCTTCTCAACCACATCTCGTATCCAATGATACCGAGTCTCAACTTGCTTGGACCGACTATGAAATGTCTGGTTCTTCACAAGGTGAATGGCACTCTGGCTATCGCAAAGCAAAGTATACTACTCTTGCTTCAGCCCCATTTCCTGCAACAGATTTTTCAACCACAGCAACTCCTTGCAAGCCTCCGTCGCCGCAATGTACTCTACCTCTGTCGTCGACAAGGTAACACACTTCTGCAATCGTGACTGCCCGTACACCACTCAATGCCACAATAGTCAAAACTCGTACAACAGTCCCCGGAAGCTGAAATAAACATCATCAATGTTCTCAGAATAGTCAAATTAGCTAGGATTGCCTATTCTTAAGTCCAATTCTGGACATATGGACAAAACGATAATTTTGGACCAAAACGGTGTCCACCGTTGGATCCGCTTTGCACCAAAAAGCGTGCCAAAGTTAATGATCTCTAAAGTCGTCAAACTACATGTCTACGGATCCAGTTTTTCGATACGAACCCAACCGTATGTCCAAAGTTGGATTTCGGCGGCCCGTGCACAAAATCACCCGTTGAGTCGGACCGTAGGGCCCGCGAAACAGCGATCCGATCAATTGTCTCAAAAATTTGACCAAACTTGGCATACAAGACCAGAAAAACGATACGATTCTGTTGGCGTAAGTTTTACCTCAATCTGATGAGCATGCACAAAGTAATTGAGAAATTTGCATAAAGGCCGATACGGTAAATTTCGACGGATACACGTCAAATTCGTCGCGCACACGCGACCAATTTGAATTCCGTCAAAGCCCACACGTCCACGAAGCCGTTACGCACCTTTCGATGCTTACGGTTCGCGACCTCGTCGCCCGGATTGGCAGGACGCACGTTGGATTGGAAGAATTTCTAGTTTTTGAAAACTGTTTTAGCAATTTTTTCTCGATTTTCGAGTCGATTTATCTTAGCATCTACTGATTATAAAAATAATCTATAAACAGGGTTTTAATGCTGGTTAGGTTTCTATAGGTCCTTTTAGATAGGTTCCAAGGTTTTGTATTGGATTGACCAGAAACGGCCTTCCAAACAGGGCATTGGGACTGGATTCATGTGTCCTGTTTTGACAGTTTTTCTGTCAACTTCGAGTCGACCTACTGGGTAACCCGATGCGTCTACTTACTACGTGTTTGAAGGAAAAGGTAGGTGTATATGTTTTCTTCGTACCTGAGCAACCCGTTCATGAAACGGATGAACGAGACAGGAGAACCATTAACGCGAAGTAGGCACGTTGCTACACGCAACTACTGCCGTCACCCGCGCCTGTGCGCGCGCGGCCTCCCTGGCCGCCATTCGACGGTCCCCCGGCGGTGCTCCGGCATCAAGGTGGCCGCCCAGATGCTCAGGGTCGTGATGGCTTAGGGTTTTTTATAAAAATTCCTCCCGATCTCTCTCTCTCTCTCTCTCCATATGTACTCGGGTTTTCCAGTTCTCGGCTGCGCAACAGGGGGTTACTCTCGGGCTGGGCCGAAAGCTAGGTGTGCGGATTTGATGCTGCTAATTATTTAAGCTCGAGTTTGGGTCCACTGTTGGGCTCGGGATACTCGATCGGTTGTGGCCTGAGCTCTGCTTGGTTCTATTACATTGTTTGTTTTTTTATAATTAATTAATATATATATATATATATATTTATTTATTTATTTATATATATTTATTCATATGAATACTAGTATAATAATATCCCTAAAAATCTAAATAAAAACCCAATATTATATATTCTTAGAGTAAGGCCTATTCTTATAAACATGAATATATATTTTAATAACCTTTATTTGATAACCAAATAAACATAACCAATAATAATAATAATAATAATAATAATAATAATAATAATAATAATAATAATAATAATAATAATAATAATAATAATAATGACCTCAGTAATAATGATAATAAAAATAATAATAATAATAAAATTCAATAACCAAATAAAGGCGTATATACCAATATGTACAGTCTAAAAATTCCAAAATATACGAAGACCTATTTTATACACACGTCACTGAATATCACTAATAATAATATTTAATTATGAATACTTAGAAATATTCATTAAATCATTAAAACGGAAAGCCACCCACTCACCAAAATACATCAACACGCATGTCATCAGACGTCCCACATGACTACGTGGGCTTGGGCTTGTCTTGGGTCCTTTCTGGACTAATTCGGTACAACCGGTTTTCCTAAAACTCAATAATATAAATAATAAATAATTAAAACTTCGGTAAGGGTTAAGTCGTAATTTGGCCTGGTTTTTCTAGTTATGACATCACTATGGATCGGTCTTCCCTGTCAGGACTAATACACTAGTCGAAGCACGCCATTGCACTGTCCGTACCACGATTTCTAGTCACCTTGTACTCCAAAACTCTCCAATGGTTAAAGTCATCTACCGTAATAATTAACCAAGTAATTATTTATAAAAATTCTAAAAATTACCATTTAATTCAAATAAATAAATAAAAATATATTATAAAAATTTTGGGAAGAGGGGTTACAAATCTACCCACCTTAAAAATAATTTCGTCCTCAAAATTTAAGGGAAGGGTCCATCAACTATGATAGAAGACGGTTTCCATTAGCTATCATCTATTCTCATGGTCATTTCGTACTACGAATCCTTAAGAGTTTCTACCCACCTTTGGTCACACTACTCCCTCAAATTTTATGTCGCTAAAACTTTATAACTTCCAACTAATTGCTAAAATTTTTTACCAATAGATATCTACTGTATATGGCCTCTATACTCCTCTCCTTTCTATCAAACAATCCAAAAATTTAACAGACAACAAATTTATACAAGTAGCTAAGAATTGTTAATAAATTCTAATAAGCATGAACATTCGTTACTCCGAAATAGGAAGGACAGAAAGATAAGGAAGAATAATCAAAAACAAATATGAAGTTTCAATAGCGGTAGAGTATATCCAATGGTGCAGATGGAAAAAAAGTCTATGAACCATTGACTTATCTGCTAGATTGGGTTACTCTAGTCCAGTCACTTGCTAAGTCTAAGAACCCTTCGTTTCTCAGAGGGGCTTACAATCCGTGCAATATAGAAGTTTCGTTCACGAAATTTATCTAAACAAGGTTCCATAATAGAATAGAATTTGAGAAATCAAGATTGTGATATTTTTCATGGTTATTTAAACATACGAGCAAAGGATATAAATGTAATGCAAGATCGTATCGCAACTTCCAGGTAGATGGAATAAGGGTTACGAATGACCTCACATTCTAAGAGGTGGAGACTACTTTGTATAGGGCCTATTTCAAATAGTTTAGTTTTATAGTCCAAATAGGGTGGTATATATGGAGGAGTTTTACTAGGTCTTAAAGGGTTCCCTAATTTGGACATCAATCGCTGGTTGGATGAACCTTGGATTTCAATATATATTGACTGGACAAGATTCCAATGATAAAACTATTTCTACTAGGTTAGGGTAACCTAGAATAAGTTTCCACCCAAGTGGTTGAGCTAGTTGGGCAGTCGGATTGGTTAAATAGGTTCTGTGAGCCCTGAAGATGCGCCTTCCTTGACTCTTGTGTTTAAGTAGCATGAGAAGACACAATTGAATGACACACTAGTGACATGTGCGTAGTGGCTTCGAGTCGATCACAACCATATATTGGGTCGAAGGATTTGAGTCGAGGTTGAGTCTCTAATGGAAGTCGGAAAGTATACTTGTACTATGGTAAGGGTTATAGCTAGTCCTTTTTGACCTGAATGTTGTATCATAAAAATAGAGTACAAGGGAACGTGTTTTGAGTGGGACATGATATACCTAGATGATGGTGGACTCGTCTAGATCTTGCATGCAAAATTTGTTGGGAGGTAACAGCTGGTCTCGTGCTCCGAATATTAATGACACGGCCGGGGATACAAAATGATCTAAATGGAAAGTGGGAGTTCTATGGGGCACTAATTATCATTCTAATAGAAAATTATTCTAATCAGTCGATAATCTTCATATATCCCAAAATTTTAGGAGGCTTACAGTCTACCCACCTTAGAAACTAAGATATGGTTTTAGGAATAATGAGATTAGAAGAATTCCAAAGTTCGGATATTGTACCTCGACTCTTGTTAATAAATAATAAGGTACGGCGTAACGGGGTACGGTAGATATAAGTCAGGTCAAGGATCGTTCCTCGATAAATGGAAAACGAGTGTGTACAATGACACATGGTCGATAAAATAGAATGATCCACTCGTCCATATCATACAAGGGTTATCGACGGGGTAACCAACTCTAAGGCAAAAGATTTCTAACAATTGAGTCATGAATTTCTATTGGTGTCAAACCTGCCATACTATTGTCACAAGGGTTCTAGTTAAACCAAGCTTCAAACAAATGATTAGAGGCTCACAACATTTGGTCTCTTGAGAATAGGTAGTCTCCTAGATTGGCATTTGATCAAGGGAAAAATCCTAATCATTCTCGGACTCCAATGACTAGAAGATCAAGATAGTAGGTTTAGTATCGAAGGGAGGGCGAGTACCTCAAGGCAAGGTTCCAGTCACAGGGCTGGCCGATGGTAGCTACACTTGCGTATACAGCTATCATAGCCACGGGGATACTCTGTATCTCTCTACCAATTATGAGCTTTCGTCTTTCCAAATCAGTGGAAGGCAAAAAAAATAAAGAGTTCAAGAAAGATGTCACTAAATACAAGTACGTGATTCAAAGGCGAATGTATAATTCAAGAGAAATTGTCAATGCAGTCGCGGACGAGATCCTGGAGACATCTACATCTCGATCCACGTAGGTTAATTAGAGGAAAAGCGAACCGAGTGCACTACGGTTGATCGGACCGTAATACATCGATTCTGGTTAGACAATATGTTAGCAGGCGTCCCCACTAAACATATGCCTCGAATCAAGATCGAGAACAGAGTAAGCTTGCAAAACTAGGCTGTAATAGCGATATTGGTCAAGATAGTCAAAATACAAGTATACAAGATTTTTGAAAGGAGGCACAAGTAGTTCGAGTTTTATGAGAATCAAAACCTTATCCGGTGTTCTTGCTTATACAGTCTTCCTACTATCTTCTTATCCAAGGCCTTGGTCGACTAATTTGTTATGGACCTCAAAATTCTATATTCTAGGTAAATCTATTAGCGTCAATCAATTTCCTAGTCAATAGGTCACAAGGACCACGGAATGCTAGGTCGGGAGGCATGCTACCCAACTTACAGACCTTTACTAGTATTGATTTTAGATCTTAGGGGACATACAGGGCATTTCCTATCCTCTATAGTATCATGAACTTGTAATCATGTCTGAAGTCATTTCACCGAGAATTATGCCTCGCCCGTATACTCGGGCTGTGGTAAACCCTTGGTTTCATAACTCAGATATGATACAAAGTCGTCCATTTCTTAACTCTATCAAATATTGACTCAAGGGTAACTACGATCAAAGAGGACCACTAGTCATAGTTTTAGCAATATTCTATAACCTATATTTTCTTAGACTAATTTCAACTCTAGGGGTCGTAACTTGCTAGTGCGCTGCTGGCTGCAGTGAATCCATAGTCTTCAAAATTCAAATAAATGGCGGCAGTGCACTGCTGTCCTGCCATTATGAGTTAACTAACATTCCTTTAACTATATCTGTAAAAATTCATGAGCTTCTAGAGATTCAAACATGTTGACTATAAAATAAAGTGTAAGTATCTATCAATCGCAATCCTACAATAAAAGATCGAACAGGGAGGAATGAAGACAAAAGAAATACAACCATTCTAATATCTATTTCATGTGTATTCAAATCATGGAGGAAAACTTTGAATCGAAACTAACTCAAGGTCCGTATATGGATAACATAATCAAAAATGATATAAAAAAATAATAATTCTTAGGGCAAAATAGGAACTAAGTAGGCAATTCGAACTAAGATGTGAGGATGATATCTAAAGTGGTGAAGAGAAGGAATTGAATAATTTATCAAGGTTAGATCATTAATACTAGGAAGCCTTGTCTCACCAAGTGAATAATCTATCCACATTGGATCATATCGTCATATCAAGATAGTGTACCTATGGGGATCTGACAAACTATCAAATTAATAACCCTCATCTAAATTGCATGGCCTAGACTACCCATCGATAAATTTGTATAAAGGACTCATAGTCCTAGTCATTCTTTTAAATTAAATTAATCCTAATTCGTGAATGAGCATTTTCTAGTCGCAGGCTCGCAATAGTACAACTAACTTAAGTACTATCATGAGTTCGCATGATTTGCGAAAACAGAACTGCATGGGCCACCACAAAAACTTGTCACGACCCGCACCCGTTTTTTTCCTACGGATACGAGACGTGTCCAAGCCAGCCTACGCCGCAGTGTCGGCGGTAGAACGCTGTATAGCCACAATGTTCAAAATCACAAATAATACTCATTCATAAAAAATTAATTTAATTTACAATGACCACAAGTTTTACATTTGCAGAAAAATATAAACTTGTACAAATATAGAATGACTACAACTCAACTATCTAGCTAGTCTCTAGGCTTTTGTCGGCAAGTACATCCGCAATTCCCCATGCTAAGTGAATCCACGGTGAACCTGAAAAATATTGGTTTTCAGTCAGGAATGGAACGAGCACAATTCACTTAATGCAATTTCAATAAATGAAAATGACTATACAACAAAGGTTAGACATCAATTACATGTTTTTGAAAATAAACAGAAAGTACGAAAACCAATAGCAAATAAATTGACACAAAATACTTTTCCCAACTGTTAGAAGTACCTTTGATATGTGATCAGTCTGGGACACTACATCGCGAGGTCTACGAGGTCTACTTGCACGAAAAATAAACAATGTCTACGAGGTCTACTTGCAGAAATTAAACAATGTCTACGAGGTCTACTTGCAGAAAATAAACAATATCTACGAGATCTACTTGCAGAAATTAAACAATGTCTACGAGGTCTACTTGCAGAAAATAAACAATATCTATGAGGTCTACTTGCAGAAAATAAACAATATCTACGAGGTCTACTGCATGAAAATAAACAATGTCTACGGTCGGATCACACATCCTTGGTACTTCTCATTTCCGACTCAACAATTTATAATAGAATATAAAAATTACATAACCAATGGCCAATCAATGAAATATAGTGAAGATCAATATCGAAATGCAGACAATAAACTGTACTCGTTTGTGGTCCTTTGCTGGTGAAACCGATAATCCAAACCACTCAATGCCACAATAGTCAAAACTCGTACAACAGTCCCCGGAAGCTAAAATAAACATCACCAATGTTCTCAAAATAGTCAAATTAGCTAGGATTGCCCGTTCTTAAGTCCAATTCCGGACATATGGGCAAAACGATAATTTCAGGCCACAACGGTATCCGCCGTTGGACCCGCTTTGTACCGAAAAGCGTGCCAGAGTCAATGGTCTCTAAAGTCATCAAACTATATGTCTACGGATTCAGTTTTCTAATACGAACCCAACCGTATGTCTAAAGTTGGATTTCGGCGGTCCGTGCACAAAATCACCCGTTGAGTCGGACCGTAGGGCCCGCGAAACGGTGATCCGATAAACTGTCTCAGAATTTGACCAAACTTGGCATACAGGACCAAAAAATGATACGGTTCTGTTGGCGCAAGTTTCATCTCAATCTGATGAGCGTGCACAAAGTAATTGAGAAATTTGCACAGAGGTCGATACGGTGAATTTCGACGGATACGCATCAAATTCGTCGTGCACACGCGACCAATTTGAATTCCGTCAAAGCCCACACGTCCACGAAGCCATTACGCACCTTTTGATGCTTACAGTTCACGACCACGTCGCCCGGATTGACAAGACAGACGTTGGATCGGAAGAATTTCTAGTTTTTGAAAAACAGTTTTAGCGATTTTTTTCCGATTTTTGAGTCGATTTATCTTAATTAGCATCTACTGATTATAAAAATAATCTATAAACAGGGTTTGAATACTGGTTAGGTTATCTATATTATTCCTTGTCCACACCTGTCCCGTTCGCTCCAGACAAACTAATCTCGATCCTGTGATGCAGTTTTAAAAGTATACCAGTATATTAGGTGGGACCGGTCTTCCTCCATCTTTCTCATTAGCTGCTAGTAGAGCATTAAAGTCCTCGCTTATAAGTAGAGGAGTCTGATTTCCCACTTCTACAGAAATTTTGATGATGTCCTCCCATAAACTACTTCTCAGACGTCTATCGTTATGTCCATAAACAACCCCAAAAATAATTTCTAATCCTCCCTTGTTTGTGAAGTTGAGGACTATCAGTTGTTCTGAGGAGTATCGGACCCTTCCCTTCCAATCTCGACTATCCCACATGACCCAAATTTGCGCTGCCTCGCCTGGAGTAAGATTGTCGACTGCCTTCCAGTTAGTTGGCGTCCTCTGCTTAAGTCTTTCCTGAGCTTTGATTTTGCTCTCTAAAATGGCCACAATCGAGCTCTTAGTGCTCCTCACAATCTGATGAATTTCCTTCCACCTTTCTACCGAGTTAGCCCCCCTAACGTTCTACGTTAGTATAGTCATTGATGAATAATGGGCCCGTCCTCCGTGCTATGCAGACCCTCTCTAGGACGATTAGATTGAGTCTTTCCTATAACGACATTAATAGCCTTACCACTCTTGTCACCTCCTTCCGGGTTTGCTCCCTGCAATTTGGCGAGCCACAATGGGTTCTCCATAATGAGCTTTTCTCTGTGAGTATTATCTTCTTCAAATTGTTCCCCATATGCTCCTCTCCTCGGCTGTTTCCTGCTTCCTTCTCCAAAGATCTGGACGAATTTGGACACCCTTCCACCTATGTCATCCTCCCATTCACTCATGTCTGCTGATAGGTTAACCATTGCCATGTGATTATCACCATCTTGAGGATCACCATCTGGTCTATGTTCCCGAATAGTTAGTTGGAGATTGCCGTCGTTGCCTCCCTCTTGCTCCGGGACTTGACGCTTCCCAAGCACGGAATTCCCTTGTCCGCCAGTTGTCCCTTCCTCTTGCTGTAGGCCATATGCTTGGTCCTCCTCCATCTCCGCCCTATCATTCGACTCCATGCTCCTTAGTGCCTTCTCCATCTCCCTGTGACCCATGACACCATCCAGAGGTATGTTAGTAGCCAGCGTCTCCTCCTCCATAGGGTTCTCATCCTCATGACAGTGCGCTCTAACATGTCCGAAGCACCTGCACTTCTCACGGGAAGGTGGAACCCACTCGTACTCAATTGACTGCCACATCGTCTCGCCATTAGGCAGCATAAGTTCAATTTTTCTAGGCAACTCATTAGCAACTTCAATCTCAACAAACACTCTTGCGTAAGAGGGACGTTTGTGTCTGGCTGTGAGTATATCTGTTCGAAGAGGCTTACCTACCATACTGGCAATTTTCATGATTGCCGGCGTACTCCATAACTGGAGGGATAGCCAGGGTAGTCTGATCCATATAGGAACCGACGAGAGTCTATCCTTCTCGAAACAAGATTCTGGGAACCATCTCTTTAGCACAACGAGCCTTCCATCGAACGTCCACGGATCCCCCTCTAGCACACTTTTCAAGTCCTCTGCTAGATCAAACTTTATAAAATAGAACCCGTTCTCTCTAGAAAAAATTTTCATATCCCCTTTCGGTCTCCATACCCTCTGAGCATACGCTCTTAATTGTCCGTAATAGGGTTTATTACCCATCACATACAGTATTAGGGTATTCTTCCAGTATGCCGAAGTTTTCTCCATGTCATCTGCCGTGATCTCCACCACTTTTCTCTCCTCTATCATCCGCGGTTCTACATATTGTAATTCTACTTCCTCTTGGATGGCTGCAGGTTTACATAAATCTGCCTACGAAATCGGCACCGATCTAGATCGAGACTCTCCGTTCTTATTCTGATTGGTATTCTCCTTCCTCGGTGGAACTTCCTTATTCCCTCCAGCTCTTGCCTCCCTTGACCCGGCCGTTCGGACATTTCTTCCTGCAACCGTCGGTGGGGAGATCCCCGAACGTCGGTTGGGTCCTTGTTGTCTGGTCGGCGTGAATCTGCCCTCGTCATGGTTCCTTGTTGCCGCGTTTCTGCCCCTGGTCTCTCTCTGCGACCTGCGCCGCTCGGTTGGCGGCGACGCTCAACTGTTGTCCACCCGCCCCCCTCATCGCGAGGGATTGGGTCTCCTATATCATCCGTTGCACCCGGCAGTAGACTTGGCTCCCACGGCAGAGGTTCCCCGCTCCGAAACCTAACATTGTGTTTCCCTTTATTTTATATATATATATATATATATATATATATATATATATATATATATATATATATATATATATATATATTCCCAATCTCATTCATTGAATTAGATTTAAATGACGGCTATGACTAAATCTGTATAGCCAAAAATAAAAATAAAAACCTTCCAAAAATTAAACAAAAGAGAGAGATTATGTGAAGGAAAAAAAAAACCTTCCGTAAATTAAACCTTCGGAGGAGGAAGAGGCGCAATGCCAGAGCCCAGGCAGAGCCGGAGCGCAGGTGGAGCAAGGAAGGAGAGTACAGGAGGAAAGGGGAGAGGAGGGGTTTTTCCGGTTGGAAGTGGAGGGTTTTTTCCTTCACAATTTCTATGTCTTCTTATTTAATTTACGGAAGGTTTTTTTTCCTTCACACTTTCTCTCTACTCTTGTTTAATTTATGGATTTTTATTTTTGGCTATAGAGATTTAATCCTATCCTCATTTAAATCTGAATGAGATTGGGATGATAATGGGATGGACAGAATATGAGGTGAATCCGATCCCACCTCTCTCTCTCTCTCTCTCTCTCTCTCTCTCTCTCTATATATATATATATATATATATATATATATATATATATATATATATATATATTGGAATCAGGTAAATTATTTTAGTAGGATTCGAACTCCTGACCACTCGGACCGCATGCATCTCTCTTAACCACTAGGCTAGAGGTCATCTGCTATATGTGTGTGTGTGGCTGGGATCAAAAGTCCCATGGGAAAGCCCCGCCAAAGCTTCCCCTCCTCTTTCCTCTCAGCACCATTGGATCGTGGATATGTGTGGAACCTGCGTGTGCGTTCGTTCGATCCAACAGTCGAGTACGATAGGTCTCACGTATGACTCCACGGATGGAAATATCATGGAATATATATATATCTATATATATACACACCACGTGAAGAAATTTTTATTATCTTATTTGTCTGGCATCCACCCAAATTCTTTTTTCTCTAACTAACCGCTAAAAAATGTTTTAGACCAGGCGAGAACAGCAAGTACATAACAATGAATATAATTAGGTTGCATAACAGACACATGAGCGTCCACAAAACAAGAAAAAAAAGAAGCACGTCACGTTCTCCCGAGAAGAAGACAGTCACAGAAAATGTGTCCGGACTCGGGATTCGATTAACCCGACCCGTTTGATTTCTTCACTCATCTCAGTCTCCCTTGTACCACGTACTCGGGAAGAGAGGGAGAGAGTCGGTGTCAAATACGCAAACTAAACCGAATTTTTAGAAAGAAAAAAAAATTCGGTGCCGATCGATGCTAGCTGTGAGCGCCATGGCGGCGGCGGCGGGGATGCTGGCGACGACGACGAGGAACGGCGGAGGGCTGATCGTGGTGGAGGGCGAGGACATCACGTTCGGCTCCGCGTGGTGGTACGCCTACGCCGGGATCTCGTGCTTCTTGGTCCTGTTCGCGGGGATCATGTCCGGGCTGACGCTGGGGCTGATGTCGCTGGGGCTCGTCGAGCTCGAGATCCTCCAGCGCAGCGGCACCGCCACCGAGAAGCGACAGGCCGGTGCGTGCTCTTTTCCCCCCTCTTTCTTGACTCTTCTTGATTTGATTCGATCGTTCGGTTACTATTGGGTCTTAAATGATGACGAGGAGATATTACTATTTGGGAAATATCATAATCTTTGAAGTTGCGAGCCTAGACACGACACGACACGGTAAGGACACAACGACGTGCGGATGGCACCTATCTTGTTGTGTCCTTGTGTATTTTGGAGTGTCCGTGTTGTGTCCTATTGGTGTTGGATACACGTCCGACACAACACGGTCCTGATTTTGGGAGTGTCCGTGCTTCCTAGGTGTCGACAGAGTCCAGTGTCGAATGTGTGTTAGATACGTTCCTTCAGAGGAGTCTTTCTTTTTGCAGCATAGCTATTGACATTATTTTTCCCCCTAGATATACAGAGCATTTTGCTTTCTTCCTTTAAGTGCTTTAATTAAAAAAAGGGAACTAGACTCCCTTTCTTCCATAAGAATTCCACAAATAGCAATCCATGAAGCATGATAATAGAATTTTCTATAATAGACGTAGTTGCATGTTTGATCCACGCTCACCGCATGATAAACCTAAGACATAGCCGAGAAATCCCATGTGATAGAACTAAGGTTTTGAAACCAAAGCACGTCTAAAACTGCATCATGAGCACCCAATTGTAAGTAACTAAGTACCAACAATCTGCATTGCAACTTAATCTCTTGATTCTAATCATCAATTCTTTACGGCGGTCACTATTTTTTGAGTATCCGTTCTCTCTATATTAGCGCTATTGGATTCATGTCTTCTTTCCATTTGTTACTCTTCTTAATGTTTTGTTTTCTGGCTATGTTACATTTTTTTCATGTACTGTCCCCTTATTGCAGCCACAATCTTTCCTGTTGTTCAAAAGCAGCACCAATTGCTCGTGACTTTGCTATTGTGTAATGCTGCTGCAATGGAGGTATGCTATCAGCTTTACTTCTCTTTACACTCCATTTTCCTTCATGGTTTCCAAACTAATTGTTTTATTCTTAACTCTCTGTTTATGCAGGCTCTTCCTATATTCCTTGATAAGATATTTCATCCCCTTCTTGCCATTATCTTGTCTGTAACATTTGTTCTAGCATTTGGGGAGGTGTGTTCCCCAATCCTCTATGCTAACTTTTGGAGATCATGAACCCTTGATTGAGAAACATATATTAACCTTGATTACTTGTGCAGGTTATTCCACAGGCTATATGTACAAGATATGGATTGGCTGTTGGTGCCAACTTTGTTTGGCTCGTCCGAATTTTGATGCTCGTTTGCTATCCTCTATCTTATCCTGTGGGAAAGGTATTTGAATTTCATCACTTTCAGTATTATATTTCCTAAAAGAATTATTGACTAATGTTTATTTCTACAATGTGAAACTTCTAGCACATGTTTTTTCCTCTCTTTTTTTTATATGATAAGGTCCCTTTATATATACTTTTGGAGTGATTTAGGTGATAATGTTCACAAATTGTTTTATGAGTCCTTTAGTAACATAAATAATAAGCTATAATGTCTCTCTACCTGTCTTGCTTTCCCTTATTGTTTCTTGATACTTGTCATTATCACCTAAAAATGCTAAAATTGAAGAATAAACCCCCTAAATTGTGAGAACTTAAGGAATATCATCATCATCTGAGCCTTCTCCGATCAGAATGGGTCAGCTATGGAGCATAAGAAACTCCATACAAGATTTGACAATTTTTTTATGGAACATAAAAAAGTTCATAAGAAACTTAAGGAATTTATATATAGTGAATGAGGGGTTCGGTTGCGGACTGATCCGCACTTTAAGAAAATGCAGGCCGTGCCTTTCACCTATGATTTGCGTCCAAAATATATGGAGCACTTTAAGAAAATAAGGTCCGTTCCTTTCAGCCTCTCCATATATATGGTGATAAGGTTGTGTATATCTTGACTCTCTCCATCCTATAGTTTCTAGCAAGGTTTGTAATATCGATTGAACATATCGTATTGGTTTATGCCTGTCCTGCTTTGATACTTACTTTTACTGATACCAACACATACTAACTGATGCTAACATTTTGCTCTCTTTCTGTCAATTCAAAAATTCATGAAATAACAGTGTCAATACAATCCATCGTTCGTGCCGTAGACCGGCATCCTGTAATGCATTGATAAAATTCCTTATCTACAACTTAAATGTTATCATTTTCCAAAGTTGTATCTTTAAATTCACATCATTTATCCGTCTAGTACTTTTCCATTTAAAAGTGTCTCTTGCGGGTGTATTTTGTCAAAATGCAAGTAATTGACCATTATCTATTGTGGTTGAACCATCATTATTATATATTATCCCATTCATAGATAACAAGAAACAACAAATAATATGTAAAACTATGCCTATATATATATATATATATATATATATATATATATATATTAGTAAGTTTTTATTACTTTTTCTCTTTCTGAAACATAGAACTCCGGAACTCCAAACCACAGACAACGATACTCATAAGCTCATAAGAAGGGTCCAAAGTCGATTCTGACACAGCAAACCTTGGTGCCAGTTATTTATTTAGGACATTATAGTCTGATCACATGATTCAGTCTGCTGGTAGCTTCAGCGAAATGGTGGTTGTTCTCATTCACTTTGCAGAAAAGCCTTGATGGTGTTTTTTGTGTGTAAAGGACCAATTACATCTAACTTTTCTTTTGGTTCCAGCTTCTCGATTATGCACTTGGGCATAATGAGTCTGCACTCTTTAGACGTGCTCAGCTAAAAGCTTTGGTTTCTATCCATGGCAAAGAGGTGTGTATCCTGTTACCTTGTTTTAATTTAAGAATTGCAATGTATTTCAGATTCAGCCGACCGTAAAAATTTGTTATGCAGCGTTATTGTTGTTGTTTTAAATGTACTCTAAATTAAATTCCTATTGACAATTAGTTCCCAGGGCTGGAAGAGTTTTTCTTCTCTGAAGTAATTTCATGATACTCATGATCATAACGTTTCTCATTTCATTGGTTCATGTAGGCTGGCAAAGGTGGAGAACTCACCCATGATGAGACAACAATAATAAGTGGAGCACTAGATTTGACTGAAAAGGTATGCTCCTCAAATTGTAGAATTTCTTAATGATTGTTTTCCTTTCTACTCCAATGCCTTAAATGTACATAATAATCATGAATATTGAACTTGGCATGATCATGGATCTCTAGAGTAATGCCTCTATTCTTGCTGTGAGGAAACATTTATTGTGTTTGTATTGTTTAAAGAAGTGCTACAATTTGTTAGTAGTCCCTGGTTCCCTGCTCTTGCTACTTTGAAGTTTTAAATATGATTCAAAAAAGTTTAAAAACTAAAATAATGTAAACTACAAGATGATGGCTTAACAAGAAATTTTAAATGCATACTATACGGAGGCCTCGGGTTGAGACTCAGCATGCAACCTAAAGATGTGGTTTCATCTAACTCCTTCGCAAGCTTTGCCTCATGATGGGTGATGCAGGACATAAGACTTAGTCATTTTGTTTTTTAGGAATGGTTTTAAAATTAAATTTGGATAGGATTTATCTGTATTTGAAAATTATCTTATTCTTTAGTTGTTTTAGATAAGAATTAGTTAGTTTTTATACAATGTCTTTATCCTTTAGTCATTTATGTAAGCCTATGGAAGGGCATGAACCCAAGAATATGTAGTTCTCTTGGATGAGGGTAAGCAAGGTCACAATATTGGCCAATACCGGTACATATTGTTTTGGCATGTCCCGGTCAGATTGAACACCACCAATTCCAACATTTGGGAATCTCTTTCCCATATAATTCCGCAAAGAAGAATAGATAAGTACGAAAGAAAATCATTGTCGACGAAATGATAAGGTTGTATTGAAGACCGACATACTATAATATTTATTATTGATGTTTTGTAAACAATTAGCATTTGTCAAAGTATATACTTATAAATTCAGAACATTCATCCATCTTAAAATTATACCATTCAAGACTATCTATTGTGGGTGTACTTTATCCAAATGCAAGTAAATTAAAAAACAGTAAGCGGGAGGACCCAAATGTTAAATATTATTCCATTAAAAACTAACTGGAAACAACAATTGATGCACGGATTATGCCTAAATCTAGGAAGCACGGACACAAAAATCCATGACGTGTCCATGTCACGTCTGTCAGACAAGTATTTGACACTCTAATATACACTAGGATACACCAAAATAGGTGTTGATACTCATAAAAATGGTCTGAAACCGACTCCCATACCAATATTGTGAACCTTGATGGTCAGTTTATGGATAAAATCGAGAGTTTCTCAAATTTGGATGTGCTCCTTGGTGTGGTACCAAGATATTTATTTAGGCCCAGTGCAGTGTCGTTGGAACGTTCCTCAACTTCGTTCCCTATCGATGCGACACATAGAAAAAGTTGTACTGTCAGCAGGTTATGGAGCTGAGATTCTTATGATCTTATGCCATTATGGGTGCTGTCTGGAAAAGAAGTCATCAAGAGAGAAATGTGTCAGACTTGACCTGAAGCATTCCTTATGTGCATCCTGTTTCAAATACGATCTGAAGTAATAGCTCTAGTTTTTCATGTTTTTGAGTCTCATATGGTCCCTATCAAATTAACTCTTTGAGTGATCAAGCTTCGATTTGGTGACATGTCTTTTTCAATAGGCTTTAGCATTACCCTTGGATTAAGGAGCGCTGGAGCGCTGCTTTCTGCTAATGATATAGTTTTTTCATTATTTGGATTTAAATATTCTTTGAGAGATCAGACGTCAAGTTGGGCCGACTAGCTAGGTCTAGTACAGCCATGTTTTAAACAGACGAATATTGGGTATCCACATTTGTTGAAATATAGATGATGAGTTGGGCTCAGATTGGATTGTTAGCATTTGCTTACACCACCTGTACTAGAACTAGGAACTGATTCTAAGCAGTGATTCCTAACTCACTGGTCATGACATAGGTACCCAAAATTGTAACAGTTTTACTTCTAAAGGAAACTGCCTCATTTATTATATACTACTATGCGAAGTAAAGGCTCGTCAAGAGAGATGAATAATAGTCATCTATTGATAGTGTTAATAAATTTGATTCGAGTATGTTTTAGTATTAGGCCCTTCAGTGGCTATGTGCATCATTATTGTCCACTCCTATAACCAACTCCAGTCATGCTCTTTTCCTTGTTTTACTTCTTAAAACTTTAAAGTTTGAATCTTTTTATTTGATTTAGTTTTAAAGATAATATTTGTTCTTAAATGGTAAAAAATATATCTTCTCCTTAATTGGAGTCGATCATAATAGGCCACTTTTGGGTATTTCTATGACTTCTTCCTTTATTTCAGTTATCCAGACCTGCATATATTTCTTTCTTTTCTACATACAGACTATTTAATTTTCTGTAAAATTCTTTGCTCGTGGCTCAGTTAGGTTGGATTATTGTTTGTGAAATAACTGCTTGTTGCTTGTACAGTATTTTTTTATGCTGTAATCTGAATTCCTTGCTACTGCACAGACTGCTGAGGAGGCTATGACACCTATTGAATCAACTTTCTCATTAGATGTCAATTCAAAACTAGACTGGTGAGGTTAAAAACTTTATAGAAAGTTTGATGTATCGAAATTCTGATTTTATTGGGTCTCTGTCCAACTTGCTTGATATTTCCAAATAATGGATATGCTATTGTTTAAATATTTTTATGACTGAAGTCTCCAGAGAACTTGTTTTATGTACTCGATTGCAACTTTTGCTAAACTTTTCACCTGATATGGCAATTGTCAATCTGTAATCATTCAACTCCATCTTGACCAGTTGAATTTCTGATTGATAAAAAACTTTCATTAAAAAGTATGAGAACTTCTCCAAGAAATGTTACAAAGTTGTGTTTGTTTTCTGCTCTCAGGGAAGCAATTGGTAAGATCCTTGCTCGGGGCCACAGCCGAGTCCCAGTTTATTCAGGGAATCCCAAAAACATTATTGGCCTTCTGCTCGTGAGTACCAACATATCTACTTATTAATGAGTTCACTACTGTAATTCTGTTTTCTTTTGTCCTTATACTATTTATAATTTTGAAATTTTCACGCCTGAGCCAGGTGAAAAGTCTCCTTACTGTTCGTGCTGAGACAGAGACACCTGTTAGTGCAGTTTCCATCAGAAGAATTCCAAGGTTTTCTGTTTTCATATTAGAGCATTTGCCGGTTCGGTATTTAGCAATGTTTTGTTTCATATATCTTGAATTTTAACAGGGTTCCAGCCGATATGCCTCTGTATGATATTCTAAACGAGTTTCAGAAAGGAAGCAGTCATATGGCTGCTGTGGTAAAGGCTAAAGGAAAAACTAAGAATCTCACACCTGCTGATGGGGGGAAATCCGAAGGAAACAAAGAAACCAGTGAAGGCTCCACTTTGACAAAACTTCTACGTTCTAAAGAGGAAAGAAAACCTGAAAGTGTTGTTGTTGACATTGAGAACAGGCAACATCATCTGGTTAATGGAAACAACCCATCCTCTTTTCACCAGAATGATGCACCAAATCATGGAATGGCTCATTCGTCGGAAGATATTGAAGATGGGGAAGTCATTGGTATCATCACACTTGAGGATGTATTTGAAGAACTCTTGCAAGTAAGCATGCACTCTCTCTTAGTGCCTCAATCTAATTCTGTTTGACTGCTCATATTGTCATTTTTAAATCTTCATTGGTATCATCACTCTTGAGGATGTATTTGAGGAAATCTTGCAAGTATGCACTTCTCCCTTCTAATTCAGATCTTATATCCATATTTCTATATTCATTTCCTAATTGATGACAAGCTCCTCAGACACTTTGGACCCAAGGTAGTTTTTAGCATAAAACTGCAAATATATCATAAGGGAAAGCAGGAGCGGACCCAACCTAGCACCCCCCCCCCCCCCTCCCAAAACCCCAACCCCTCAATATTTTTATGGGTCTCCACTTGTGGTATACATTGCAGGCTAAAACTTGCTACGCAATGGAAAAAATTATGATGTTATCCCTAAACTACGCAACTGAAAATGTACATAAGTTACACTTGAATTTTGAAATTTCTGAGATACTTAGTGTTTTGGCCCTCCCGAAACTTCTTTGAAAAGGTTATGTATCCCCCGGGCCGGCCCTGGATGAGGGGCCCAAAATAAATTAGTTTAAAAATATATGTTAATACTTTTGTATTTCAAATAGAACTAGTATGTACCATGGATCCTTTTAAACATAAAGTTATTGTGGTGTAGTGGTTAGTATTTTAGACTTGTATACTACAGGTCCTAAGTTCAATCCTTGGCTACATTTTCTTTTCTTTTCTTTTCTTTTTAATATTTATATTTTTCTTTTCTTTTTTTTAATATTTCTTACATTATGTATGGGGGGCCTTATTTTGAGAGTTCATCCTGGACCTCCATGAGCTCAGGGCCGGTCCTGTGTATCCCCTCGCCATTGGATCATGGATCCATTCCTACTCGTTGCGATAGCACATGACTATGATGCACGACCAACATATTCTACAATGTCGTCGAATGCGATGTTGTCAAGTCCAATGGCCTCTAACATGTCACCAAGATGATTAGTGCAACACCTTCCGTTGTTGCACCACTAACCTAGATGTCAACCTTGTTGCTATGCATAAGAAAAAAAATTGTTGTTATCAGATATGATGTTGTCAAATCGAATGGGTCCCTGACATATTGTCATCGAGCTCGATGCAGCACCCCACGTTGCTACCCCATTGACCAATATGCAAGGCCTCTCTATGATCAGTCAAAACTGCGATGCACAAAAGAAGAAATTTTGCATGCCATAGAATGAAATGTTGTCGAGGCAAATGCCCCTAATATATTATCATCGGGCTCGGTGCAACGGTCTCCACGGATATAGGCATGAGGCATGATTTTGGTGCAGTCGTTGCACTCACATAAGATGAATCTATGATGCTGCCGAAATGAGCCAACCCCCCCCCCCAACCCACACACACACACACACCACCACCACTTATTGTCGTTTGGTTTAGTGCAACAACATCTGCTACTGCTTTGTTAATCCTGATGCAATCTTGCTACGACAAGCCACTTTTACGTTATCTTTGCCAAACTTTAGATATGTAATTTGTCAGAATGAATGATCAACTATAGATTGTTGAGAAATCAAGCTTATGAGCTATTACAGAAGTCTGGGAGTGTAATTGAGCAAATATTAAAGAAAATAGAATTTCAAATAAGGAGTTTGGTGTTATGCTGGAAAGATCTACCATGGAGCCGTTTGCTTTATGACTTAATGAGAAGATTAATCGAAAGTTTGAGGAAAGAAGTGAGATTTATTTATGATTTTATTGAGTTAAGTGTTAGAATTAGTTTTTTTTTTTCCTCGAAAAGTAGTTATGTTTTCTAGATATATTATAGTAAACAAAAACTTAATGCATCATATTGAAGTTACTATTGACATGTCATACTTATGTGGGTTGTTGACATCAACAACTGCAGCTGGAAAAACTCCCCCTTGTTGTTTTTCCTTGTGGCAGCTCCAGCCCTTTATGGTTGCTCGTCGGTGTCAGCGGCTGTGTGGGGTAGAGGAGGCCCGCGGAGTTCCAAATGCCATCTGGTGGACGTTTGTGCGGCAACGTGGAGGAGCGTAGTGTTGTTGCTAATGGGAAGGAGAGATTACTGGTGACTGATATCGTGTTAACATAATGGTTCAATAACCTTAGTCTTCTCATATGGAAATAAGAGAGTGCATATGTATGGTGCATAAGATAACCTTAAGCCCTTAGGGTTTCCTTATGTATTGTATGTATATCCCCAAATGAGAAGGTCAAGGCTACTGAACCATTCTCTTGACATGTTATCAAAGCCAGCATCATCCTCTCATTCCTAATAACAACACTCCAGGCTCCTTTATAGCCGTTGGTGAACCCCCACACTAGTAGGGGTTTATACTCGTCCGTATTCGCCTACTTGTATTGTACCGCACCCTACCCTGACTGCAGTTGATTCTTCGAACAGTGTTGGAGATCCATCATCTCCTTGTGATTTGGATCTTCGAATTGTGCTTCGCAAAGCTAAACGTACTCCTTGCCCATATACTATGGATCACTTTATATCCATTGCTCGTCTTGGCTCTTTATATCGCCAGTTTGCCTTGTCTCTCTATTGTTTCTATTCTCAGGTCTTATCAGGAGGAACTCGTTCTACCAACCTGAAAGCAAGTCATGATTGAGGAGATGGATGCCCTTTTTTCTCATGACACTTGGAATTTGGTTCCTGCACCCCTTGATGGCGATGTTGCATGTCGGTGGATGTTTACTCTCGAAGGTTTGCCAAATGGTTTTATTAATCACCATAAAGCTTGTTTGCCAAATGGTTTTATTAATCACCATAAAGCTTGTTCGGTAGAGAAGGGTTTTACTCATAGTGTTGGATACTTCAACTCTCTTACAGTGCTTGCCTCAACTCCGTCAGTGTTCTGTTCTCGCTTCCCGTTATCTTCTCTTTCACAGTAAACCAAGATTGGTCGATGTTCCAACTTGATGTTAAAAATGCCTTCGTGTACGACAATCTTGTTGAGGTGGTTTACAATGTGCCCTAATTCGTTGCTCAATAGGAGAAGCTTGTGCAAACTTAAGAAGACGATCTATGGACTCCAGCAGAGTCCTTGTGCTTGATTTGAGAAGTTCAGCCAGGTGGTCATAGTAGTTGTGTTCTGACACGGTCATGCAGATTACTCAATATTTATCCAGAACACCAAGTTTGTAATTGTTATTTTGATGGTCCAGGTTGATTATATCCTACTATATAGCAGCGGCATTGCAGGTATGAAGAATAATTATCATTTCCAGAAGCATTTTGTTACTAGAGATCTGGGACCCCCTCGCTATTTCGTGGGCATTGTAGTCATCAGTAGCATGAATGTCGCCAGTAGCATGAAGGGAATTATTCTTTCCCAAAGAAAGAAAGTCATGGACCAGCTATAGGAAACCGTATTCCTTGGTACTAAGCCCCTTGATTCTTCTATGGAACAAAACACGAATCTGTGGCCCGATGATGATCAACCCCTTGATTCTTCTATGGAACAAAATACGAATATGTGGCACGATGATGATCAACCCCTCGATTCTTTTATGAAACAAAATCTGAATCTGTAGCCCAATGTTGATTGGGATTTTGAGGACAAGTCACAATATGAAGACTTGATGGGAAGTTGATCTACTTGAGAGTAACTAGATCTGATATCTCATTTGTTGTTGGTCTAGTTAGTCACTTAATGGAAAATTTCCAAAATGTGCCACTGGGATTCACCTCTAAGGATCTTACAGTACATCAAGCGTTCTCCAGGGAAAGGTCTTTGTAGCAATGTCACAGACGTCTAAAGATGGAATCCTACTATGCTGCAACTATATTGGGTAGAACGCCAATAGGAGATTGACATCAGGCTATTGCACCTATGTTGGCAAAAATCTCATCACTTGGAGGAGAAAGAAGCACTCTTGTAGCCAAAATGGAGTGTGTAGGCCTGATATCGAGCAATAGCTCATATTCTTTGTGAAATGATGTGACTTCGAACTCTGACGCCTGATTTTTGTATCCGTTATACCAATTCCTTGCCTATATATATTGCTACGACGAGGATGTCATCTTTATTGCTAGCAATATGTTCTCTCATAAGAAGACCAAGCAGACTGTACTTTGTTCATGATCACTTATGGGGAAACAAATGCATTTCATTCACCCGATTCGGGGACTAGAACGCCAATTTGTTCACCGAGCCTCTAACATCCTTCATGTTTTGTTTTATGTAATGAGCTGGGCATGCATGATATATACTCCCGTTTTAGGGAGAGTGTTAAAATTTGTGACTGACTCAACTAAGTTTAGCCCATACTGGACTTGCTTTATTGGTCTTAAGAGTTCTCTTTGTGTTGTGTATATATACTCTCTTATTACCAAATGAAAAGGCTAAGGTGACTGAACCATTCTCTTGACAAGAATAATCTTATGATAGAGCAATAGAGAAAGTATAAAGGATCATGATGAAGTCATGATTATTGTACAGATAATTATAGTAGATATTGTCCCATGTTCCACCATAATTGGCTTACATTAAGGATCAACTTTAGGGATATACCTTTTGCACTAATCATTTATGAAACTACTAGGTATATCTAGGATTAGGATCCGTAGTGTATGATGTTTGCTGACTATATTGTGTTAGTTAGCTTCTAAGACCGACTTGATGAGAGAAAATTTGAAATCTAAATGTTTTAAAATTAGTAGAATAAAACAGATTTGTGGAATGTAGCTTCAATCAAAATTGAAAAAATAAACAAGTTGTGCATGTTAGTGGAAATAGATAAAGAGTGATACCTTAAGATATGAATGTCTAGGAAGCAAGGACCTAAAATCAGTGTTGTGTCTGTGTCGTGTCGAACACGACGTATCAGGCATGACGCAGACACTTTAAAATTACACCACAACGCACCAAAACCAAACTTGAAAAGGTTTTTGCATCCAAATCATCATCTCTTCGAAGACGTCTCCCATCAGAATGTGGTCGGCTGTGGATTAGGGAACGTAGGAAAAGGTCCACGGATTAGGGAACATAGGAAAGGTCTATTAGAGCAAAGTTGTTACAAGTGCAAGTGGTTGTCAACTTGACGACAACCGTGTATGACGGTGCCAAATTCCTACCTAAGGTAGGCTATGAGCATGAGAGGGACATGCTATAAAACCTTGATATCTAGTTGCCTGATATGTAGACATGCCCTTTGGTTATGCAGTTTAAGCTTCGTACAACCAAGGCACATCCTCCAGATCCCCTTAGACTACATAGAGTCTAAATGAAGAGGTAGGCTGATACAATTTGCTGTAAGGAATTGCATTCACTTGTATGACACAGTAGCCAAAGAGTGAAAAAGGAATGATACTCGTTCTTTGCTTCTATAATTCAAACATTTATAATTACGCATAAATTATAGCGATAGTCGACAGTTGCTTATAATTTATTGTCAATACTACTGGAAAAGAGTTTAAAGATTTACTACAAACTTCCAAGTTCAAATTTCTCAAGCTGTATATTTCACAGATGAATATTGATTATGTGTGAAAATAGTTTTTTTTTTAAATTGTACCGGTTAGTTTTTACTTAAGTGTACTGGTATGTCTCTTGGGCTTTTAACTATACTGAAGGCAGAAAGTTTTAGTAGTACTGAAGTATGTTTGAATACACAGGAGGAGATAGTAGATGAGACTGATGAATATGTGGATGTCCACAAAAGGTATGTCGTTCCCCTGAAAGTTATGTTCTTTTGAACTATGGATTCTCTTGCCTATATTTCTTGATTTCTTCTTAAATAGATGCACTAAAAGCACACTAATGCTGTGCTACTTCTGTTTTGCAGGATACGTGTGGCAGCTGCTGCTGCTGCTTCTCAAGTTGCACGAGCGCCATCTCTTAGGCGATTAAATGTTCAAAAAGCTGTTGTAAGTGTCCGTATATTTCTTTTGCAGAGAGACACCATCACTGAACAATGTTTTGGACACAATATTGCCATCTCACAAGATTAAGGATCGCAAGTCTCATTTGCAAGCCATTGCATAGTATAGAAGTATTTCTATTTGGTTGCAAGGAATAAGTTGTAGAGAAGTGAGTTTCCAAAGAAAACAAATTCACGTATTTAGATTAATAGAAAAGGTCTGAAACTGGATAACAGGTTTTCAGTATCCCAGTTTTCCAGAACAAAGTAAAATTCTAAACGACCGACCATTTGCTGATTAATATTTATCTTTTAGTTGAATGCTAAAGCTAAATATTTCACTACTTCAGAAAACCGAAGTCAAAATGCAAAGGAATAGAAAGACATTGGACCTTTCATCACCGATAAAAATATTCTGCTCCCTACCCTCCTTTTGAATTGTTCTTGCGAGTAAATGTGTCCTTATTAAATTTGCTTGAAATCATAAACGGTGAGCTTTTAAATTTTTATATGTCAAGGTAAAGAACTGAAATATCAGAGGGGTTCTATGTTTCCTTCTTTCATTTCAAATTGATTGGTCTCCCGACGATAACTGTTTCCATGCTCATTGCAGAACTTTGCTCCTGAAGCTGCTGCTTTTTCTTCTCACCATGGAGCTCAACATCGGCAAGGAAATACTCCAAGAAGTCAAGGAGTTCTTACAGAACCTCTTTTAGGAAACAAGAAATAAAGACAAGAAGTAACACACTTGTCCCGTACAGTGTCGATCTGCATTCAGTTTGCAATATGCTAGTTCTTTGAGTCTCAAGATTTGCTAGTTTTGGTGTAAAAATATGGTTTATGCCACTGACAATTGGTTGGCATGTGACTAGCCAATGAATTTTGAATTTATATGTAAAAAAAATTCTTTTTATTTGTTTTCCTGGTATTGATGTTTGAGTTTACATGTAAAAAAAAATGCTTCTATTTTTGTTATTTCGATACTGAAAAGAATAATCTCCTTCATTCTCATTGTTGATTTGAAGGAGGGCTAGAGTTCAGATGTAAGAAAAGAAGACCTTAACAATATGGCAAATTGTTGATTGTTAGAAATTGATTCTACTTCACTGACCAGTTCTGCGAAGTTGAATATATCGTCGAGGCTTGAATCGTGCATTTAGCAGCACTTTCCTTAAAGTGTTTCGGGCACTCCGGTAACGTCTTGGAGTCAGCACGCCAGAACACCCAGGATAAGACAGCCTTTCTGCCGGAGGTTCACTAGACACTGTGAGACACCGGCGTAGGGAAGAACACCTTTCTGGAAACTTTGGAAGAGAAAAAGAAGAGGAATGAATACTCAGATTCTGTGTGCTTTGGACTCAGAAATATGTTGTATTTATAGATGAATTAGTGTTGTTTCGTGAAGTCGCGACCCTTCCGAAACAACATTCATTCACCTGTTCGCAGATTCATTCACCCTTTCGTTGTGTGGGCTGCTGCAAAAAATAGGAATTCTCGGGGCGAGAATCGCCGCGAGGAGCCCGAGGCCCGAGCCTACGCCGCGTTGCCTAAGTGCGTCTACAATGCGCCACTATCGTTTCTACGTCCGAGCCCGATCCCGAGCCCGAGCCGGAGCCGGAGCCGGTGTTGCCGGTGGCAACACCGGCTACATTTTCATGAAGAGGTTAAAACAACAACCATTGGTCACCCACTAGCAACCCTTTGGTTGTTGCACACTCCACATGAGTGCACATTCCTATTTAAGCATTCCCAAAACCTTTCTCTTTTCCGATGTGGGACTAAAGTCCTTTTTCTTTCCTTTTCATCTTTTAAGAACAACAAAGGAATTAATTAATTCCAACAATCTTCCCCACTTGTTCCATAAATGATGGAAAGGAATTCCAGAATATATCACTTAAAGAATGTTAATACAGTTAGGTATCTTTCGATTTGAACCTAACCTTAGTAGATGCAACACAAGATTTTATCGGAATCTCTGGTAGCTGGACTTTGAACCAGTTATTCCTTGTGATAAAATCGGTGTTACTTTACACACATTCTTTTGTAGTTCTTCGCCTATATCTCTCGCTTAGCACTATTAATGGCCATGTGCTGATCCGTCTCATGAATTTTTATAAGATAAACTCCAGATCTTACTGAGACGGCACCATCTCTAAATTCACATAGGTGAAGTTCTTTCAGTATCTCTGTTGCTTTACAGATACATGTCAACATTACTGAACTTCATTAAGAGTTTTATAAACTCAACCCTCAAATTGCAACAGTCGACATAATCATGTCGTATACATCCAAATCAACAGTTTGTTGTTACCCATTGAATCTAAGGTTAAGGTTTTCTTAACATTAGATTGGGTTGTCACTGTTGTTGGAACTCTTACTCAAGTAGTTTCAATCCCATACCTCTCGAGGTAGACTTTACTAAATCCCTAGCTAGTGGTTTAGTAAAGGGATCAGCTAAATTATAGCTGGTACGCACATACGTAAGAGAAATGATTTCATCTTTGATCAATTTCCTTACGTAGGTATGTCTTAGACTTATATGTCTAGACTTCCCATTATACACTTCGTTGTAGGCTCTTGCTAGAGTAGCTTGACTATCGCAATGTATTGACACTTTTGATACATTCTCTTTAGCCAGCGGAACTTCTAATAGAAGATCCCTCAACCACTCAGCTTCTTGTCCTGCAGAAGCTAGAGCTACAAACTCTGACTCCATGGTCGAATGGGTAATGCACGTTTGTTTCTTGCTCTTCCAAGAAAATGCCCCTCCGGCTAGCGTAAATACCCAACCTGTCGTAGATTTGTTATCCTCGACACTTGATATCCAACTAGCGTCGGTATATCCTTCTAATACGGCAGGAAATCTACCATATTGTAATCCAAGATTCTTGGTTTTCAAAAGATAACCAAAAATTCTTCCGATAGCCCTCCAATGCTCATTACTAGGGTTGCTAGTAAATCTACTCATTTTACTAACTGCAAATGCTATATCAGGTCTTGTGTGCATTGCATTAAATACATAAGACATCCAATAGCACTTGCGTATTCTAATTGAGCGACGGCTCTTCCAGAATTCTTTTCTAGTTTAACACTTGGATCAAATGGAGTGTTCACTTCTTTGAAATTTAGGTGTTTGAACTTGTCTAGCACTTTCTCAACATAGTGCGACTGCGTAAGTTCAAAACCCCCATTGTTTTGTATTACTTTGATCCCCAAAATAGTGTCAACTTTTCCAAGATCTTTCATCTTGAATGTGGAAGTTAGAAATCTCTTCGTTTCTGTAATTCCACTCATCTCGTTGCTAATGATCAACATATCATCAACGTAGAGACAAAGAAATATCACAATATTTCCATATACTTTAGTGTATAAACACTTATCACAAACATTGTGAACAAAGCCATTAGAAATTATGACTGAGTCAAATTTCTGATGCCACTGCTTTGGTGCTTGTTTTAATACGTACAAGGATTTAACAAGTTTGCATACCTTTTGTTCATTTCCCGCGAGCACGAACCCTTCCGGTTGCTCCATGTAAATCTCCTCATCGAGATCTCCATTTAAGAATGCCGTTTTGACATCCATCTGATGAACATTAAGATGATGCAATGAAGCTAACGCAAACAATATTCTAATTGTAGTCGTTCTTGCTACTGGTGCATATGTGTCAAAATAATCAATTCCTTCTTTTTGTCGAAATCCTTTGGCTACTAGTCTAGCCTTGTAGGTGTTTAAAGTACCATCACTATGATACTTTTTCCTGAACACCCACTTACAACCAATAGGTTTTGAACCTTTGGGCAGATCGACAATTTTCCAAGTGTGGTTAGACATTATCGAATCCATCTCATCTTGGATAGCATCTTTCCAAAAAGATGAGTCCCGCGAAGCTATTGCTTCCTTAAAGGTTTTAGGATCATCTTCCACCTGAAGAATGATAGGAATCTTTCGAATAAATTTCTCTGTATTTCCTTCCACTAAGTAAAAGGAAATAAGTTGAGAATCTATTTCGTCAGGTCCTAGATCCTTAGCCTTTCGAACTCTCTTGATGATCCGAAGCTCGGGTTGTTTTTCAACTAACCGTGAAGAGCTCTCCTCACGAGACTCTTCATTAGCAGGAATTTCAGGATCCTTATTCTTAGTAATAAGATTCTCGAAAAATTCCACATCTCTGGATTCGACAATAATGTTAGACTCTAAGTTTAAAAGTCTATATGCCTTACTATTGGCAGCATAACCTACAAAAGTACTTTTGATTCCACGAGGACCTAATTTTGTCCTTTTAGGATCCATATTTTTGTAATAAGCTATGCACCCCCACACTCTAAAATAACTGATATTAGGCTTACGGCCTTTCCATATCTCATATGGTGAAATACCAGTTTTCTTCAAAGGAATCCGGTTCATTATATGACATGCAGTAAGTAAAGCTTCTCCCCATAAACTAAATGATAATTCAGCATGCATTAGCATTGCATTTATCATTTCTTGATACGTTCTATTTTTTCTTTCTGCTAGTCCGTTCTGTTGAGGTGTCCGTGGTGCAGAACATTCATGAATAATACCGTTTTCTTCACAGAAGGTATTAAATTCAAAAGAAAAATATTCACCACCTCTATCACTTCTAAGTATTTTAATCTTTCTACCAAGTTGATTTTCAACCTCTGATTTATATATTTTAAAAGCATTAAAGGCTTCATCTTTATGCTTTAATAAATATACATATGTAAATCTAGAGCAATCATCAATGAAGGTAATAAAGTATTTATTACCTCCTCGAGATAATGTGCCATTAAATTCACATAAATCAGAGTGAACTAAATCTAGTAGATTAGTATTACGTTCTACACTGTGAAAAAGTTTTTTAATCATTTTGGATTTTGCACAAATTTCACACTTATCTAAATCTTCAAAATTGCATGAAATTAATCCAGATTTAATTAACATTTTCATAGTGCTAATACCTATATGCGCTAATCTACTATGCCATAAAGTAGATGACTCAATCATGTAAGCAGAAGTAGAAACTTTATTAATATTATTCTCAATGATACAAAGTTTTATCATACCCTCATCGGTATATCCCTTTCCAACAAACACTCCATTACGGGCCAATATTAATTTGCCCGACTCAAAGACAGACTTTATTCCAGGTTTACCCAACAAGACTCCACTGACGAGGTTCCTACTCATATCCGGGACGTGAAGTACGTTAGTCAGAGTTACTTTCTTTCCGGAAGTGAATTGGATTTCCACATCACCTGTTCCCACGACCGTTGAATGTCCTTCATTTCCCATCTGAACTTCTTGTCCATCATTGACTTCAGAATAGGTCTTGAATAATGCTTTGTCGTAGGAAACATGAACGGTAGCACAAGTATCGTACCACCATCCTGGAGCCTTCCCTTTGACCGTCATGAGTTTGCTCACCGTAGCAATTATGTCCTCTGTCTCAGTGAGATTTACCTTGCTGTTTTTGGTCTTTCGAACCCGACAGTCTCTGGCATAATGTCCTGCTTTGCCACATACAAAACAGCCGGTCTTGGGTCCTTTGGCATTGCCGGAGTTCTTGAACTTTTGTTGGTCCTTCTTAGGACCGAGAAAGTTCTTCTTTCCTGCAGTCTTCTTGCCTTTCGCGCTCACCGCGTTGGCTTTAGAAACTCAGTTGTTCTCGGATTTCTGTTTTTCCTTCGATTCCTCTTCGATTCGAAGGTGTTTTTGAATCTGTTCCAGTGAGAAATCCTCAGAGCTGTGAAGTAGTTTCTTCCGATAACTATTCCAAGATGCTGGCAATTTAGTAATTATAGCACCAACTTGGAATGGTTCCGGAAGTTCTATCTTCACTGCCCTGAGTTTGTTGACTAGAACTTGTAGTTCGTGTACTTGGGCCAGTATAGGCTTTGTATCAACCATTTTGTAATCAAAATACTTTGATATAAGAAATTTCTTTGTACCTTCTTCTTCTGCTCTGAATTTGCATTCCAGAGCCTTCCAGATGTCAATTGCCGAAGGATTTTCTGTGTAGAGGTCATACAGTCTGTCCGACAGGGTGTTCAGAATGTGACCACGGCACAGCAGTTCATCCTCTTTGTGCTTTTTGCGTTCTGCCTTGACCGCATAAGAATCTGCTGCAGTGGGTTCTGGAATGGGTGGCAGATCTGGATCAAGGACGTAGTAGATCTTTCAGTGCTGTCAGGAGGAAGATCATCTTGTCCTGCCAGCATGTGAAGTTGGTCCCGTCGAAGCGATCTAGTTTTACTAGATCCTGATTCATGACCTTGATGCTCGAAATCGCAGCCTCAGACGCCATTATTTGAAACACTTTAAGATTGTTAGAAATTGATTCTACTTTACTGACCAGTTCTGCGAAGTTGAATATGTCGTCGAGGCTTGAATCGTGCATTTAGCAGCACTTTCCTTAAAGTGTTTCGGGCACTCCGGTAACGTCTTGGAGTCAGCACGCCAGAACACCGAGGATAAGACAGCCTTTCTGCCGGAGGTTCACTAGACGCTGTGAGACACCGGCGCGAAACAACATTCATTCACCTGTTCGCAGATTCATTCACCCTTTCGTTGTGTGGGCTGCTGCAAAAAATAGGAATTCTCGGGACGAGAATCGCCGCGAGGAGCCCGAGGCCACGTTGCGTAAGTGCACAAGTGCGTCTACAATGCGCCACTATCGCCTCTACGTCCGATCCCGAGCCCGAGCTACATTTTCATGAAGAGGTTAAAACAACAACCATTGGTCACCCACTAGCAACCCTTTGGTTGTTACACACTCCACATGAGTGCACATTCCTATTTAAGCATTTCCAAAACCTTTCTCTTTTTCGATGTGGGACTAAAGTCCTTTTTCTTTCCTTTTCATCTTTTAAGAACAACAAAGGAATTAATTAATTCCAACAGTTCAGATGTAAGAAAAGAAGACCTTAACAATATGGCAAATTGTTGATTGTAGAACTTTGAAACTTGATAGCATTTGAATGAAGTTAGAAAGGAAATTTTGTGGGGAGGTTGCTTCCTCTTCATTTCTACGAGTATGGAACGGAAGAGGAGAAAACTTGCCCATTGGAGTTTTCTTATTCATGCAGATGAAGGATTAGAAATATATAAATAATTAACAGAAAGACCGAGTATATACACTTCAAATCATAAGAAATAACTAACTAAATAACAAATGTACTATGGATTAATGTCAACGCAACTAAATCTATCAAGATCATTGATGATCTGGCATGAGACAATGTTGGTCCAATTACTATATTTTCTCTCTTTTTGGCGATTCACTCTCTAAGAGAAGAACTTGAATCACGCCAGTAATAATTAGCATTCTTAATAATAACAAGAATATTGACCTTTTCAACTTGATTACTGTTATTAAATTAAAAATTTTGTTATTTTTGATAAAAGAAAGAGATGAGATAGACTGGTTCACTGCGAAGAGTACCTTTAGCATTACTAGGCAAGTCAGTGTCGAACTTTAGATTTTGAGACCTAAGATGAATTCTAAAAGTTGTACCCTCAAAGCTTAATGCCCATATTATTATTATTTTCATCGATGATGATACGATAGTGTTATCTACACAAAATTCAAGAAATAAAACACTAAAAAATATAATATTTAAAATAATATATGTCATAATGAAATATTAATAAAATTGAAGATGTTTGAAACCTAAAAAAAGGCTAAATTACGACTTGATACCCTCAACTATTAGCATTTTTTAACTTGATACCATGAACTTTGATATGCATCAACTTAATACCCTCTCCCATTCTTGTCCTAATGGTGTTGAACGGAAAAGATAAAATGATAAAAATATCCCTTTCCCACTCTCCACACCCCCCCCCTCTCTCTCTTTGGCAGCCCCCCACTCTCCCCGGCGCCGGCAGCTGGAGGGGGGCGGTGCAGCAACAACAGCGAGCAGACTGATGGGAGCAACGAGCAGCTGCAGCGCAAGAGCGATGGACGGCGGGCGGCGCGTGAGCGGCTACGGTGCTGCAGTGCACTGCGTTGCGATGGGGCGAGGGGCTCGAGGGGCAGCTGGGCGCGGCTGCAGTGCATGGGGCGACATGACACAGACGGTGCGGGGCGGAGGGGCGCGGGCGGCGTGGGAGCGAAGGGGCGCAGGAGCGGGCGGCTTGGAGCAGATGGGCGCGGACGGCGTGGGAGCGGAGGGGCGCGGGAGCGGTGGGGCGCGGACGGCTTGGGGCGGAGGGGCACGGGCGGCATGGGAGCGGAGCGGCGGGGCGCGGGAGCGACGGCAGCCGCTGGGAGCAGCAGCGTGGGGAGGGGGAAAGGGAAGCAGCGGGTGGTGCGGGGTCGAGGGCGGCGGCTGTGCGGGGGTAGGGGAGGGCGGGGGGTCGCAGGGGGTGGGCTGTCGGCGGGGAGAGTGGTTGGTAGCAGAGGGTGTGGGGAAGGGATAGGTGTTGGGGAAGATAGGGGTAGTTTAGTAAAAAAATAATAATTTAACGAAAAATTTAACAGTGTGCTGACGGAGGGTACCAACTTGAAAATATTAGTTGAGGAAGGGTATTAAGTTAGTACCTATCAAAGTTTAGGGAATGAAGTTGAAAAATTCAAATAGTTGAGGGTACTAAGTTGTAATTTAGCCACAAAAAAAAACTGATGTTCCACACAAATAATTTAAAAAATGTAACAATATGTAACAATATTTGTTGTAGTTCATAATGATAATAATAAAAAAAAGGAAAAAAAAAATCTTAGGCCATTCTTTAGTCTGAACGAGTTGTCTTTGTTCTAGTATATGGCGTTTAGATATTCTATAACAAAAATATATGCTTATGCGGACTAAAAGAATTTAAATGAGTCTGTCGGACTTTTGTTTAAAATTAAACTTATATACACTAAATTGTTGTGATTTGGATAAATCCAAATATGGATGCCATTATCTATACCCACAACAACTTCTATTTCATTTCTCTCTATATATGTTATAAATGAGAAAAACTACATACATTCTTTCTGGCTACCTATTTCTTCTCTTTCCCTTATTTTACAACACGTTATCAGCACGACTATTCGAGGAGTTTCATAGATTATATATATTTTTATTTTGATAAGAAGTTTGTACTATGATTTAAACATCATGATCTAAACCCCAAAATCCGATGTCAAACTATGCATGAAAACTACTGATCTATGATATCTGATATAAAAGTAATTATGTAATTTGTTGTACATATGCCTTGATATTTTTCTTCCATAATGTAAATTTGCATATTGGTTGCTGTAAGGCATAAGTTATATATTTTAGTTTGCCTTTTTGCTAAACTTGATTGGTCCATATATTGCAACCATAAGTATTTTGGGGGCCGCATATGTTTGAGTTGAAAAAGAAGGTATATGTTTTGGTCTTGCATGTTGCACGGATGCTTGCATATGTGAAAGCGTAATATTGTTCAGATATTTATTCCCCTTTTAATCCTTTAATGATGGTCCTGACTTTCTGTCCATCGGATGGATATCCATTTACACGTCATTTTCATATGTTTAATCTAATAAGCAACTATCACTTGACACAACCTGCTGTTCAGGTTGTAAACATTCCCCTACACAAGATGTTTATAGTAACTTTTCTTTGGGCTTCAAGGGGTGCAGTTGTAAGCCATATAATATAGGCAATGATGTAAAAGGAGTATACCTTCTAAGTGAATCGGACAACTGCAATAATTACTATAAAATCTATTTTGTGGTCATATCTTTTCTGCGCTTACTATGCTTTTGGTACTTTACTTCTATTATGAATACATTGTTTTCTTTTATGCATATGGAATGACTTGAATAGAAAACCTACTAGATAAAAGAACAAATAAATGAATTTAAACATGCCATGTATAAAGTATTATGATTTTGATATTCTTTATCTTAAATTCTTGATGCATATCATTTCTAAGAATTTAATATGTCATGCATTTAAATAAATGGCATCTCCATGATATAATGAGTCCATAGTCATATAAGAAGTTTTACCAATTAACGCTGCTCTAAAAAGAGACTCACGCGACCTTAATACCCATCCAAGGAACAGAAAACTTCCAGAACCTTGGTAAAAATATAGCTTTAACCTTATTGACATGTTCCCATAGAGCTAAATGTATAAATAGCGCTTGCTCTGAACCTAGTTTATGATAAGAACCAGGTTAATGGGTAGTAGATGTTGATTTTTTGGCGAATTCATACATGTGTCAATTGGAACTTAAACTTGTTCATATTTACCTTATCTACTTGGTAGTTGCTATTTAATCATATATGATTTCGGCTAATATATCAAATCTGATTCAATGTTGTTAAAGGGTATAGACTGCATTTATGTAATATCATTATCATTTTTAGCTCAGATGCAAATCCAACATGTCAGAAAATATTCTGAACATTTTGGTGGATATTTTAAACATTGTATAAGATAAGCTATTTATTTGCTTGAGTATCGTGCCATACCCAAATTGGTGCATGCATGACAGGTATTGCGATGCATGTTTGGAGAAAATCTATCACATGTGAATTAACTTTTGTAGGTCGCAGCGGGTTGTTAGCCTTCGAAAGGCCAAAAATAAAAAAATTACCAACCTGAATGTTGGTATTTCAATAATATAGTTGCATATATTTTAAAGTTGCAAACCTCTTATAAATTAGAGAAATTTAGAGTGTGTCCTAAGTTTGTCAAATTCGTAGGGTGACTACGGATGTCTGGTTGTCCTACATAGACTTGAAGTTCTATAGACATATTTAATAGTTTACATTGCTATTACACGCACAATCCTTATAATCTATAGGATCTTTCTCCAATAAGAATACTAGATCGAATGTAGTATCCATGATAACTAGTCTTGCTCAAATTAAATAAACGCTCCGACAAAGCATATTTTATCCAACATATATATAATGTGTCGTACTCTCATAATTCCAGAAAATTTTTACTAAGTTTTAAGGATATAAGAAAATTAGGTAAAGTTTGAGCAAGTAAAATAAGAAATAATTTTGTGTAACCACTCGTCTAAGAGAACCAGAAGTTCGTCTAGATAGATTCTCCAGCTATTCCGTAGAGATATACATCACTCACATTTAGATGTCAAGTCATATACTATCATGAGCTATAAACTCATTCCTATATCATGAGCTAGAAGCTCAATCCTATAAGGATACATTGTGAGCTAGAAGCCGAATGATCCTATCACTTTTAAATTGTGACATGATCGATAAGACACCCAAAACAATGATGATAAGAATTATCAATACTAATTTGTGTGATAATCTCTTACCAAATTGCAGCATACATCATTGATCTCAAAGATAAATTTGTTTCTAAACCATCAATCCTGAAGATTGTATCTAAAAAACTAGTAACACAACTTCAAATTGCATTAGATGACTTATGTTAGAATTATTTGAAACTGTAATATTGGCATCTATGTTTTATGAATTATAATCTCCTTAGATTATTATATTTTCTAGACATAAGTTTTTTTTATCTGTCATGTTAATAAGACATAATTTCTGCCGTTAGGGAGAGATAGGAAGAAGATAAATGCCTTATTTCAGAAGAACGTCGTGAATTATCGTTATAGAAGAACTTCATGAATCATCGTTCCAGAAGAATGTCGTAAAATATCGTTCAAGAAGAATGTATAATGGCATATTTCCACTTTATCTAATCTTGAATAAACTAGGAGAAATTATTTCTTGTACTTCATTACAAATAAATTAGATGCTTACTCGATTATGTTGTATAAATAGTTATACCAACTATGAATCGATAGAAGTACTAAAAGAACTAAATAAAGGCATCAAATGAATAGTTCTATAGTATGAACGCATAAGACCTAAAGGTTATAAATATTCAGCTCTCCAAAAGAAGATGTCGAATAATACTAAAGATTCTAAAAATTCAGCTCTACAGAAGAAGAGACCGAATAATATAACACACCCTAATGCTCTTGAAGAAGTAGCTCCCGAAGAAGCATTTTTTGTAGAGAAAAAAGTTCATGACGGTCCGGAGATGTCATGAATCAAAGATCAAATTTCTCAAAGTATATCGCTCCGGTAGAGGATATACCTCAGATTTCAGAAGAGACTGAGAAAGAGGTACCGGTACCAATAAAATCTATGTTTTATACACAGTTAAGAGAAATTTTGAATCAAGATGTTTGTCATAAATTAATGACATTATCAAATAAGAATAAAAAGGGTAATAAAATAAAAGGATAACACTAAACCACGAATAATCTAACGTAAAGATGCGATATCTCTCGCAAGACGTGGAGTGTTCGGTCCTACAATATAAAACCCAAAAGGAATAAACCCGGTAGGTTTTGAATGGGTGTTTGTAACAAATAAGAGATCCAAATATATTGAGCAATTTCAGCTCAAGGAATCTCGAAGGATTTAAAAAATTTAGGTATATCCTTGAAGGATTTAAAATTATCATGTTATCCCCGAAGGATCTACAAATGAGCTATATATGGATTAAACCATGCATCCAGAAGAATGTGATAGACTCATTGAGTTTATGAAAAAATCTCTGAACGAATTTATCAAAATGGTCGTCTATAGAGTACCTCCTGAAGAGAAGATCTCTTTTTCCTGAATAGAAGATCTCCTGAAGAGATTAAAGTACCCCCCTGAAGAGAAAATCTCATGAAAAGATAGAAAATACGATAATATCTTCCGAAGAGATAGAAAATCTCCCGAAAAGATCGAAAATCTCCCGAAAAGATATCTCCCGAAGAGATCTAATATCTCCCGAAGAGATCGGATATCTCCCGAAGAGATCGAAATCTCTCGAAGTGATCTCATAAGGGATAAACTCTAGAAGAGAAAAAAATTTCAAAATGGATCTCATGTAATTTCATGAAAAAATGAATCTTTAGAAGAGATCTACTATAATCTCTTGAAAAGATAATATTAATCTCCTGTAGAGATAAGATAATATTGATCTCGTGTAGAGATAGTCTCATGTAGAGGTAAATCTCTTGAAGAGATAAATCTCCTATAGAGAATTAATATGAATACTATACCTATAATGGTCATGTTACGACCAAAAGAATATGTTCTGGGTCCTGAAGCACATATTTAAAATGTGAATTCTTTATTGTCATTCACTCAGCACAGTATTTTATGTGAATCTGCCGATATGTATCTACACACATATACTTGACATAATGCACATTAATTATTCTTGATGGATGTTTTGATATATTGAGATATACAAATGCATGATATTTATCTGATACTCCTTAAGAGGATATCACAAGTAAGGTATAGTTTTACTAAACAATATTGCAGATATTTTGAAGATAAAAAGAACAAAATATTGCGACAATCTTTCCAAATCTCTCTTACAATTAATGGATCAAACAAGAGAATGTGCAAGACTATGTTTTCAACAGTTCAACATATAAGGAGGGAGTTGTGAGTTTTCATGAATCATAAATAAAGCCTGCAACCTATTCATAAGGATATGAGTATAAATTTATAGACAAATAAAGTGTTGGGGTGAGATGTAATATTGTATTAAGGGTTAATTTTTATTTTGGATTGATGTAATAAAAAGAATGTAATATTTTGGAGGGGGCATCCTGTAGATACAAGTATCCTGAAGATGCTAATGGAGACATCTTGAAGTATGTCTTTGCGCATTGTACTCTTTTATTTCGTTGAAATTTTTTTCCACTGGATTTTTCCTTCGAAAGGTTTTTAACGAGGCAGTGTAAGTCGCACCCACTTGAATTCCTGAATAATCATATTCCTAAAGAATATTATTGTACCTTTTTCTTTTCTATGGATTTTTTCCAAAGAGTTTTTCCTTAGAAAAGTTTTTAATGAGACAATAATTAAAACGGTCATCCAAGGAGGAGTGTTGTCATTTGGATAAATCCAAATATGGATGCCCTTATCCATACCCACAACAACCTCTATCTCATTTTTTTCTATATATGTTATTAATGAGAAAAACTATGTACATTCTTTCTGACTGCCAATTTATTCTCTTTCTTTCTCATTTTACCACACAAAATAATATAAAAAAATTGTGATCTCTAAAATTTTGAACCTCCTCTCAAGGGCCTCATATAAGTCCGGACCTGGGGCAAGTATCCATAATTCGTTTGGGTTGCCTGAGGATGTGATAGTTTGTTATAGTAAAACTCTTGCGAGAGTAACTAGCCATCTAAGAGCATCATTAGTAAGGCCATCCCATTTTTTAGATTCTAGATTTAGAATATAGGAGCTCATTTTGTAGAATAATAAGTCTCATTCCTAGTCCCAATTTCTACAATTTCGGTCCCAATCCATCCATGGGTGCTAAGGGTTGGGCCTCCCAATTTCTAGATTCTAGATTGTAGAAACTCGTTTTGTAGAATAGTAAGTTCCAATTTGGAGCCTAACTTTCTAGATTCTAAACTTTATATTATTTTTTTTCTACATTAATTTTTGACCACACAATTTTTGGGACCGGAGCTCACTTTATCATTTCCTACTATTCTCATACAAACCCAACACATTCTACATTTACCTTTTTTTTTAAACGGGACTGCTATTTGGCCCGCGGGCGGGCTGGCCCGCCTGCGGGCAAGAAAGCATTTCCGTTTTTGAAATTTTGGACTCCAAATTGTATTGGAGAGTCCCAACTACTAATGATGCTCTAATAAGCAATTTGGTTTTCTTGTATCCAATTACAAGTCACACTTTACGGGCCGCTAAAGTTTTTTTTTTTAGATTCCTTGGAATTTTGTAATGGGCCCGCATGGAGTTCTATACGTTCCTTCCAAAAAATAGTCTTATGAAACTTTCTATCCTAGTTGGTAGAGTTTCTACATAGAAATTACCCAAAAAAAAAAAAAAATCTTCAATGGTTCTCCATTTCTATCATATGTAAACAAATAAAATGATCAATTTAATTAGAGATCATCATTTTGGTCCGAAGTCTATGGGCATCCGAAAAGTCTGTTCGGTCCGATGGGCCAAAGTCCGATAGAGCCCGGTCATTAGGGTAGTCCGACCGGTCCATATTAGTCTAGGGCCGGACTTAGGCTATGTATCCGTCCGTCCGAGTCCGGCCCGAAGTTCGCCTGATACAAGCTTGGACTATGTATCGCAAAATGTGTGATTTTGTTGCAGTAGGTATAAGGTAATTTTTTGTAGACATGGAAGCTGGTATTTTGTGACCTGGCTAGTGATTTGTTATTTTGTTCAGCTGATCCTCAAGGTTAATGTCTATGTATATATCAGCCTTGAAATGTAACAAAATTGAAGATGTGTGCTTCTCAGTATTTCATTTCTCCGTGCGGACTGGCTAATGACATCTCACTGTTAGTGTTACATTAACAAGATTTCAGAGCATATTTGTGAGCTGGAATTTCGGCCCGCGAATTCTTTTCCTTCATTAAATCTGCTCTCATTGTTGTAATTTTTTCTGGATCATGGTATTGGGATGTGGGTGTAATTGGTTGATAGTATTAGCAGGTTAGATATTATTATTCTCCTGTGGATATCAGAAGAAGTCGTTATCATTGGTCATCTGCATCTCATGATTAAATTTTTCAGGCCCAACAAATTATTTATACTATGCATGAAATACAAAACCTTGTGAGCTTCTCAGGCCCAACAGATTTTTTTTTTTCGTATTTTGAAAGAGTAAAACATGCAAATTATCAATTTTTATAGAGCTAGCCCGGCCCTATCCGACTTGGCCCGAAAAGTCCGACTCTTGTGGGCGGACTTGGACTTCATAAATAATAATTAAGCCTGACCCGACCCGGCCCGAAATTTTTTTAGGGCCAAAAAAATTTGGCCCATGCCCGGCCCGAGCCCGTACTTTATGGGCTTGGGCAGCCCGGCCCGGCCCAAAGCCGATCCCTAAATTTAATGGTATGGAATCCAATATTAATTGGTATGAGAGAGAGAGAGAGAGAATTTCTATGAGAGTTTCTACATGTAGAAATCCTCATATAAACTCTTCATCCTACATCACCGCCACGTAGGATAGAAAATGAGATAAAAACCACCACTGAGAGAAGTTTTTTCTAGATTGGATTTCTATCATAGAAATATGAGAGATAGAAACCCCCATTGGAGATGGCCTGGGAATCCTACTTGGCATGATACTTTAAGCAAATTTCCATCTTAGTTGTTAGAGTTTTTTTTTTTTTTGAAAGAAAGGTGTTAGAGTTTCTATATAGAAATTACACACAAAAAATAGCCTCAAATGGTTCTCCATTTCTATCCTATGTGGCAACTGAAAAAGTAACTTTAATGTTGTAGGGCCCAATATTAATTGGTATGAGAGATGGAAAGTTTCTATGAGAATTTCTGTATGTAGAAACTCTTCATCCTAAGTCAATGCCACCTAGGAGAAAAATTGGGATAGAAATCTCCATTAGGAGGTGTTTTTTCTAAAGTTGATTTCTACCATAGAAATAGGGGAGATAGAAACCCTCATTGGAGATGATCTTAGTATACGGTCCAAGTTGAGATAAAGACAAATACCCTAGGATGAGAGAACGAACGAACCTCCTGAATATTTTTTTTTTCCAGCACGTGCGGGCTCAGTTAAATCGTGCGTCTCCCCGCACACGATTTTTAGCCGGTTATCATGTTATTTCGGACTCTTCGTGCGGATCTTGTCCGCACTAACTTTTTCATCATTGTCCCACACATACGTCCCGCGCACTCCGCGCGCTCCAGAGCTCCACGAGTCGGCCGACGTCTTTCGACGTCCGCAACTCAATGTCTCGCTTCGCCCACGACGCCGAAGGCGCCCCCGACGTTTTCACGACGCGTACGACAACCGATGCCGCCCAGCCATCCGTTCTATGCGCACGACGTCATTAAGACGTCTTCTCGACGCCCTTACGGCACCGTACGACGGGTCGCATGGTCGGCCGTCGTTTATACCCGTGGTAGAATGGTGCCGGTCCTCGACCGTCCGCGCGGCGCCCTAGCCGTTGAATTTTCATGCACGGATGCCCCATTCTGACCCACGTCAGCTCAGAGTTGTTTATATATAGGTCTAGTGGTAAGGTGGGGGACACCCGAGGGAAGTGATCATGGGATCGAGCCGTCCTTCCGGACTGCCTGGGTGGCTATTATAGCCACGGGTCCGGACCGGCTGGATGGCTCTTATAGCCACAGATCCATACAAAAAAAAGGTTTATATATACTCTGTTAGCTATATATCAGCTATATATTTAACTTTATTTCTATATATTTTAGATAGTTGCTTTGCTTATTTGGTTAAGTAATGTAAATTTTACTCAGAGAGGTCATGTGTTCAAAAAACTTCCAAATGGTGTTATTTTTTTTTTATATGATGCACCTCTTAAATTTTTATGAAGTGTATTTTTGCTCCCATAAATTTTTGGGAAGATTTATGAAATGCCCAAAAACTAAAAAAGTTTTATGTAAAACCCACCGCTAAAAAAACTTTCATCGCGTGCCCAGAATTAGAGAAACTTATCCAAAGCGGGTTCCAAATGACCCTTTTGTCCTTCCTTTTAATTTATTGGAAACACCCACAAAACTGCTCTTAAAAAAACGTTTCAATACTCCATCTTCTTCCATACGCTGCTCACTTTCGAATCTAGGTTTTCTCCTCAAAAATCTTCAAAAACTCGTCGAAAAATTTCGGAAAGACCGGGACGAACGACAAAAGTGCTAAAACGGAGGTCCAAACATCATTTTTTTGCGAATCTAAAATTTCGGAAGGCCGTCTAACTGTAAAACTGTTACTTTCAGTCTCCTCGACGATACGCTCATTTTGCGACAAACGGGACCTCGTTTCGACCTCCCAGTCAAAAGTTATGGCCCTCCAAAGTTTCAGCTAACCATAAAATGCAGGAGAATGGCATTCTCCGTCTTAATTTACACGGAGAATGACCATTCTCCGTCTTAATTAGGACGGAGAATGACATTCTCCGTCTTAATTTACACGGAGAATGGTCATTCCAGTGTTAAAACGCAGGAGAATGACCATTCTCCGTGTTAGAAACACGGAGAATGCCATTCTCCGTGTTAAATGAAACGGAGAATGTCATTCTCCGTGTTAAATAAAACGGAGAATGACATTCTCCGTCCTAATTAAGACGGAGAATGGTCATTCTCCGTGTAATTTATCACGGAGAATGGTCATTCTAGTGTTAAAACGCAGGAGAATGACCATTCTCCGTGTTAGAAACACGGAGAATGCCATTCTCCGTGTTAATTAGGACGGAGAATGCCATTCTCCGTCTTAAATAAAACGGAGAATGCCATTCTCCGTCCTAATTAAGACGGAGAATGACATTCTCGGTCCTAATTAAGACGGAAACGGAGAATGTCATTCTCCGTGTTAATTAGGACGGAGAATGGCATTCTCCGTCTTAAATAAAACGGAGAATGGCATTCTCCGTCCTAATTAAGACGGAGAATGCCATTCTCCGTCCTAATTAAGACGGAGAATGGTCATTTCCAGTGTTAAAACGTGTAATTTAGTTTTTTCAGGAATAAAGAGTTTCGTTCTTCTTTCAAAGCAATGATAATTCTTATGGAAAAGAAGAAGAAAGATCTTCTCTCCACAATTGAAGATCTGAGTTCAAATGTCTCCACGATGAAGATGATGATGATGGTGATGATGATGACGAGCGATGATCTGAGTTCGACTGAAGAAAAACACACCGAACTACGAACGATCTTTGCGATCTCTGCTGAATATGAGAGCAATGGAATTCAGATTTCCCGTGAAGAAGAAGAAGACGAAAATCGCAATCCAGATCTGAGTTTTTTGAATTCAAATACATATAGATGACCAATTCGGGCGGAGGGGTAGTTTCGGTATTATAAAAATAGCAGTTTCTAGTGGGTGGCATCTAAAAGGGAATCTTGGAATATTTAACGTGAAAATACTTAATTCTGGGTATTTCATAAAGTTTATCCAGCGGGTGGGCATTTCATAAAAGCCCACCTCGAAATTGGGTTTCTCAGCAATTTCCAGTAAATTTTTTTAGCTTATTCCCTCTCTTCTAGATTTTTTTTTTTTTTTTTTGGGACTGTCTCTGTATATAGACTAAATCTTATACTACCATTACATTGCTCTATTAGAGAACATATTAGGTGCTCTTGCATCATAGCCATGGTACTTACGCCATTCAAAATTGAAAGTGCACCACATGGTTGTTGCTCTAAAAAAATTCTTTAACCTTTATCATTTAACCTCGATTAGACTTGACAGATTTTGATAGGTTCAAATTAATTTACCATGTCCTTTTCACATAAAATTTTAAATTAGGATTCTTTCTAGACCTAAATGTCACTTTACAAGACTTGAGTTGTTCAAAAATTCAGCCTAATATAAGCTTCCCAAACTCACATTTTTCTTAAAAATTTACATCTAATTATAGAATCACCCATGTAAAATAATTTCTAATAGGTTTCAGGACGGTTGTGTAATTGTCGTTTCACTTAAATTGAAAATGGTAACACAAATAACTTATATAAAAAATACTAAAAGTTCATAACCGAATCGGCTGATCTTTGGACAAAAAATTGATTCATCCTAGAAAAGAAATTGAGTGAATCGATCATCGGTTAACCTAACCATAGGTTAACCATATTTTCGATTAATCACGAATAACCTAGCACCTAAATCCGGGCTTTTAAACTATTAGTCCCCACTTCAATCACAAAACGTAGACCCGGTTATGAAAATAAATAAATTTTGGTTCACATAAATCACAACCACTTGAACACATATCAATCCAATTGTGACTTGAACCTTATATCGATATCCTTCAGGCCCAACTAATTTGAGACATGACATTACCTGGTCCCACTTGATCCAATAGCAACCGTAGATGCAATTGCTAGTCATATGAATGCATGTTAGTCCTTTAACTAGTCATTTTTATTTTTTTATTTTTTATGAATGCATGTTAGTCTTTTAACAAATAGATGCAATTGCAAGTTATATGCTCTAGTAACCCTAGTCTTTCTATTTTTATTTTATTTTGTTTTATTTTTAGTTGTTAACAAGTTTAGTAACAACAACAACTACAATAATCTCTATTTTTCTCTCTCTCACATGGTAGAGTATTCATTAGGGTTATTTAGTTTAGGATCTCACATATGCAAATGACCTCTAGCCTAGTGCTTAAGGAAGATACATGTGGCCCAAATGGTCAGGAGTTCGAGCCCCAGTGGAGACGAGTTTGCCACAATTACCTATTGTTTCTATATATATATATATATATATATATATATATATATATATATATATATATATATATATATGAAAATTCTTCAATACATCCCATGTAAAAATTTGTATCGATACATTCTAAATCTGAATCATTGGATGTTGATCCAATGATTCAGATTAATGCCCAAGTCAAAGTAACAAGTAAAGTCAAAATCAAAATAAACATCTTTCACAATTTTCAATGCAATTGTTTGAAATGTATTGATACATCTCATATATATATATATATATATATATATATATATATATATATATATATATATAGAGAGAGAGAGAGAGAGAGAGAGGGAGAGAGAACCTAAAACTAAATATCCCTGTTCGTTAACAGACTCCGTTAATTATTATCATGCCATCTCGCATTCCGATCTATCCCTAGGAAGACGTAACAAACGAATACCAATAAATAAATAAATAAATAAATACGGACTTTTCCCTTTCATTTTCTTCCTCCCCCTCCCTTTCTAACTCTACGCTTCTCCATCGTCCTCTGTTCTCAATGGGTTACGAAGCAGTCTTCCTCTCTCTACAAGAGACTTTTCCACAGGTTTAATTCTATCATTTCTTCTTCTTCTTCTTCTTCTTCTTCTTCATTGTTTTTGCTACTTCTCATCTATTCTTTTTAATATATTTTTGTAGTCGTTATGTTCTTCACAAACCCTAATTTCTCTCCTAAACCCCTATCATTAATCCCAATATGTAACGCGCTGTCCCTGTGGACCTTGTTATATTTGCGTAGTTCTATTGCTGTTTGTTGTTGACTTATAAGCTGATTCGTAGCTGTTGCTGTCCGACACGACACTGGTTATCGGCTTGTCCACGCTTCCTCGATGATTACAACATTTTGAGCCTATAATTTTATCAAGTTGCTTTGACCAAGATAGCTGAAACATACCAGAAATGACAGCTGCCTAATCCGATACTCATATTAGGGTCCGAAACAGATGCCAATTCTTGAACTTGGTTTTTTGCATTGTGGTTTGGTAGTTTGGACATACTGTTGATATTAGCTATGATTTACCATGTTGTACTTTTGATGCATTTCTTCGAAAGCAAGTTTACCAAGCCTTTGGTTTGTTATGATGAGAAATTTGGATTAACTATTATCCCTGTGATTTTTGTTGTTGGTATTCTACGAAGTTTGAGATACTATACCATTGTTGTAGTTATTGTTGTCAGTTTGTGAATATTTGTTGCTTGTATAATTAAAAGTATGGTAATTGCCTCAGGTGGATTCTCGTGTATTGAGAGCGGTCGCCTATGAACATTCTAAAGATGTCGATGCAGCAGCTGAATTTGTTCTTTCTGAAGTTTTGACTTCTATGAGAGGACCATCTGAAGTTATAGGTAAGTTTGTCTTGTCTTGTTGATTTATTATATATATATATGTGCAGATCAAACAGATGTATCATGTTTTTGCATGTTGTTATAGGTTAGAGCACCCTTTAGGTCGAACCATGTACTGAAACATTTATGAACAAATATCTTATGGTTTGATCGTTTTTACTTTTTAGCTCACCCACTAAGTAATGACATAATAACAATTATCAAATAGAGATACCGGTTGATGGATGAGATAGAAATGTTCAAACTTTAAGATATGTGTTATATGCTACTACCTGGTGACCCATGCTGTTGGCACGGTGACCCGTGCATCTTGGCACTCTTTTGACTTTCTTTTGAATATTTTATTTTATCAGATAAAAAATAATAAATAAAATGTCAAAGTAAAGTATATTCCAGACGAGTAAAATCTAAAAATGATAATAAACAAAAGGAATATACAATTCAATGAAATATATTTAAGATTTACTTATAATTTTAGTAATGTCTCGGTTTGATTTGAACTTTTAAGATTGGAAGGATGAAAAATAGTGAATCAATCAATTAATCAACTTAAGAATGGATTTATCTACGAAATTGTGGGGCCAACTATTAATTAATTTCCAAAATAATTAAATATAAACACACACAGAGAGAGAGAGAGAGTTAATTAAGTAGGGGGTGGGGTCAACTATTAATTAATTGTCAGAATAATAACACAAAGGGAGAGAGTTAATTAAGTAGAGAGAGAGAGAGTTATAAACCATTAGATATGCTTAGGTATTTTAAGCATAACCATTCTTTGTCATTAACTTTTAGCGGAAAATACGATTCTTCTTTATTATATAGACTAGATGGTGACACGTGCTGTTGGAACTATGACCCATGCCTCTTGATACTTTCTCGAATATTTTATTTTATCCGATAAACAATATTCCAAATGGCGGTCAAGACGGCTGTATAGGCCCTAGATAGTCGCTCTTCGTACAACTTTTGCCATTGACAGGGAAGTAGGCCACCAACGGAGGTTTGGCGGAGGCGGAGGTGGGTGCATAAGCGAGCGCCTAGGTAGAGAAATACCTGATTAGATGTTTTTTCAAAATAATTTTGCAAGCATTATGGACATATGATTCACTTTTACATGACTGAAACTTTATAAATCTTTGTTCTTCAACTTAATTATGCATAAAACCCTTAAAATATGTATGTCACGCAAAAAAAGTAGTAAATAGTAAAAATGTTCAAAATATATCGAGAGCCTAGGTGGCCTAAGCGGTAGGCGGACCCTAACCGTCGCGCAACTGCCTACCGCCGTTAGAACTTTGACGATAAATAACAATAAACAGAATAATAAAGTAAAAGTACATTCCAAATGAATTAAATCCATAATTGATAATGAACAAAAGGAACATACACAATACAATGAAATATAATTAAGCTTTAATTAAGATTATAGTAAAGTTTTGATACGATCTAAAGTTCCAAGATTAGAAAGTTGAAAGATAGAAACTTGTCAATAATCAACTTAAGAATGAATTTATCTACAAAATTGTGGGATCAACTATTAATTAATTGTCAGATTAATTAAACATGGTGGGTGAAAGAGAGTTAATTAATTAGAGTGGGGTGGGACCAACTATTAATTAATCGGCGTAATAATTAAACAGAGAGGGGGAGAGCTAATTAAGTAGAGAGAGACGAAGTGATTAATTTTGACCATCCCCCATCCTCTCTCTTTTTTTTTTTCCGGGAAACACAACTCTTCTTTATTATATAGATCTTGGCTGTAAAGTTCACTGTGAACAGTGTGAATCATGCATCAATATGGCCTAAGGACTTCCACATGAGTGTCACTTTAGGTTGTGTCCTAGACCAGTAATTGTTATCCCGTTAGTACGTACACACGCATATGTATGTATAGGCATGCGAGTATGTATGTTGTATGAGCAAAAGGACGTGAGTTGAATGTTTTAAGAAGATTCATAATACAAATTTTTTTGTCTTCAATAACATATGTTTTAAAAACAAAAGTATAAGTTTACTTGAAATGAGTTTTAACTTATACAATGTGATTGTATGCTTGGATAATTGCGATAAGAATAGCAAAGAAGATATGTTTCAGTAAAAACATAAAGTTACTTGATATAAGTTTATTTGAAATGAGATTTAACTTATAGAATGTGATTGTATGCTTGGATAATTGCAATAAGAATAGCAAAGAAGATATGTTTCAATAAAAATGATTAGATAAAAATAATTTAGTTTAATCCAAAAAATATAACTGGATAATAGAATGCTGATTATCTAGGTATGATTATTCTATCAAGGGAGAGAATTAGGATCTGATAAAAAATTGATTGAATGATTTTTTCAAAAAAATTCCCTTAAATTAATGTGATAAAAATATGAGAGCTGTATATATCACTTTCAAATTTAATCAGATAAAATATTCAGTATACACACCAAAAGTACAGGTCTAATAGAGAGAGCCGCCTAGAAATTTTATACGATAAGCTTTGAAGATTTGCTCTATTCATAATGCGATCACAAAAAGAACAGTTTCTAATAGCAAAAGTGAAGAAAATTAGAAAAACCTTGCCAATCATGAACATTGTTTGTATTTCCTTCAAATATCGTGTGACTGCATAAGTTAGAGTTATTTTAAACTCAAAAGTATCAGTTAGCATTTGTTTCAAATCACATTGACAATATAGAATAAGCTTCTTATTTTATGTTTTATCTTATTTTTTGTTGTAATGCTTAGCTTAGGCTTTGACATTAACTAATCATTTTTAAATGCACATAGATTGTAAATTAGGGCAGAGCCAAGCGATCAAGGTAGGTAAGGCACCATTTTATAAATTCAATTAGTATTTGAGAAGTGCTCCTACAAGAAATCGTAACGGAATAGGTGCTTCTGGAGTGCTTTGTCATTACAAGAAATCGATGTAGTGAAAGGAAAATTCTATAGGACAACCATAAGGCCAACCATGTTTTATTGATCGGACTTCTCACAATTGAAAATATGTAAAAAAAAAGCATAAATGAAATGAGAAGGCTATGATGTATGAGTGCCCATACATTGAAAGATAGGACAAAATGAGCGTACTTGTGAAAAACTGGAGGAGAGACACAGGTGGTTTGGACATGTGCATGATAGTAGATCCGCTGGTTTGGAGGAGCAATAAGATGAGTTGCTGGAACTAGTGGTAGGCCTAAGCAATCTTGGATCGATTCAGTGAGGATAACAAAGGATATGGTTTTTGCTAATGTTACGATGGACATGGCCCTTATGAGAAATGAATGAAAGAAAAAGGATTTGAATAGCTGATGCCAAAGTTTTGGATAAAGGCTTTCTTGTTGTATTAATATTGGTGAAATGATGGTGTGCATCTTCCTATTTAGCAAGCCCACACCATGGAAAGACTTTAAGTTTTAGGAGGTTTATTTTGATTATTACTAAATACCAACTCTAGTAGAACTTAGTCCTACATGGACATATGTAGTAGATTTGCTAAGAAGAGGTAGAAGCATACTTTCGTATCTCATAATATTTTACAGATGTCCTCTTATATTCTAAGGCTCTATACAAAAAGTCTAAATTCGTACCCCGCAATGTGAAAACAGAAAATATCCAATTGATTTGATGTAGACATTCTTTTTAATTTGCATTTGCTAAATTTTATAAGCTCTGATCCAAGGTTCATAGTACCGGTATCGGTATCGGAATCAGTATCGGACTATTCCTATGAGTATTTGTATCAGCGATATCGGGTAGTATCAGCGGTTTCGGATCGGAGTATCGGTTTTTTTGGTATCGGAAAATAAATAATTATTAATAAATTATTTACATTTAAAAACATATATTTTATACATTTAGGCATAATTTTAAGTATTTTCAATGTTATTTCTTAGTAGTTGAAATTAAATGAAATAGTAGTCATCCTTATCGATTGGTTTACGTACAATAGGTTGATTTTCTTCTTTTACATGCTTTTACAACCTTATTATGCTTTAAACCTTGCTGATTTGTCTTTTTCGTTTAACTTTCTTTGCCGAATTGACCGAAAAAGAGACCCCTAATGTCAGTATCGGTCGGTATCGGATATCGGTTGGTATCGGATCGGGACATGCCAAACCGTATCGGTATCGGGGCTGTATCGGATCGGTATCGGCCGATACTTTAAACCATGAGTCTCATTCTTCATCATTCCATTCCTTTTGCTATTCTTTTTGCTATTGTTGAAAAATAATGAAAGGTGTATAAGCTAATTGTGCAAAGAAATAAGAGTGAGTGGCCTTGTGACGACCTTTCCAAGATGATAATTAAAGAGCATTGAGTTATGATAAGCCCATCAATTATAACATATAGGAATGTAGGATTATCCAGATAGACCCACAAAGGGGTTTCTGAATCCACAATCGTCCCATGTGGCCCCCCTTGCCGTTGCCTTGGATTGTAATGTCATTTGACGTGTGTATTGGCATTGGATGACTCGTCTTTGGTGTTCTTTTGTTATTAAAACTAGATATGGTATACTGTCTGATGTTCTTTTGGTGCTGGGATATACAAACATTTGCATATATATGGTGGAAGCAGATTATATGCATTTCTTATATATGGTTTTCTTTGGCTGACAGTAACATTTGTTGAAAGTACAGGTCCATCAAGAGAGCAGGATGATGCATTAGGTAATCAAAGAACTGAAATAATGTATACAAGTCGCCACTCTAAACCAAATGTAATAGCATGTGAAATTGATCTTTGTGCAACTCCAGATCTTAGTGGAGGGGTAGTTGATGTTCCATGCAATAGTTATGTAGGTGCTTCAGCGGAGCAATGCCCTCTAACACCACAGTTCACTGGAGAAGTAGTTGAAGTTTCCTGCACTAATTATGTAGATGGCTCAGAGATGCAATGCCCTATTATGCCACATCAAGAAGTTGAAAATCAACCTTTTGAGCCGAAACCAGTTGATCCCAAAGCATCTGACTGCATCAATAATGCTTTTCATCTTAATACTTGCTACTTAGATAAAATGGTGGCTATTCCTTATGCAACTAGTTTGGATCAACTAAATGCAGAACCTGAAGCATCCTCGCAAATAGAAGGCACTGTTGATACATTTGGTGAATTGGAGGAACATTGTAGCAATGAACTATGTGCTGCTGTTCAAGACTTAAATAAGTCACAACAAGAACAAACACATTCAGTTTCGTGTCCTGATTCTTGTAATAATTCGTCTAAAGTTCTTGAAAACTATGAAGGTGAGATGGCGTGTGAAGTTGAGGAGGGAAAATATATTAACAGATCTTTTAGTGCATGTGAAGAACAAGTACTTGGGGACGCTTCAACATTTTCAACTCTACATGTGCTCATGATACCTCATTATCTGTTCATGACGTAAGTAATAATCCTTTGCCATTTCCACCTGTAGTACGAAGAAGAGTGAATAGCTCTGAGCAGTTGGCCTATGGAACTGAGTTGGTTTGTCTCGATGAAAATGATCTACCGGTAACTCAAGCAACTCGATCAGGCCTTGTTGTTAACATTGATCTTCTTGAAGATTTTGTCACAAATGCTAGAAGCAATAAGGTACGGTTTCAACTATCTGGTCTTCTGGGAATCCATACACATTACTTAGCTATTTGGTTTACTTTGCATCTACACTCATCAAGTTATACTGTAATTTTGATTATCATTTGTGGCAAAATTTTCTTTTGTGAATTAATGTACAACATTTAGAAAGCAATTGTGAAACACTATGACATCTGTTGATAAAATTTATACACTGGAATAAAGGTTACCCAGTAATAAGTTATGAGATAATTATCAATATAGTTAGTAATATACAGATGTGAAGCTCATATAATTGTATACATAAATAACACGAAATTGGTAATAGATAGTATCACTCTGAGCAAAGTTAACGAGGATTTAGTTGAAAAGATGCTTATGAAGTCAAAATGTAATAGTTTGTTTATATATTTCAACCCTACTTCTGAAGTGTTTTTTTAGTATGCTAATCGTGTAGACTAAGAGCCACTTTGGAGTCTAGTTACATTTCATTTGGGAGGCCATTTGGTACCAAAAGCATTGAGCAAGTCAAACATTCCATCCTGGATGTACATTTTCCAAACATTCCACTTATTTCAAGGCTCAAATTGGCGTTTCCAAATCGCTAGACCAACGAGCATCCAGGAAACGGATGTTTGAGCAAATGGGATGAAATGTAATTGCAATCCAAACTAGCCCTAAGAATTTAAATTTCCACCATGAATATGTCCAAGTCGGCAAGTCCTTTCTCTATATTCTCTCCTTACTAGAGTAGCATTAGGCTTCGAAGGAGGGCAAACATTGCGGAAGCATGTATTAAATGAGTGGGATCGTTGTTATTTCTTGCAAGTATTATGCATTATGAGTTGTCCACAGCTTTGTAGTTGTAGCGGTTTACGTACACGTTTTCTTCCAACCTTGTGATATTGCGTCAAGGAAAGGCTGAATGTGCCATGGAGTCCCTTTGCACTATTTCAAAGTAAGCTACCAAATCTCAAAGGAAATATTCTGCGACTTCCCCAAAGGCTTACATGACCAAAACCCCTTTTGACTGCCCCACGATACCAAGGAGCCCCTTTCTGATACCACTGCAATTGACACATAAGGGACTGGATGATGAAAATATGCACCTAAAATCTCATATTGAAGACATGGTAGCTGATCGAGGATACATCAATACTGATATAAAATGTGGCATGAAAAAAAAAACTTATGATCGGTTGTCAGCCTAACATTAACCCTTTGCGTTGGTGTCAAATTCCTAGCCAAGATAAGCTATGAGCATGAGAAGGTCATGCTGTAAGACCTAGATGGCCAATTTGAAGGTTGGTAGACCTACCATTTGGATATGTAGTTAAGCTCATGCAACTATGGATCACACTCCAAGTTCAACAGACTAGAAAGAGTTTAAATGAAGACATACGATGATACAATTTACTTACATAAAACAACTTCCTCCTAGAAAATAAAGGATTTAACAAAGTTTTTATGATCGACATTCAACCTGACGTAAACCCCGACGTTGGCGCCACAGTCCTACCCAAGATAAGCTATGATCATGAGAAGGTCGTGCCATAAAGCCTAGGTGACCCATTTGCTGATAGGAAGACCTACGTTTTGGATTTGCATTTTAAGATCATGCAACCAAGACACCCTCTAAATTCACCTAGACTATAAAGAGTTTAGTTGATGAGGTAAGATGATATAATTTCCTTGTATAAAACAATTTCCTCCAAGAAAATTAAAACAATAATAGCAAAATATACACATAATTTCCTTATGCCTAATCGGGCCATTCTTTATTTTCTCCTTAAACTGGTAATATTTTCACTCATTTGATTTTAAAAGAACCCTTAAGCATATAAAACTACACTGGACTGGTCGTACAAAAACGACAGTGATATGAAAGAATTCTTTCAACCTTTCCTCTTTAATGCCAAGGAACAGAAGGGGTTGATGGGCTGGGAGAATCGGTTCCTTAGTGGGATTGAATGAAGGGGAAAGAAGCAAAGAAACAAAAAGTGGATTGGGCTTAATGGCTCAATAAGCTACATATGTCTATAAATCTTGGATTTTCATGTTCTATATTGTCGACTTCTCTAATTTGCCTCCCTATAAAATTTGACGATTTAATTTTACTTTGAAGTATTGTGGGCTTTACTGTAATTTTTTTCCTGCTTCAACTCCATCATATAGAGAACTCGTTCGTGTTTCCAGATACACAATGTTAAGCATTTCTGCTGTTTCCACTAGTTATTGTTCTGTAGTGCAGACACTGATATTTTTTTAAATTTCACAGCAAACTTTGGTATCTTCTATGGAAACTGTGATTAGTATGGTGCAAGAGTCCGAGGTTCTTGAGGAGAGGGCCAAACAAGCCAAAGAAGAAGCTTCCCGGGCAGGTCAAGCAACTCTTGCCAAGGTGGAGGAACTGAAGCAGATCTTGAAGCATGCGAAACAAGCAAATGATATGGTTATTGTCCTTAACCTAGTGATTTTTCCTTGCTCAAGAGTCTACTGTAATAACTAACTATATCTATTATGGCAGCATGCTGGAGATATTCATGGTGAGAAAGCTATTTTATCAACTGAAGCTCGAGAACTTCAATCTCGGCTTCTTAGTTTTTCAGATGAAAAGGAGAGATCTTTTTCAATCATCGAGGAGGTACACCTTCATTTTTCTTAAAATTCCTTTATTCTTAAATTTGTTCTTGTACTTTTTTTGGGGTTAAGTTGTACCTTTGTCTTTAATTCATTATCATGGACACAATGATTATAGGAATAGGTTAGTGATTGCCTTGTATCCTTGTTCATTAGTTTCTGTTGTTTAACAACAACAACAAAAAGCTCTTATCCTGTACTTCTGGGGACTGTGCAAGGATTTCATAGAGATCCAACAAAGTTTTTGCTGGTTGTCGGCTTATTCGTATTTTGGAATTAGAAGACCTACGTTCTTCTGGAGACATCTTTCTAAAATTTTATTAACTTCAATCATCTGGGGATTGTCACAGTAAACTGGACAAACATGTTAACTTCTATATGAAAAAAGTTATCAACGTAAATAATAAATTTCTGCTGGATAAATTTTCTTGATACCATTAATTGCAAATATTGATATTACCGAAAAAGAGTATCAACCTTAGTCTTTATCTTTGGAAACACATATTTTAGTTCATTAGGTAATGAAGTCTTTTGCATTCTGGATTCTATTTGGATGGAGCCTTCTTATATATATAATATATATTATATAATTATATATATATATCACACATGCGCGCGCGCTGCGTGTGCAATGCTTTTTCATTTTGTTAGATGATATCCCATAGAAGTCACACACACATGCTCGCCCGTGCATTGCGTGTGCAATGCTTTTTCATTTTGTTAGATGATCCCATAGAAGTCAACCGAGAAAATATGATTAAGCCAGACTTCGCGTATCTAGATCCAAAAAGTGGCAAAGAAAATTAATTGAGTATAACATACAGAAGAGACCAAGAAAATCTATGATTAAACAGACTTCATGTATCTAGATCCAGAAAGTTGCAAAGAAAATTAATTTAGCTTACATACAGAAGAGACTTATAATCTAAACTACACATGACACTGAAGAATAATCTTCGAAACATTAGTAATTAGCAAAGATAGAAAAATAAATTGAATTCAACAATACAATCACATCCATGTCCAATCAAATTAGTACACAAATCATAATCTAAAGAATACCAGCTTACAAAATTTCATCTATGTTCTCCCCAAAACATCCATTTTGAACTACAACTTTTTGAAGCAACAAACAAAGGTTAATGTACGGGGACTATATGTACAATAGGTCTGCCAAAAACTTAATAAAAAGAGTGAATACAATTAATTAAATTACATACTAAGGGTAAAAACATACCAAACAAATAGTACTATAATTATTATGTAAAGGATTCACATTACACATCAATAAAATTACATCCTTAATCAATACATGTTCATTAGAATCATTATCAAAATCATAATCTAAAGATATTCGGATCTGAGAAATTACAACTTTAACCCATTATATTTACATACATTAAAACTATATCAGGATAAAATTCACTTGCTATTGTAGCAAAAACTATATGAAAATAAGGAGGGAAGACAATTAGTATAGATAGAAAAAAATCTTGCTAGTGTATGAAAAACTATATGAAATAGGGAGGAAATGAAAATAAAAACGTATAGAAAAGCAAAAAAATAAATTACTACCAAGGATCGTTCGAAGGGTGAACGATCGTAACTCGTGGGATCGTAACACGGATCGTAAGATCCCACCAGAAAGACAAAATTATTTAATATATATTATTATTTATATAACATAAATAAGAAAAAGTAACCTTAAAAACCAAAATAACCTTAATATAAAATGTCATACATGAATCATAAGTCACAAACTCGTGGGATCGTAACACGGATCGTAAGATCACACGCGTTTCCTCGCCGCGCCGGCCACCAATCTGCCTCGAAGCTCCGTATAAAACGCGTAGGATCGTACGATCCCACGATCTATCGCGCGAGTTTAACAACATTGATTAGTTCTCACCAAATCCTATTTTAGCTACAACCAACTGAAATAGTATATTATTTTAAATTTTATTTATTCTAAGTCAAAATATAATTTTAAAATTTAACTTGGTGGGTCGTCAAGTCAAAACCTATTTGAATATTATATTTATTTAACTCCTTTTATTACAAATCAAAATATAATAATTAAAATTTAATTAGGTCGGTCGTCGTATTAGAATCTATTCCATAAAGTTGTTCTTTTAAGGTGGTTAAATTGAAAAATATCAAATCGTATACTTAAAATTTCTAGATAGGTTCAAATAGGTAGGATTTATCAATTATCATATTTTTGATAGATTACCATATCAAATTTTGATAATGTTTGTATATTAAATCTAGACTACAATATGAACTTATGAGAATATTGAATATTAAATCTATTTTATATTATTAGGTTTAAATCTTATTATTTATGTTTAAATCTTCTTACGACTTAACATTTAAATAAAGGAGGGCATATTATCATATTTGAATAATAATCACGGTTAAGATATTATGAAAAGAAAATTTCTTCAACCGGTTATTGTAAATGACATATCTATTTCTAAATAATTATATTTTTTAGTAGCTTAGTGTTGTACCAAAAAAATATTGATACCCCTACATATATATATATATACACACACACTCACCTTTAATTATATATTATATAACCTCACCATTAAATGGAAGGAATAATATGCTTCCGTGGATCGAACCCACCTAACCACTTGAGCTAGGAGGCTTTGATATATATTAATATATATATTATATTCCCCCGTGGGATCAAACCCACCCATCCAAAATGTGCTGTATTCACCTGCTAACTACTAGAACCAGATGTCTTTGACTATCTAACTCATCATCCAAACCCAAAATTATCATCCAAACCCTTTATTCTCAATAGGGGGTCACTGAACCAAACTTTTATGGAAGTGTCCTGTACAACTTATTCTAAAATTTACAGCAACTAATTCGTACATAAGCAATCATGTGGAAAGTAACATGTTGAGTTGCACTGTTAGCAAATTTTTATTGGAGAAAGCAAAACAGCAACTTTAAATGGAAGGAATAATATGTTTTCCCGTGGGATTGAACCTACCCAGCCAGGATGCTTATGTCTCCATCTCCTAACCACACGAGCTAGGAGGCTTTGACCCTCCATGATGTTTATGTAACCATCTCATATAATATATATATATATATATTATATATATATATATATGGAAACGGATCGGGATACCCGCCGCGGAGCCCCGCCGAAGCCCCGCCCCCCCCTGCACCATCGGATCGCGCGGGGCCCGCGTGGGGCCCGCCCCCACCCGCGCGATCCAACGGCCAAGGGGGGCGGGGGCTTCGGCGGGGCTCCAAGGGCGGGGCTCCCGATCCGCTCCCTATATATATATATATATATAGGGTCGATTGGGAACCCCTTTCCGGAACCCCGCCAAAGCCCCACTCCCCCCTCTACCGTCGGATCGGCGGGCCCCGCTCGATCCGACACGAGGAGGGGATGGGGCGGGACTTTTGATCCGTGTCCTATATATATATATATATATATATATATATATATATATATATATAGAATTTGAACAAATAATAATTTAGAATTGAGAGTCGGACCTGCAGGATCTGTATAGTTGGGCAAAGGATATCACGGGTTGACCTATATCGTAGGCAAAGAGTATCATGGATTTATTATACCTCGAGTGGGACGTTCAATGGAGATATGCCTGAATTATGGATTGAGAAAGGATGCATCCGACACATAAATTGAGAATCAACATGAGAGTACCAAATCCAAGCTAAGGATGGGGAGATTGATGTAACAAAAACCCTGTCCTTAAGCCAGGTTGTAAGAGTAGGCTTACCTCTTTCAAGAAAAAAGGACAAAAATGTACAATTGGAAAATTTATGTGCTCTAGTGAATAATCATACTTAATCTTTGAGCCTTGAAGAAAACGATTATCTTCATTTTAAGCCATTCAAGAGTTTTATATGTAAACTATTATTAGAAACACTTGTGGATTTCATCAAATATTTGGTCAATGAATGCTCGTGCCCCTGATTCCGCTAAATCAGCATTACCTTACAAAAATATTGGATCCACAACAAGCTACCTTGTAGTATCATTTCAGTATATCACAAATTTCAAGATGTATAACAAAAATACCTGCACCTTTTGTTTTTAGTGATAGTTGATTTTATTCGAACTATGAACTTTCAAATATTTCTTGGACATATAATGATATAACTTCTTTTTTGTCATAATTTACCCCAACGCACTGTTGACTTTACCTGACCCAAATATGAGCGCCAAATGCAAGCTGCATTTGCCTTAGAAGTAATCATCATACTTGGCATTACTTATTTACTAGTGACAATAACGTGTTGCATTTTCCTAATGGTCCATTTATTGCAAATCTAGATTTAAAAAATATCATCGGTTTAGGAGTCCTTTATCTAGAGCAAGGTTCGAAGATCAGTATCGAAATTGGTTTTGGACCCTACTATGAGTATAGGTATAAATAGGTTTGGCTGTTTCTGATTATCGGATTTTTGTTTCGGAAAATGAAAAATATTAAAATATATTTTAAAAATCTGAAAAGAATATTTGATACATTTAGAGACATAATTTTGTAAATTGTATGATGTTTTATAGTTTTAAATTGAATAATATTTCATTGCAATAAATACTATTGTTTATTTACTTGTCTTTAGATATAGTGCAAACAAAAAGAATATTTCATTTGCAATAAATCTGAAAAATATTTGATACATTTAGACATAATTTTGTAAATTGTATGATGTTTTCCGATAGTTTTAAATGGAATAATATTCATTTGCAATAAACTATTGTTTATTTACTTGTCTTTAGATATAGTGCAAACAAACACAAATAATTTAGAATGGAATAATACTAATATGGATGAATGTTGTGAATTTAGATATACAACTCAACAAAAGGTAATTGTTACAGTTTATCAACAATGAATCTTATCAACATACTTTAATATTGTATGTTTCAACTTAAATCATCGCGTTGACACTATTTTTTCATTCTTCTATCTTTTCATTCAAGTTTTTTGTGTTGAACTGACCGGGAAGTGACCCCCAAAGTCGGTATCGTCCAGTATCGGTAGCGGTCTTATCTGATCGGGACATGCCGAAACCGATACATATTGGCTGTATCATATTAATATCGGCGATATTGCAAACTTTTATCTAGAGATTGCAATGGACGATCTCTATGTATGTCTTTCAGACATAATTAAACATCGATGTGAGAGGGCACTGAGCATCCACAAATAAAACCACTGAAAGCTGCTAATGTAGTTCAACTTCAAAGGCAATGTATAGCAGGTTCACATGCTGTCTTGTGTGGTTGTCTGGCAGTTTTGAAGACTGACTTTGGAACATGTTACAAAATATAACAGGTTAAAATATACACTAAACTTAGAAGTTCAACTTTTATTATTGCAGTGTTTAAACTCACTATTCAATGTATTAGTGAAGATTTTCCTTTTATGTGAAACTAGGAATTTAGGCAAAAAGTTCTGTACTTTTGTCGAGTTTTGTATATTTAATTAAATATGGTTTATGCTCTTATTGTCAAATACATTAACATCCTTGTAAAAGTTTCATTCAGTTTCCACCAGATGTACTGTAGACTATTAGTCATTTTTCTCTGCCAATCTATTAACAACCAATATTCTTAGGTGTTCTCAGGTGCTGCCAAAAACTAGATATAGTCGATTAAAAAATCTTTAGTGCTACTTCTCTTTTATTTGAGTGGCATGCATTTCATTTTAAGTAAACCACACTTCACTTGGTAATCCTGTCTATAGTCAACTTTTACATTCAATTCTTAGATCGTGATTATTATGAGAAACTTTAAATATTTATGCCAGGTTATGTACATCTGATACTTTTTAATATTTGTTCCATTAACTTTGTTTGTTACTGATTCTTATTTTGCATGCGTATTCTTGTTTGACAAGGTAAAATAGAAACGAGAATCTTGGCAGTCTCAGTAACGATTATGTCATGAATTGAGTTAACACTTGCTTGTAACAGATGACCTAGAATCTTCTGACTTAATTACCAGATACGCCAAACACTTGAAGCACGGCTAGCTGCTTCACAGGATGAAATTGCAGCAGCTGAGCAGGAGAAGCTTGAGATGGAAGGACTAGCTCAGAAGGCTCTAAAAGAACAGGAACTCGTCATGGAAATGGTAGTAGAAAAATCAAAACAATTACAACAAGAAGCAGAGGAAAATGCGAAGGTAAACACTTGCAATGCTAACATTTGTGTACTAGCATTATTCTCATGCAGCCATAACCTGTACTTTTCTTTTGATAAGTAGTACCTGTAGTATCTCATTCCATACTGTTTGATATACTTTGTTGCAGCTGAGGGAGTTCTTGATGGACAGGGGTCAGGTTGTTGATACATTGCAGTAAGTTGCTTGCATTATTTTTCATTGTTATGTGACTAATTTCTGTAGACAAGCTGCGTAATTTTTTTTTTCGAGTACTTTGCCCATTTATATTTGCTTTGAACGAGCGCCCATTCCTTGCTGCATTGAATAGGCAACAAAGGATGGTGCATGCTTATTATCGTTTTCTTTTCCTTGCAGAGGAGAACTTGCTGTTGTCTTTGAGGATGTGATGTTGCTTAAAGAGCGAGTTGAGGGGCGCTTGCCACTCAGTAGATCACTTTTGAGGGCCTACAGCTCTTCCTTGTCACCCACTTCATCAAGTCAGAGAAGCATATCTTTGTCCAACAATGTTCTTGATGGACTGGATTTAGGTGAGAGCCCTAGAGCGAAGGGATGACCGGCCTTAATGCAAAATCAGGACGATGACCTTCTTAGTAATGGTGAAGAGGTACATGCCACTGAAAACCGTAAGGTGTCTGAAGACGAAGACTGGGAACTATGCAATGGTGAGGCCTAGATATGCTGGAAGGCTAATTGGAAGGGATGTTGGAAATTTTCCTTCTGATAAATTTTTTCTTGTAGACAAATAAGTTATAAAATACTTTTATTTTGGAATATGTATATAGTTCTTGATATACGGATATGAAGGTTCGTATTTTGATCTTCTTTTTCTCTCTCGCATAAGTTCAATTACTAAATCTAAAGTTTTGTTGCTTCATTCTATTGTGTATTTAAATTTAAACCTAGAAACTGAATTTACGAGTGGAGATGTACATAATCAAGGTGACTGTAACTTGAATTTTAAGCAGTCGAGTTCTTTCTAGTTGTACAAGTGTTGGTTTTTATGGCATTGTATGTATGTCATACAATTTGGAAGTAAATCTAAAACTTTTATGATTGGAGATGAGGAGCATCATCACCGCAAACTGACCACTCGAATAGCCATGTTTAAGTATATAGTGTGGCTTTCTTTCCTTTATGGGTCCAATGTTCGAGCCACATACTCATAATCCTTGTTAACAGTCTACAACGAAATGGATTTCAAGTCATCTTCATTGTTTGACCTCCCATTATCAAAGAAGTTAGGATTTGCCACTTGCAACGTCTCTAGCCTCGAAAGACGACTCCTTGCGATGGTGGTATGGGACGACCACGGGAGTCGGCGTCAGATTTTTGCCATCACGACCGGAGATGGCAGACTGACGGTGGAGTAGAGATGCAACGGCCGGAGATTGGCAGGACCGAGGAGGGAGCCATAGCTGCTGATGGCGGAGTGGAGTGAGCGGGAGAGAGGAGAGGTCGCTGCTGATGGTGGAATGGAGGGACGGTGGACGTTCGCCGATGGTGGGAGGGAGATAGATGTTGTGCTTAATGAAGATGTCGTGCATGTTGATGATAAGTCTAGGCGATCAATATGTGTACTGAGACTTAACGGGATAGCCTTGGTCTGGATTGACATAGATGGACTTTGATGATTGATCAAATAAGTACTCGAGTGATTTGCTAGTCGATGATCAGATAGATGTTGATGAACGTACTTAGCATATCGATACGGATAGACGATTACAAGAATCATGTAGTGTGCGAACACGAGAATAGGGGAACGATCCTAGGATTTGTATCGTGGATTGGATTCGGTAACGATTAGGCTACGTGTGTTGAACACACGATCGAGATTAGCGAGACAAACAAGTTGGGATTTGATTAAAAACTTGATTGGTGATTCGTACTCGATCGAGAATCGGAGAGATATCGTAAGAGACCTTGGGTCGAAAGATTGTTGCCTTTGAGCATTGTAGACTCAAGTTAACCTCTTGTGTCGGGAAAGATTAAACACGATGTCTAGATAAGTTACCTAGCGGGGGTAACCTCAGACGTGCGTAGATAGTTTCGAGAACGTGAATCATATCGATTAGTTGCGTGTGAAGCATAGTACGAATTGTAGGCGAAAGAAATTTAGACATGTTGGACTTAGTTCATATCGTTGAGGCAAAACTTCACAAATAGTTGGATAAAAGGATTTGAGTTGCACGAGGGATAGAAAACGGACGGACGAGTAGGCGCTGCGGAGAATTGTTGCGATCGAATGCGCAACGACTTGATGCAACGCATGTTAGATGGTCGATGAGAAACTTATGGAATCAAAGTTGCGATTTTGAATCATGACGTATGCAAAGGTGTTTGGGAAATGATCACGTGTTATGGAATTATGCATAAAAGAAGGATTTTGGAAATATACGCTAATATTTGCCAAGTCATGTACGGAGTGGCTTGTGTTTGAGGATTTAAGTGGAAATGTTAGCTTTGCTCGAATTCTCTACCATGGTGCTTGGCTGAAATGCATATATTGGTGGGACACCTAAAATATGTGCACGATCCAAACTCGATGTATATCGAATTCATTTAAAACTGCAGGGAGGAATCAAGAAGTGTTAAATAAATTGTACGAACGCTAGAGACGGAACCACGATAGTGAGTTGGTGATGAGTATCATATGGATCAAAATTCGAGCGGTCAAGAGAAACGCGTGGATTTAGTGTTAGATTCGGTTCGAGGACGAACCTTGTTCTGAGTGGTATATTATGTAATGTCCTGCACCGCACGATGTATTATGCTGAGTCGTTGACTCGAAGAGTTACCTTGACCGATGAAGTACGATGCAAATCGATGCAAGAGTTACATTGGCCCGAAAGAAAGCTTGAGTCGATTCGAATAAATAAATCGAATCGATGCAAAGCATAAGTCCGGTTTGAACAATTACTGATTTTAGTTGATTTCGTGTGCAGGCTACGCCTTTACGCTGAATTATAAGAGGTCGATATTTGCCTTATTTGCAACGGTGTCCGCAAAATCAAAATATCGCCTCTCAACGAACTGAGGCATGGGCACGGTAGGCCGAATCAATCGAGTAGCTCAACAGAATGGCTAAGTCAGAAGAGTTGGTCGTGCAACAAAGTTATAAAATCGAGCCGCATCGGCTCGGCAAAACGAGAAGGCGTATCGACTTAAAGTGGGGGGTTCATGACCCTTCTCCCCTACTCCTTCATGCCTAATAAAATACACCATGATATGCGAGCGTTGCTATCAAGTTGGCGAGCGTGGCTCGAATGATTATAAGTCTTAGTGCGTGTCGAACATTGAACAATCAACAATTGAGACGACGTGCATCAAGTACACGAGTTGCGGTAGGACACTAATGGTAGAACATTTGAAGGCAATTGAGATGTGCATCAATGTATGACTCAGAGAACATTAAACAATAGGCCTAGAACATTGAAAATATGGCGTTGAACGTGCATCGTGCACGAAGACTATACAAATGAGTTAGTAAACGAATTGGACGAGTTATGGTGCAACGCCACAGAACTGTCAAAACATTGAAGGGTATGCTTCGCCTACGAAGCATGCAGTTGTGGCACAATTATCGCGGAATGCGAATAACTCAAAAAATACAAATTGAGTAGATGTTACGTATTGGGGCAATGTGCAGCAATATGGATGTACTAGGGCATAGTGCCGTTAGAACTTGAGATAGATTGACGGAATATGATTATGGAACTCGAGATTGGTTGGAATGATATGACTTGCTTGTTGTATGCGCGTATTGCATGGTCAATGAACTTGGATGGCCCGTGCACTGGTGCTGCTTTCCTCGAACGGTTACGACCGGGGAACCGAAACCGTTCGGCCTAGGAGAAAATTATGTTTGTATTTATGGTGTACTTCATTAGGACGGGTTACGACCGACCAATGCTGTGATAAGCTATGATATCAGTAAGTTTGGGATCCTTCGGATACTGGACTAGCAATCCGTACTGGAGCGATCGCCTGCTTATACGTTGAGATACCAAGTCCATTACGGTACGGAACACCGTGACCTTCATATAGATAGGATCAGTAGGCTGAGATTAGAATTGGGTATATGCGTAAAGCCTGCCACCCTTATGATTATGCTTAAGATGATTGGTTGGCTGCATGATTTGTTGTCCGTTTGCAGGCTAGGCGATTCGAGACAAAGATGTGCATGTACATTACGTTTATCAATATCATGTGGCTAATAATATCTGTCACAGAAACACGAGATTGGACACATTTATGTTACCATTGTTGCTCATAACATATTTTACTGCTTAATCTTGCCATGAAACTGATCATAAGGCTAAATAGAAAGATCACCAATAAAATCTGCATGCTTTACTAAATTACTTAGTGTTGGTTTAGACGAGTGGGTCTTGATCGGTATGACGAAGTATTGATCCCCCACCAGATTGCTTGCGGGTTCAGGATATGGTCTGCTCGCGGCAGAGCTTCGCTTGGACGCGTTGAGGTATAGAGTTCCTTAGCGTTTTGAGACGTACGATCGCACTGGGTTTGGCTTGCAACATGAAGATGTTCGACCGAGAGTCTGGATGTGCTATAGAAGACTTGATGTATGATATGAGATCCTTTGTGAGCTAGAGAGATCATGGGTGTTGTAAGCCAATTGGCATATTCAGTTGGGCTATTCAAAGCCTTTGTAAACCTCAGTTCATTTATCAATAAAAGAGATTCTTATTATATACTCTATTTTCTTCCGCTGCAAATGCTATCAATTTGAGATATACTCATACGAATATGTCATCTTGCCTTGCACGAGTGCAACTCCAGGCTCGTGCGACATCATGCCCCAGCAAGGACGATGATTCGAATGAAATCTAGCAAGGACAAGCGATTTTCCGGGTCGGGGCGTGACATAGTCTACCAGACCACTTCCATATATGATGGCATTCTAAGAAATTAAGTGTTGAATGTCTAGTTTAATTACTTATTATCAAGTAAATAAGTTTTTATGTTAAAAAAATTTCAAGACGTTTTAAGTTCAGTACGAAATAAATTAAAATCCCGGCTACGTACGTACTTGCCTCAACGACCTCCTCTCAAGTGACTACCTAGATTTCTTCTCATATGATTATATGATAGCTACCATTTCGTACATTCTAAAAACATGCTCCATCTTTGCAACTACCCAATAATTTAATCACCTTCATGACCTCGATCGATGACTCACTCTCATGTTGGGAACGAAATGCAGAAACCGTTCTCCCAAACCATGAAGTTGTGAGAGAACCGAAAAAAGCACACGAAAACCAAATCGTCAAAATCATACAAAAGCCAAACGTAGACAAAATGATTTTTACGTGAAAAATCCAGATGAAAAAAAACTACGGAGCGATCAGAGTCCAACCCTGAGAGATCTAATAAGAAAGTACACCGACTCCTTACAAACTTCTCTCCGATCAAAAATGGATCACCACAACTCACAGAAAATAGATTACAGACTCGCGAAGAACGAAGACGACGAGGAAATATTACACGAAAATGATCTCCAAAAAATCGTCAATCCCTCTTTCTTTCTCTAGTTGTTGTAAACTCCTTTTTGGATTAGGGTTAGAAAATACCTATTTATAAACCCCTCAATCCCGCAATAAATCTGAACCACTTGATTTGATCCAACGATGTATAAAACACCCTAAAACCCGTACAACCTCGATCAAACCGAATTCGTCCGAGTTTAGTTTTTTCGAGCTAGCAGATCGAGTAACTTGCTGTCCCCAGGGGGACCAAACTCGGACTGAGTTCCCCACTAGGACCAAACTCGGTCCGAGTTCCCGCGGGACTGGACAACAACTCCTTACTCCGGTACTTTGAGTTTCACTGATACACGAATGCCACTCGTCGTACTTCCCGAGCTTCTCCGACACATGAATGACGCTCATCGCACTCTGGAGTATTCTCCACATAGATTAGGAACCCACCCACTCCCCCTTCACAACTAGGTGAAGGATCTCATCATACCGACGATCCGTGTGCCATACTCAACCTTTCCCTTTGGTAGAACCTTTGTGAGCATATCCGCTCCATTGCCTCTCCTGTCATCTTTGGTAGATGGACACTGCTCTGCAGTAAGCTTAAAGTGAGTTGCAAGGGGGTTTCTCACTTTCTTTAACCCGTCCATCCCAAAATGTTAAAGTACTCTGTGAATATACTTCTTTTTGGACAAGTACAACAGCTTGGACTCTCTCTTTGTTTCTTTCGACTGATATTCATTCCAAGAATAGTCTTCGATGTGCCTAAATCCTTCAAAGAGAATGTCACACCCAATTGGTGCTTCAACTCCATTATCCTTGTGGCATTCTGACCTAACAATAGCATATATCATCTACACAAAGTTATAGTATGATAAAATCATCCTCAGCAAAGTACTTCAGGAACACATAATGATCCAAAGTCGTTCATGCATAAGCATGCCCCCCATAAATGAATCAAACGTCATGTACTACTGCCTCAAAGCCTACTTCGGACCGTACAATCTCTTCTTCAACCAACATCCTAAGTATAACTTGCCCTTCTCACAGAATCCCTCTGTCTGCTCCATGCATAAATCCTTCTCTAAATTACAGTGAAGTAATGCCATCTTTATGTCCATCTGCTCAACTTTCAAGTTGAAATTGGCTGCTAACGATAGCACCACCCAAATAGATGACAATTTGACGATCGATGAAAAGATCTAATCAAAACCCATGCCCTTTTGCTGATCATAGCCCTTAACTACCAGCCATGATTTGTATCGAGGGCTAGTATCATCTTTCTTCTACTTCACTCTGAACACCCATCGATTCTTCAAAGCCTTCTTGCCATTTGGCAATCGCACCGACTTATAAGTAGAGGTTGCCTGTAAGGAACTCATCTTCTCCTACATGGCCTGCATCTGCTCCTGCTTATTTCGTCTTCTATCGCCTCTACAAAGCTTTCTGGTTCTTTCATGTCAGTCAATAGCACGTACTTGATCATCTCGCGAGTACCACGTGAATGGTAAACGCTCTCTCGTGCTCCTCCTAAATAGAACCTCTGGTGATGGCTGTGTACCGACAGCCTTTTTCCCTTCATGAACTGCCTCCACGTCATGCTCATTCTCTTGAGAGTCACCCTGATCACCATCAGCAGGCTGATGATCAAGGTTGGAAGCATCTTCATGTACTGGCGCCCTAGTAACTGGATTCTTGCAATGCCCTCTGGAAAACTGCTTGAAGTGTCATAACTCCAACTCAGGCAATTCGTCTGCTGAGAAGGTATCTCAGAAGCCCGAGTGTCAGTCATGTCTGATCTTTGACAAATACCATGTCCCTGCTTCTATAGAGATTCCTTTCGACAATAACATAGAGTATATAGCCAAACTCATCCTGATCATAGTCGACAAATACGCACTGCCTCGTCTTCGACTCAAGTTTGGATCTCTTGTCCTTCGGTACATGCACGAAGGCCTTACAACCAAACACTCGAAGGTGACTATATGGTGGCTCCTTGTCACACCATACTTTTTCAGGAACATCACCATGGAAAGGAGTAATAAGGGACAAATTAATATTGTAAGCAATAGTATCAAGAGCCTCACCCTAGTAACTACCCGATAAGCTTGCTTCTGACATCAAATATCGTACCTCTCCCTTAGTATTCTATTCATAAACTCCAATACACCATTGAGCTGAGGTGTATTTGGTAGAATCTTCTGGTGTCGAATCTCTTGCTCTTTGCAATAAGCAAAAAATGGATCAATATATTTGTCGCCAATGTCAGACCGAACAAATTTTAACTTCTTGCCCACATCCCTTTCAATAGAGGTCTGAAACTCTTTGAAAGTAGACATCACCCAAACTTTCCTGGAACAGTCACAATAAAAGTCACAAAGTAAGAATCACTACCCATAGATTGTACCTTCATTAGAAAACATGCATCTGAGTGATCTAACTCGAGCAACGCCGGCTTCCTTGAAGATGGATGACTTTGGAAAGACACCATCTTTTGCTTTTCTGCCAAATAGTACGTGCATCTCTCCAACTTAATAGACTTGGGCTGTAGAATCACTTTTCTGTTCACTAGGTAGCTATTTCCTTTCTTGTTGATATGACTGAACCGCTTATGCCACCACTGGGTAGATGCATCACTGAATGTGTTCACCTCCTATGTCCCCTATGCGTTTCCTTCAATAAAGTAGAGACCTGATACTTTTGCTTCCTCTAGCAATCACCATCAAATATCTAGAAAGATTCTACTGACAGTTCCCGAAGAGATTGAAGAATTTCTCTCCATCTAACCTTCCAACCGACACCAGGGTGAAACGAATATCAAGGACATGACGAACACATTTGAGAACAAGAACTGCACCTATCTTGGTTCTCAAATGCACATCTCCAATAGCAACAGCTCTTGACACGTCTCCGTTGCTCATCTTCAACAGTCCACAGTCTCCTGTTGTATAGGTGTCAAACAGTGCCTTATTATGAGATACGTGCATTGAAGCTGCTGAGTCCACTAGTAAATAATTGTCATCATAGGCGAGATTTATGACTACCTGATGACCCATAATGATCACATCGTCTCCATGTGTTGAGGCAGCCGCTATTGTGTTCTCACTATGCTTTTCCTTGTCGTCCTTCTTCTTTCTCTTCCAAGCGAAATATGTTTGTTTGATGTGGCCCTTCTTGCCATAATGTTAGCATTTGGAGTCCTCGTACCGACCCTTGGACTTCTCTGTGCTATTGTATCTACCACCGTCGGATCCTTTCTTTTACTCCGGTAATTGCTCTCTGAAACAAGCGCCTCTGAGTGAGAAGTTGATGAAGTGTCCTAAGATTTTCTTTGCATCTTTCATTCATTATCCCTTGTTGTCAAATTCTAGACTAACCACTTCTAGAGCAAAAACGATCATGAACACTCATACGATCTCCCAAGAGTCTGGCAACGTACACAACAATCACAGCCCCTGAACTTCATCGTCGAAATTAACCCCCATAGAGGATACCAGGTCAATCATGTCCCAGAACTCACTAAGATGATCCGTAATAGACATACTATCTTTGTACCACAGACTCATCATTTGTCCGATCAAAGACTTGTTTACCCCGGCCTTCTTCGCGTACCATCTTTGGCAAAGTTATTGTACACGTTCTCGTCAACGAACTGTCACATATACCCACACACTTATATGTGCTCGAACTTCCACCCCTCAAATTTATCACTAGGGTTCTCGAAAGAAAATACCGAAAGATGCAGCTTCTTCACGAACATCAAATCTTTTATCTTGCTACGCCAATAGTGGTAATTGGAACCTTTTAGATTTACCATGTGCACCGGCTTTATGTCCATCTCTCTCCTTAGCTTGACTATCAACTCCGACACCTCCTTTGAAACCAAAGCTCCGATTTCACTATATTTGTATCAGCAAAACCAAAAACTTTAATATCACTCTGTTGGTATCAACAGAACCAAAAGCTTTGATACAACGTTGTTGGGAATGAAATACGAAAACTGTTTTCCGAAACCAAGAAGCTACAAGAGAACCGAAGGAAAAAAAAATCAAATACACAATGGCCAAACGCAGACACATTGATTTTTACGTAAAAAAATAAAGATAAAAAAAATTACGGGACGATCAGAGTCAAACCCTGATAATCTCCACTATTGAAATAAGAAAGTATACTGCTTAAAAATTTCTCACCGATCCGAAATGGATTGCCACAACTCCTTGGAACAGAAAATAAATATTACAGACTCATGAAGAACGAAAACGATGAGAAAATATTTCTAAAAATGACCCCCTCTTCGAAAAAGTTGACAATCGCTCTTTCTCTCTCTAATAGTTGTAAACTCCTTCTTTTTGGATTAGGGTTAGAGAATATCTATTTATAAACCTCTTACAATAAATCTGGACCACTTGATTTGATCCAACGATGTATAAAATACCCCAACTCGCATAACCCCGACCAAACCGAGCTCAGTCTGAGTTCAATTTTTTCGAGCCAGCATATCGAGCAATGTGTTGTCCCCAAGGGGACCGAATTCTGCCCGGGTTCCCCACTGGGACCGAACTCGGTCCGAGTTCCCCCTAGGACTGGACAACAGCTCCCTGATCCAATACTCTAATTTTCTCCGATACGCGAATGTCACACGTCGCACTCCCCGAGCTTCTCCGACACATGGATGGTGCTAGTCGCACTTCGGAGTGTTCTCCATATATGTTGAGAACCCTACCCACTCCAACATCTCACCCTTGAAAAGATCCAAATAAACAATAACGTCGACCACTCTTCTTCTTCTCTTGATTCCATGGTAACAACTTCGACTACTCTGAGGGACAATGACTACCTCGTCTTCTTCTTCTCCGTAGGCTACTTATAGCTATTTATCTTATATCCAATAAATGCTTAATTTTCATTTCTAAAGAGAAAAATATTTGTTATATAGAAGTTGAATATCTTAATACTTTGTACTAATCTTTCATTCTCTCTCTCTCTCTCTCTCTTTTAATTTGGCAAATGTTAAGAATACTACGAAGTTTATTAGGAGATAACACACTTTTGACAGTTCTAAAACTGTCAAAATTATGGTAGTCATGTGTATATTAAAAACTATCAAAATTTTGATAGTCCAAAAATAACTATCACGACCCGTCCCAAATAATCTGGGTCTAATCGGATCATGCCCAGCCTGCACCGTTGTGAGACGGCGGCAGTAAGCTGTATCAAGTAGTGAAACACAAACATGCAGAGGATCTAACGAAAATAAAATATTTTATTGAATTGAAAGTGAGTATGAAAGTAACCACCATTAATAACAACATTCAAAAGAAAATTCATTTATTACATTGTTTAAAAAGGGAAAGTGCTAATCCAACAGCTAAGGTTCTGGGGTTCATGGTTCAGCCTCTGCGGGATCCGAGTCTGTCCCGTAGAAAGTACAATAGGCATCTCCTCTTCGTCACTGTCACCTAAAAATGTTGGGTCTCCAGTCAGGAGGGAGCAAGTAACATACTTCATCCACAACTAGCATTTCTAAGATAATAACTAAATGGAAAAATAATGCGAGACATTTATGAAACATTATAATTTTGTATTTAAAAATAGTAAAATGAGACTAGCAAGTGTGAAGAAGATCAATGTCATGCATGATGTAATACTAGGCTAGTGTTTGAGTATATAACAGGGCCTGTGACCGGCTGGTGAGGTAATATGTATACTAACGTTTCGGCCGAAACGAATAGTATACGGTACGACTTAACCCCCTGTGCGGTAGGTGTTAGCGCGAGGCAATAAACGATCAATATTTGGCTTTGGTCACAGACGTTATACTACTTCCCAAGCAATCCCCAAGCAATGAGTCAATGAGTCAATAGTCAAATAATCCGACATGTCAAGATAGCCATCCAACCATCTATCTTCCTACGTGGAGTCCGAGAGGGAACCACGGTGATTTAGTGTAACTAGACTACATGTAATCAATGTTTGTATAACATTTAATTATTAAAATGGAAACACAAGTATGGAGTAAATATGAAAACTTGCCTCAGAGTATTTTCCTGATTTGGCAGCAACCAGAATGTAACCGCTAGAGTTTTACCAATCAGAACCTACAAGATCGTGATGCCAGTTTTAGTAACCAGAATTACGCCCTAAATTCTAAGGTACAAGCTAGGTCAAGTCTATAGGTGGGTGTTCCTAACAGAAGTCATATGTACAAAAATATGTTTAATTACAAATCTAACATTAACGTAAAACCGTTTTGAAACAACATAGGTTTTTGTCATAAGTAATAATTATTAGGAAAATATTTTAAAGCAAATTTCCCGAAATTAGTAAGTTTCATAAGAAAATAGTTTTTATTTAAAATAATATTTTAAAATTGAATTTATTTGTTAAAGTAAGTATTTAATCGGAAATGATTTTCGTAAAATATATTTTAGTCATTTTCACAAATTGCCTAGAATCGTCTTTAAATATAAAAATAATATTTAATGCGCAAAACTACATTTTTACCAAAATATTGGTTCAGGGTTAATATAAAGGTTTTCGGATTTTATTATTAAATACCGTTACCAAAATTAACCTTTTTACACAAAATTAGTTTTTATTACATTAATCACTTTATAAACCTTTTTGAATATAAATCGTTTTAAAAGAGGAATATACATAGTTTATAGTACCATTTTCTAACAAAACTTTTATTTAATAACAATAACTTTTAAATGAATAAATATTTAACCACTATAAATGAAATAACTCAATCATTTATTTGGTTTAGAAATTCTACAACATAACATTACAATTTAAGAGATAATCCTAACTTTAATTTAAACCAATTAAATCATTTAAACCATATTTTAAATTATTAAGGTTAATCCATAAATCAATTAATACCAAATAAACATGTATAAAGTTTCCTAATATGTATATTATTACCACATTGCTAATTACAACACAGAAAGCTAAAATATTAAACCACAGAACCTAATAAAATAATTCTACAGAACCAAAATAATAATCTACAGGATAGACTCTATGGCCAGAATGACAAATGGATTTCTGTGAAAAAAATGACAGAGAGAAATGGGAAGAGTTTACCCAAACTTGCACGAAGGAGTACCGAGGGGAGGCCTCAGACTCGGAACGACGCCGGGACGACGAACACGGGCATGTGCACGCACACGGCGACGGGGACGCGCACAGAGGCACGCAGAAAGCGGAGAAACATCGGGCGGAGGGTGCGCACGGGGGGTCCGGTGGGGCTGCGCCGGGGTCGGGCGGCGCTGGCGACGGGGTCCGGCGAGTACGGGAAAGGTGGGGGAGTGGGGTATTGTTACGACGGAAACGTCGAGGGGAGTTCGACGGTGGTTGCGGCTTGGGAAACAGTGGAGTAGGGAGGAAATGGTGAAGGTTTGAAGAAGGTGGAAGAAAGAAATGGGATGCTGTGATGGTGGAGAAGTTTCTGTTCTGGGGTTACGTAGAGATGGTGGAGAAGGGAGTGGGCGCACAATTAGGATCGAGGAGTGAGAACCGGTGAGTGGAGAAAGGAATGGGTTTGGGTTGGGTTTAAGTTATGGGCTAAACTCGTGGGCTTGGGTTAAGGGCCAACAAACAATGTTAAATAAATAAATAAACACAACAAAACATGGATCTTACAACCTTCCCTCCTTAGAAAATTTTGTCCTCGAAATTTCAACCAAAATAATACAAGAAGAAATGAAAAACACATACCTAGAATAGATGAGGATACTTCTCCCTCATATCATCATCTCGCTCCCAGGTAGCTTCGCTGGGAGAATGGTGATGCCAAGCTATCTTCACTAGAGGGATTACTGTACGCCGCAATCTCTTCTCCATGCGGTCGATGATCTCCACCGGTTGCTCTGGCACTGTAAGGCTGGGTCCTATCTCTAACTCTGAATGATCAACAACGTGGCTCGGGTCCGGTACGTAATGCCTCAGCTGCGATACGTAGAAGACGTTGTGCACGCCTTCGAGCCTGGAAGGTAGATCCACCTTGTATGCTACCTCTCCGATTCTGCTCAAAACCTTAAAAGGATCGATATAGCGGGGACTCAGCTTTCCAGCTTGGCCGAATCTGATTGTGCCCCTGGTAGGTGATATTCTAACAAATACCTGATCTCCGGCCTCAAATTCCAAGGTTCGACGCCTGCTGACCGCCCAATGCTTCTAGCGGTCCTGTGCAATCCTTAGTGCCTCCCTGATCATCTTCATCTTCTCGGCTGCATCTGCAATCATCTCTGGCCCCAACAAGACTCGATCTCCAACATCATCCCATACTAGAGGGGTGCAGCATCGACGTCCATATAAAGCTTCAAAAGGTGTCATCTGATTGCTGGCCTGGTAGCTGTTGTTGTAGAAGAACTCTACCAGGTGTAGGTGATCTTTTCAAGATCCACCGAACTGCAGGACGTATAATCTCAACATGTCCTCCAGCGTCTGAATGGTCCGCTCTGACTGGCCGTCTGTCTGAGGGTGGTACGCCATGCTAAACTTCAACTACGTGCCCAAGCTCTCCTGCAAGCTCTTTCAGTAATGCGAGGTGAATCGGATATCCCTGTCGGATACGATGCTGACTGGGACTCCATGCAACCTGTAAATGTTCTGCATGTAAAGAGCTGCTAACCTTTCCGTGGATAAACTAACCTTGAAAGGAATAAAATGGGCAGACTTGGTCAGTCTGTCAACTATCACCCATATAGCATCCATCCCTCATTGGGATTTGGGTAATCCTGTCACAAAATCTATAGTAATATGTTCCCATTTCTACTCCGGAATGGGAAGAGGTTGTAACAAACCTGTTGGTCTCTGGCGGTCTGCTTTCACCTGCTGGCAGATCAAACATCTGGAGACGAATTCTGCCATGTCTCGCTTCATTCCAAGCCACCAAACATGAGTCCTCATGTCTTTGTACATCTTGTTAGCTCCGGAATGTATAGAATGCTGCGACTGGTGTGCCTCCTTCATCAGTTCAATCCTCAGTTCGCCAATAGGCATGCAAAGTCTCGTGCCATGCCTCAGAGCTCCATCTCCAGCTATAAAGAATCCTTCAAGTGTTCCAGATAGCACTCGGTCTCTTAGCTTACACAGTATCTCATCTTGGAATTGCGTCTCCTTGACTCTGCTGATCAGACTGGACTGCACTTGAAGCTGCATCATAGGCGAGTCCACACCTGATACAACTGCTTCTTTTCTAAGCTTCAGCACGATTTCCTCTGGTAGCACGATCTCCAAACCTAGCTTCTCCATATCTTCCACCAAGTGACGGTTCTTTGTCAAGAATATAGCCATCGGGTACCTGCTAAGTGCATCAGCGACCACATTAGCCTTACCCGGGTGGTACTGTAGATTGATGTCAAAATCCTTCATGAGCTCCAACCATCACCTCTGGCACATGTTGAGCTCCTTCTGAGTGAAGACATATTTGAGACTCTTATGGTCTGTGTATATGTCCACCTTATCGCCATAGAGATACTGTTTCCACAATTTTAAGGCGAAGATGATTGCCGCTAGCTCCAAGTCGTGCGTCGGATAGTTCTTCTCATGATTTCGTAATTGCCGGGAAGCATAGGCAATTACTTTACCATGCTGCTGTAGTACACATCCCAATCCTTTACCCGAGGCATTACTGTAGATGGAAAATCTGGATGATCCAGATGGTAGCGTCAAGATGGGTGCTGTTGTCAGCCTTCTCTTCAGCTCCTCGAATGATGCCTGGCACTCTTCAGTCCAAATAAACTCTTCATTCTTCCGGGCCAGCTTCATCATAGGCTCCGCAATCCTCGCGAAGTCCTTCACAAACTTCCAGTAGTATCCAGCCATACCCAAAAAGCTCATGATCTCTGCAACTGAGCTGGGGGCTGTCCAAGATTCAACTGCTACTATCTTCTTGGGGTCCACAGATATGCCTTCTCATGTGATAACATGTCCAAGAAATTCCACCTTCTCCAGAAAAAATTCACACTTGGACAACTTATCGTAGAGCTTCTCCTTACTCAGAGTTTCCAAGACAATTCACAGATGCTTCTCGTGCTCCTCCTGGGTCTTTGAGTAAATCAGAATGTCATCGATGAAGACGACGACAAACTGGTCCAAGAACTCATGGAAGACCTTGTTCATGAGATTCATGAACACAGCTGGGACATTAGTGAGACCGAAGGGCATGACCAAGAATTCATACTGACCATACTTGGTGTTGAATGTCGTCTTCGGGATATCCTCCTCTCGAACCTTATCCTAATGGTATCCTGATCTGAGGTCAATCTTTGAGGACACCCTTGCTCCACTCAGCTGATCGAACAGATCATCGATCCTGGACAAAGGGTACTTGTTCTTGATGGTGATGTTGTTTAGCGCCCGGTAATCAATGCACATCTGCACGGTTCTATCCTTCTTGGGCACGAACAAAACTGGTGCTCCCTAGGGTGAAGCTCCATCTCTGATAAATTCTTGGGCCTTCAGCTCATCAATCTGATCCTTCATCTCCTTGGCCTCCTTGGGGTTGACTCTGTAGCATCCTCGAGAAATAGGGGAAGAGCCGGAAACTAGGTCAATGGTGAACTCCACACCTCGATCCGGAGATAAACCTGGGAGATTGTCGGAGAAGACGTCCAGGTATTCTGCTATCAAGGGATGAGGTGGTCCAGAATCTACTGTAATGAAAGTGTAGAAAACACATCCCATGCTCTCAAGTGCTCGAGCTATCTCAAACTCTGGTCCTCCGGGTGGACTAAAGATAACACAGCCCTGACGACAATCTATCAGGGCATGTTGCTTGCTCAGCCAATCCATACCCAAAACTATATCATAGTTAGGGAGAGGCATAACAAGTTAGGGTGCTAGAATGGTATGACCGAAAATGGTGATAGGACAGGTACAAGTCTCGGTGATAGGGATAGGTCCCCCTCCAGTCATAACTCTACAAATCATCTTACTACACCCTACGTCTATAAGATATACAGCAACAAAATCTGAAGATATAAAGCTGTGCGATGCTCCAGAATCAAACAGTCATAAAGCTGGATATGAGTGTAATAAGATGGCACCTGCGATGACATCTCCTTCTGGCTCTGGTTCTGCCTCAGGCTCCTCAACGGCCAAGGCAAAAGCTTGTCCAGCCCTGTGCTGGTTGAACCGCTGCTGCTGGGAAGGAAGTGGACCTTTCTGCTGTCCAGGTCCAGCTCTGTGGAAAGCTATGGGGCAGTCTCTGATCTGGAGGGTAGCAGACCCACAAACAAGGCATTGGCCCAGTCTCTTCCTGCAGATATCTGATGAGTGTCCGGGCCTCTTACAGTAGGTGCATGAGACGATCTTCAGCTGATTTTACTGGGGTGCCCTGTGGTGCTGCTGAGAGGGCTTGCTGCTGGTGTTGGGCCTCTTGGAACTTCCCTAGTGGTGGCTGCTGGATCCAGGGTGCTCTCTCTTGGTACGGTCGGTTGAGCTGGCCTCCACATCTTGGGCCACCTTAAGCATCTTGTCGAACGTCTTAGCTCCATTCGCAGCAACATGAGTGCGGATCTCCTACCGCAATCCATGTCGGAACTTTTGAGCACGTTCCTCATGGTCTGCAACCAGGCGGGGTGTAAACCTGCTAAGCCGATTGAACTCAGATACGTACTCCTCCAGAGTACGGTCTCCTTGCTTCAGGTCATGGAATTGCCTTCCCATAGCTTACAAAGCAGCTTCTGGGAAGAACTTCCTCTTGAACTGCTTCTTGAAGGAACGCCAGGATGTTCCTCCAGTCATAAATCTGGGCTTGCTCCGATACCATATGCTAGCAACATCTCGAAGCTGTAGAGCCACAGCCTCTACCATAAGTCCAGGTGGGATGAGAGCAACGCTGAGAAGTTGCTCCATGTCATCCAGCCACTCGTCCGCGTAGGTTAGACCTTCAGTCCCTTTGAAAGGCCGCGGACTCAAGTTCTTGAAACTCTCGATGTCCCCAACTTTCTCCTTGGCAGGCCTCTTCTCTGTCTGCGATATTTGCAATGCTGCCATGGCGACATTGTGGGCATTCTCCATGCCCTCCTTCATAATTGCGGTTTGCTCGCGATTCACTTCTGCTTGAGCCCTATGGTCCTCAAGTACACCTCATAGTAGACTTACAAGGTCAGTATTGTCCACTGATGCTCGTGGAGCAGCTGGAGAAACTGCTTCAACAGGTGGAGTTGCGGTCCTCGGAGGGATCGGCGCTGCTGCATGCACTGTGGAAGTGTAAGCAGCACACGGAGGCCGTACAGCGTGAGGGCGATCAGTAAGCTGCAACGGTGAGGGGTATGACTGAGCCTGAGTTGGAGTATGCTCAGAGGATGAAACCTCCTCAACAGCAGGCCCAGAATGAGTATCTCTATCCTTCGCCATCTACGAACAAGTTTGGGTACAACCATAAGCAAGGTAACCTATAGGACTATAAGCAAGCAAAAATAGATATTAAAATATATAATTTTGGTCCTATAATGTAACAGGATAAATGTTATCTAAGTGTTCTAGTTGTTCTAAGTCTGTTTTTTCTAAAGTCTCAACTAAACCTAGGTCAAGTCGCAGAACTGCATGATGGTCTAGACTAAGTTGACTAGACCAATTTACAGAACGACCTGCATGGGCCATCACTAAAAATATGTCACGACCCGTCCCAAATAATCTGGGTCTAGTCGGATCATGCCCAGCCTGCACCGTTGTGAGACGGCGGCAGTAAGCTGTATCAAGTAGTAAAACACAAACATGTAGAGGATCTAACGAAAATAAAACATTTTATTGAATTGAAAGTGAGTCTGAAAGTAACCACCATTAATAACAACATTCAAAAGAAAATTCATTTATTACATTGTTTTAAAAGGAAAAGTGCTAATCCAACAGCTAAGGTTCTGGGGTTCATGATTCAGCCTCTGCGGGACCCGAGTCTGTCCCGTAGAAAGTACAATAGGGCAGCTCATCTTCGTCACTGTCACCTAAAAATGTTCGATCTCCAGTCAGGAGGGAGCAAGTAACATACTTCATCCACAACTAGCACTTCTAAGATAATAACTAAATGGAAAAATAATGCGAGACATTTATGAAACATTATAATTTTGTATTTAAATATAGTAAAATAAGACTAGCAAGTGTGAAGAAGATCAATGTCATGCATGATGTAATACTAGGCTAGTGTTTGAGTATATAACAGGGCCTGTGACCGGCTGGTGAGGCAATATGTATACAAACGTTTCAGCCGAAACGAATAGTATACGGTACGGCTTAACCCCCTGTGCGGTAGGTGTTAGCGCGAGGCAATAAATGATCAATATTTGGCTTTGGTCACAGACGTTATACTACTCCCCAAGCAATCCCCAAGCAATGAGTCAATGAGTCAATAGTCAAATAATCCGACATGTCAAGATAGCCATCCAGCCATCTATCTTCCTACGTGGTGTCCGAGAGGGAACCACGGTGATTTAGTGTAACTAAACTACATGTAATCAATGTTTGTATAACATTTAATTATTAAAATAGAAACACAAGTATGGAGTAAATATGAAAATTTGCCTCAGAGTATTTTCCTGACTTGACAGCAACCAGAATGTAACCGCTAGAGTTTTACCAATCAGAACCTACAAGATCGTGATGCCAGTTTTAGTAACCAAGATTACGCCCTAAATTCTAAGGTACAAGCTAGGTCAAGTCTATAGGTGGGTGTTCCTAACAGAAGTCATATGTACAAAAATAGGTTTAATTACAAATCTAACATTAACGTAAAACCGTTTTGAAACAACATAGGTTTTCGTCATAAGTAATAATTATTAGGAAAATATTTTAAAGAGAATTTTTCGAAATTAGTAAGTTTCATAAGAAAATAGTTTTTATTTAAAATAACATTTTAAAATAGAATTTATTTGTTAAAGTAAGTATTTAATCAGAAATGATTTTCGTAAAATATATTTTAGTCATTTTCACAAATTGCCTAGAATCGTCTTTAAATATAAAAATAATATTTAATGCGCAAAACTACATTTTACCAAAATACTGGTTCAAGGTTAATATAAAGGTTTTCGGATTTTATTATTAAATACCGTTACCAAAATTAACCTTTTTACACAAAATTAGTTTTTATTACATTAATCACTTTATAAACCTTTTTGAATAGAAATCGTTTTAAAAGAGGAATATACATTGTTTATAGTACCATTTTCTAACAAAACTTTTATTTAATACAATAACTTTTAAATGAATAAATATTTAACCACTATAAATGAAATAACTCAATCATTTATTTGGTTTAGAAATTCTACAACATAACATTACAATTTAAGAGATAATCCTAACTTTAATTTAAACCAATTAAATCATTTAAACCATATTTTAAATTATTAAAGTTAATCCATAAATCAATTAATACCAAATAAACATGTATAAAGTTTCCTAATATGTATATTATTACCACATTGCTAATTACAACACAGAAAGCTAAAATATTAAACCACAGAACCTAATAAAACAATTCTACAGAACCAAAATAATAATCTACAGGATAGACTCTACGGCCAGAATGACAAATGGATTTCTGTGAAGAAAATGACAGAGAGAAATGGGAAGAGTTTACCCAAACTTGCACGAAGGAGTACCGTGGGGAGGCCTCGGACTCGGAACGACGCCGGGACGACGAGCACGGGCATGTGCACGCACACGGCGACGGGGACGCGCACGAAGGCACGCAGAAAGCGGAGAAACACCGGGCGGAGGGTGCGCGCGGGGGGTCCGGCTGGGCTGCGCCGGGGTCGGGCGGCGCTGGCAGCGGGGTCCGGCGAGTACAGAAAAGGTGGGGGAGTGGGGTGTTGTTACGACGGGAACGTCGAGGGGAGTTCGACGGTGGTCGCGTCTTGGGAAACGGTGGAGTAGGGAGGAAATGGTGAAGGTTTGAAGAAGGTGGAAGAAAGAAATGGGATGCTGTGATGGTGGAGAAGTTTCTGTTCTAGGGTTACGTAGAGATGGTGGAGAAGGGAGTGGGCGCACAATTAGGATCGAGGAGTGAGAACCTGTGAGTGGGAAAAGGAATGGGTTTGGGTTTAAGTTATGGGCTAAACTCGTGGGCTTGGATTAAGGGCCAACAAACAATATTAAATAAATAAATGAACACAACAAAACATGAGTCTTACAATAACATAGGCTATAATTTTTTTTGGGATAATCCTAAATATAAGCTAAATATGTGTTGTCATCTTAACCTTTGTCTTTAATTTTAACCACTTCTCTGTTCTCCACAACTGATGCTCCTCTCTCTCTAGATAGTACACTTTGCGGTCTTTTTTGGCATCGTTTTTCTTCTATGTTCACTCTATCTATCTCTTGATTATCTTTGGTGGAGTGTCTTTTTGTGCTGAGCTCTCTTTCTCTATTGGGTCATGTCAATTGTCGCTATTGATGTTGCCTATCCGTTGTCGTCCAATTTTTACTTTTGTTGGTGACTGTGTTCATCTACTACTGATGTTATTTTTTTTTGGTTACTAGTGTCGTTTATCTTTATTCGTTTGTATTTGTCTACTTTCATATGACAAGCTGGACATGTTTGCATTCTATATCTACTCGAATCGTGAAATGTATCACAATGATCCTCATCTAGCTTCCCAAGCACACCCAAAAAAAGTAACTAACTAATGGTATTTGAAGCACATTATAAACAACGGCATGATACAATTTTACACCATATATGTCATTTCAAGAATATATACTAATTGGGAACATATCTTTGAACCCAACTTTTACACTCAAAATGATACACAAATTGATAGTCGTTGGATCAAAACAAAATCAACTGACAAGATAAGAATAAGAAGATTGTAAGCTTTCATTTTTCTTTTTTCTTTTTAGGTTTAGTAATTTTGTCCTTTAATTTTGTTTCATCCATGGGACTACCTTGTTTTGTATCATTTTTAGTGTAAAAATTGTGTTCAAAGATCCGTCCCCATACTAATTAGTGTCAAAATACAAACACATACACAAACTATAGAGGATTTCTCTATTGTCAATGAACCCCATGCTCATTCATAAATATAAAACTAGGTAGAGGAAAAAAAACATACGTTCACTCCTCTTTTTTTCCTTTGAATTTAATGGAGAACATCCTTCCTCCCCATCCTTGACAAAAAAAATATATATCAATAGAATCCAAAATATATATATATATATATATATATATATATATATATATATGTTAATGAGATCCCCAACCGAACCGCCGAAACAAAACAAATATCGCTTACCACCACATTAATTTGTCTCACGGTCAAGAAGCTCAAGGTGACATTTGATAGTAATGAGTCTTGATTCTCCATCAGTAGATCGAGCAAATGACACTACAGCTGCATGTACTCAATGTCTGTGCGTCTAAGATCGTAGCTTGCAGAGTCGAGGACTCGAAGAAGAAGAAGAAGAAGAAGAAGAGTAGTCTCGTCGAACACTATATAGCATGAGTTTGCGTCTGCAAAGTTGCAACGTGCGACGTAGGTACATACTTGTATGTCGATTGCGGAGCCATCAATCTAAGCGTACTTGTGCCAGCAGATGAGCATGGAGATGCAGGTCCTCATGATGTAGAGCTTCCCCTTCTGCTGCCTCATGATCCTCCTCCACTTCTCCGCTCTGTGTCCCATCACCCCCCACCTGGCCTCACTATTATCATTCTTGGGGACACCATCTGCTATCTGGACCTCAATTTAAAGCACTACCGAGCAAATTGCAATGTGACCGATGAGTCCCCATCTCCAGTCCGGATTATCATGCTCTCATAATTAATATATATCAATCAACATCACCTGCTGCCTGCAGTTGCTGTCACAAGTGTGATGAGAAGAGATTCCCGGACCCATGCGTGCTCGCTAGGGATCCTCTCCTTAATTGTGCTGTGCTATGCCATCATTGTCATGGGTCTCTCTCTCTTTCACGTGCCATTTGCGCCCTAACAGCACCATGGTCGTGCAGCTGCACCACCGTGGCTGCTCCCACCATGCCTACTATAAACTACTACTGTCCACTGACCACTGTGTATACCATTAGCAATAATTGCTTTCTTATGCTTGGTCCAGTTTGGACATTCCTCTCTTCATGACTAATAGGGTCCACATTTCAAGTCTAAGTTCAATGTCCAAGCATCTACTCAACCCGTTAGGGCCATATGTGGCAAGGTGATACTAACACAACCACTACTGGGTATACAACTGATCAATTCCGAAGAACATACACTTTGTCCGTAGAGCCATATCCAACCCGAAGGCTCTTGCACTCAGTCCGAAAATCTGCACTGCTGGCGATAATTAATTTTTTACTGAAAATTAGTTGCTTCTCCTGTAGCTTGAACCAACAACCACCAGCGAGTATGCCTCACACCTTAATCACTCACACAGCTTTTTTTTTTAGGTCTCTCCCCCCTCCCCCCCCCCCCCCCCCCCCCCCCCCCCCCCCCCCAAGGGTTGGGCCCAACGAATTTTTTTTACATATATAATTTTTTTTGAGTCATGCTATACCTAACCCACCCTAACCCACTCCAGCCCACCCCAGTTCAGGTTTATGGTTCCGCCCTTTATATATATATATATATATATATATATATATATATATATATATATATATATATATATAACATCCTGGCTAGGTGTGTTTGATCCCATCCCGCCATGATGCCTTATGTTCCACAAGAACTAGGAGATTTTGACACACACACACACACACCCCTCCCACCACCACCACCACCAACAACACATTTATAAAAATGGGTGCATACGTAATCCAAAAATGGGTTCATAGACTTATAAGTCGTACACCCAGCAACACAGTTACAACTCCACTCCGCTCTATATTAAAACTAAGTGTATAATACATACGACTATGTTGTCCCTTTGTACTTTGAGTAATACCATTAGGCTTAACCATTAACTTACATCGACTCTATCATGCCTCGTTTTCGTAGAATCGATAGTCGTCCTCCGGAATGATGCCGTACGAGCCTAAGTTATGCTCATACAAGGCACAATCATAATGCTATCCGAAACACAACAAAATTAAAACAAAGTACATAAAGTAAATTGAACAATGCATTGCATAGAAGGAAAGTTTTGCTTCATTGATAATATACTTCATATTACATGACTCAATTACAAGGGTGTCGCGCGGGCTTACAAACTTGACTTCAAAATGAACGATAATGAGAAAGTCGTTCCATATATTACATCCCCTTTAGACAACCAAAATATTATACACACACCTGCTATAGGGGATAATTGAGTCATTTTCATTGGACTAAATGCGGAGTCTTCAAAAGTTGATTAAGTCTTGCTGGAATAGCTTCAAAAGGTTCAAGCGTTGCCTTAAGCTAAATGGCACGCTCATCCTAGTTTGTAACACCTGTGGAGAGCGAGGGTTAGTACATTATCGTGTACCGGTGAATGACTAATTAAATCTCATGCTCTCATTTATTCAAGAAGATATGTTGAACATGCAATATATTTGGTGGTCTTTCTAGCCATCCTAGTCATTTGTATATAACATTTGATAGGCATAATAAATAAACTATGTTACAACTTACCCACGGTAGAGTCTGTCGCTGAAATATAAAACTTACCATCTTCTTTCTTGTCAGTTTGACATCGCTAACAAAAAATAGTGCATATGTAGGCCCCGACCCGCAAGATGTCTTATGATGGATGGTTGGTTCGATGAAGCCTTGTTGGACTTGGGAATATGCGAAGGATTGCTTGGAAGGCTATGCGATCGTGGCAGGAATCGTCTTATAGTGTGAGTAGTGTTGAACTTCGAAGATCCTTTAGCTTCACGCTTAATAAAAGGATTGTATGCTATGTTACTCGTTGAGTTGCTGAATAACACCTTGCATGAAAGTCGAAAAGATAATGAAAGATAATTAATTACATGACCCGAAAGCTGTTGCGTATTATTTGAATGAATTGTATGCTTGTGTGTTGTGCTATAAAATACATAACAGGTAAAAAAAAGTCCCAAATACTTAGACGATGAGTATATCGAGCCTTAGCTTGATGGATAGATGGTAACACCAATAATAAGACCCAAGAACTGGGCAGTAAGTATGCTTGAATTATGTCCGAATGAACGCATGCTAAAACGGATGCTAAGTCCCAGAAATTTGGCGGTGAGTACATTAAGTTTTGGTTGGAAAGATGTATGGTATCAAAGATGTGAGAAAGGGCTTAGGTAATCACATTCTATATTATCATGTGGCCGTGTAGAATGTTAATTACACTAAGACCCTGGATTAGGCAAGATGGTAAGATGGCAATACGAATGAGAAAGATGGCTTATTGAGAATGATGGCTTATTTACTTAGTTTTCCTTATCATGCATTATATATTTTTCATAGATAAGTTGCATGTACTTGCATGGTCATGGACAACTTGTCGACAAGGTGGCTCCTCGAACGGTATTCTAAGGCCTTGGAAACCGATTCGTCCTGGGGAGAACCTCGTGCTGAAGTAGTAGCACAGTGCTGAAATAATAGTACGGTATGCGGGACCTTCAATGGGACTAGCTATCCGCACAGCAAGGGACGCCATTATACCTGTAAGATGGTCCAAGGTGACGTGTAGTCAGTGACCTTCATATAGATAGGTCCAGTGCTAATGATGTCTTATGCAGAAAGAGTAAGTTACTACTCAATTAAAGGAAAGGATGTCGGATGTTGATAAGAATTACCTTAACGGTGATAATTATATTGAATTATGATATTGTTCCTAACAATATCTTATGTAAAAAATGTAGGTATTATAAATGTACATGTATGGCTATATGACTGTGGGTAAGAATCACCAAAGGGTGATACCATATTATTTTACATTATGTTGACTATGAGATTTGCATGCTTTACTTCTTGTCGGCTATAAACATAAAATTGACCCTAAGACAACGAGAAATATTGTAAAGCCCCGTTCCGCACGGTACATTACGATGAGTCGTTGACTCGAAGAGTTGCGTTGACCCGATGAAGTATCGATGTGAATAGATGCAAAGTCTAAGTTCGGTTGGAACAAAGTATTGACTTCGGTGATCTGGTGTGCATGCTATGCTTTTACGCTGGACGATAAGGGTCCATATTTTACCTTATTCGAAATGGTATTTGCAAAATCCAAATCGTCGTCTTACAACGGATTGTAGCATGGGCACGGTAGGCCGAATCAGTCGAGTATGCTCAACGGAATGGTTAAGTCAGAAGAATTGACCGTGCAACCAAGTTACGAAATCGAGCCGCTTCGGCTCGGCAAAACGACAAGGCGTATCGGCTTAAGGTGGGCGGGTTCTTGACTCTATCTCCCTATTCCTTCACGTCTAATAAAATGAATTCATTGTATGCGATTTAGCTATTGAGTTAGCGAGTGTGGCTCGGGCGAGTAAAGGTCTTAGTATGTGTCGAATGTTAAGATAAAACATTGAATATTGAACAATTGAAACGACGTGCATCAAGTGTACGGGTCGCGGTAGGGCGGTGATGGTAGAACATTGAAAGGAAAATATCAAGATGTGCATCACGTGCACGACTCCGAGAACATTGAACACTAGGCCTAAAACATTGATTATAGCGCTGAGCGTGCCCTCATGCACGGAAGCTATAAAATAACTAAGTAACTATGGAACGGCTGTATGCGAATAACTTATGAATGGAACGCATTGAGTGTAAGTACAAAAAGTTTAAGCCGTTGGACGTCGTGCATCAATACGGATGTGTTGGGGAATAATGCCAATGGAACTTGAGATAGAGAGAACGGATTATGTTTATGGAACATGGATATGTTTATGGAACGTGAATATGTTTATGGGACGTAAAGATTGGTTGGAATGATATGACTTGTGCGCTATATTGCATGGTCAATGGACTCGAATGGCCCGTGCACGGGTGCGGCTTCCCTCGAACGGTTACGATCGGGGCACCGGGACCGTTCGGCCTAGGAGAGAATTATGTATGGTATTTATGGTGCACATCATTAGGACGGGTTGCGACCGACCAGTGTTGTGAAAAGCTATGATATCAGTAAGTTTGGGATCCTTCGGATATTGGGCTAGCAACCCGTATCGAAGCGATCATAGGCTTACACATAAGGATGCCAAGTCCATTACGGTGCGAAACACCGTGACCTTCATATAGATAGGGCCGGTAGGCTGAGATTAGAGTTGGGTGCAGGCGCATGGCCTACCACCCTTATGCATATGTTTAAGTATGGTTGGTTGGTTGCATGAATTGTATGATTGCTTATGTAAAGTTCTAACCATTGCAGGCTAAACAAAATGGGACGGAGATGTACACGATCACTATGTTTATGTTCAGATTATGTCTAACTGTATCTGCTGCAGGAACACGGCATCAGACACATTTATAATAAGTTGTTAAGCTTGAATACTGCTATAAAATTGATCCTAAGGCTAATTAGAAAGATCACCAATATAATATTTCATGTTTCACTAAATATACTTAGTGTTTGGTTTGGGTACGAGTGGGTCTTGATCAGTACAGCGATGACGAAAGCACTAATCCTCCACTAGTTTGCTTGCAGATTCAGGTTATGATCGGCTCGGGGCGGGGCTTGGCTTGGACGCGTATTGGCATGGAGTCCTTAGCGTTTCAAGAGGAGCTACCGCATAGACGTTCGGACGTACAACATAGAGATGTTCGACCGAAGACTACTTGTTGGCTATAAAGAGGCATAGTGTATAGAACAATATAATCCTTTGTGAGCTATATAGATCATGAGCGTTGTAGCCAATTGGCATATTCAGTTGGGCTATTCAAGCCTTTGTAACCTTTAGTTCATTATGAATAAAAGAGATTCTTATTGTATACTTTATTTCCTTCCGCTGCTTATGTTATCAATTTGAGATCAACACTATATGAACCTGTTAACTTGCCTTGCATGAGCACAACTCCAGGCTCGTGCAGCATCACGTTCCAATGAGAACGATGATTCGGGTAAAATTTAGCGATGACGAGCGATTTTCTGGGTCGAGGCGTGACAAGTTGGTATCAGAGCGTTTCCATCCTCTGGACCGTGAACGAATCTCTTTGACCCTCAGTTACTTCGCTATCGAATTCAGTTGACTCTATATTATTTCTGCAACTGCATGGCTCATGGATCTTCTCGACACTACTTTGGATGTTCCATACAATAAGTCTATATTAAGTGAGTACGTCTGCCACAAGTATGTCGTGACTATCGTGCTATCTCCGAGTGCCATCGGAGAATTTTGGTTGTACGAAGTACAACGAGTTAGAAAATGTTGATTTCTTGAAGTGCAACAAAGTTGCGAGTCGTCGGTTGCGTGAAGTACAACGAATATGGTGATATTGGTTGCATGAAGTGCAATGACATACGTATTGTTGATCGCACAAAGTGCGAGGAGTTATATGTTGTTAGTTGTACGAAGTGCGAAAGGATACGTGTTGTTGGTTGCACGAAATGCAATGAGTCAATATATGAGGCAATGCGTGTTATTTATTATTGCTTGCACGGAGTGCAGCAAGTCGTGAATCATTCGTTGCATCGGTGCAACAAGTCGACGTGGTATGATACATGTTGTATGACTATGCGGATGGATAGCGATATATTAAACGAGATTTGAGTAGTGACCTTAAGTATCGAGAATAAGTTGTTGTACGAGTTGCAACGAGTGGGATTGGAGGATCGCAGATGCGATAGTAACGAGCCGAGTTGGTCGCTAAGTCGAGTTTGAGTAGGCGAACTTATAAGTTGGCTGCATTGAATCGAGTTAGAGTAGGTGAGCGTTATGTTGGCCAAATGCCGCGTTGAGCTTTGAATAAGCGAACGTTGCGTATGTGATCGATAAGATCGCCAGGGTATGGTTAGATTGAATGTATGTCAAACTTGGGCGAACGACTATCATGTTGGTCCAGTTGTTGTGCCAACACGAGTAAGAAGAACGCTAGGACTGGGTTCGAAAAGATCGCCATACGGGATAGTTGATTAAGAAATAGATGTCGGACCTATGCGAAGTGTGATACCGAGTAATGACTCGATTTTGAGTGGTATATGCAATACCACTTGTGCGATTAGTGCAGTGAAGCATTGTATCGATAACGATAGGCTCGATTTCTGAGTGGTATATGCAATACCACTTAGCGATAGCTATGTTAAGCCCTTTGGTGACTTGCGATAGATTGCGTCGAGACGATTGTGTTGTTACGATATGTTTGTCCTCAGTGGACGAAGTGGTACCGAGACTCGAATGGGAATTACTCGATAGAAGTCGATGCAAATATGCTTCGATGAATTGAGTTACACGATTATGTGCGAAGTCGCATCCATGGATGATACGTCGGAGATGATCCGTTAAGTGTAAGTCGAACGATAGGCTGAGCATAGCGAAGGAATGTTGCGTTAAGGAAATAATTGACTCGGTCGAGTTTGCGTTGAGTTAAGTTAGTACGAAGACTTGTTCGGAACGAGTTGAGTAGGTACGAAGTAATCGTGCAAAAATAATTTGAGTTAGTGCGATGAGTCGGTAGCACGAATTGGAAGTACGAGTTAAGGATATGAGAATGGATATATGAATTGGAAATTATGTCGCGGTAATAGTAGTTACAACGGAATGGATCTTGATGTGTGCAAAGACTCGATTCGTATTCGAGTTCGGATAATGGCAGTGATTGCAACGAATTTGAGCTTATGAGAAAGGAAGATGTTCAAGTTATGCATATCGATGAGGTATTAAGACGTATCAAAGACGATATGCAATAACTCGGGGGTACTCTGATCGAATGAACGCAAATTATGTTGAGCATTGTTGTTGGATGAATAAGAGGCAAGTTAAGGTGATGCTGGTTCAGATGAAACGAAAGTGCTTGATTTTTTCGAGGATAACCACAATGTTGACATTCTTATCTTGTACGAGTGTAACTCCAGCATCGCACATGCGTCATGTCGAATTAGGGCGATCATTTCGCGTAAGCGCTGGTATGGTGATTCATACAGCGGGGATGATCAAACTTACAAGACATGGAAAAATTGGATTTGACTTGTGGTTTGATGCGAAAGTTGTTCGAGGATGGTTTTGATGAGTATAGAATGTGTCGAACTATGATCACGGATAGGTAGACTCGGACTTGAGACAAGTAGATGTCATACGACTAGCAAAAATAGTCGACGGTAATGCATGAGTGATTCGAGTAGTATCGGCACGTAATGTGCATAAGTGATTCGAGTAGTAACGGTGCATCAGTTGCGCGAGGGAGTAGATAAATTGTGGATTGGTAAAGTATGTCGGATTGGGTAAAGTCCCATAGGAATTGTCAGGAATTGATTTGGCTCCGCAATAAGATATAGCATGGTTCGTTGTAACTGTCCCTCGTTGATGATCTTTAATTATCGAGCGTAGTTTCGGGACAGATGACCCTAGAAGACTTGACCGCCCAATTCAAGTGAATGTTGGAAACCGTAGGACGACCTAAAGAAATTGCAAATGAAATTTCGTCGATAATGAGTGATAATGTAGTGCATGTTGAGGATAAGTCTAAGCAATTAAGTATCGTATTTCAGAAGTTAACGAGTAGCCATTTGACTAGATCGATATGGTTAGAAAATTTATGATCGATCGAATGGGTACGTAGATAGACTTGGTTGGTCGATGATCAAATAGATATCGAAAAACGTACTTAGCATAGTGATGAGATAAGGTGATTGCAAGAATTCTACAATGCACGAGAGTGACGAATAGTAGAATGATCCTAAGAATTGTGTCGTAGATCGGGTTGAGTAACGGTTAGGCTATGTGTGTTTGGGCGCACGATCTATGTTACGAGATGAACTAGTTAGGATTGATTCAAAGATTAAGTAAGGAATTCCTAGTCAATCAAGAATCGAAGATGGGCGTATCGTAAGAGACCTTGGGTCGGAAAGATCGTTGCCTTTGAGCATCGTAGACTCAAGTTGACCTCTTGTGTCGGAAGAGATTAAGTACGATGTCTGGATAAGTTACCTAGCGGGGGTAGCCCCAGACGAAATGCGTGGATAGAATAAGAGAATATGAATCATATCTTGATAATTGTGTGCGAGACTTAGTACAAATGGTAGGCAAAGGAAATTGAGATATGTTGGACTCAGTCCATGTCGTTAAGGCCAAGTGTTATGAACGACTAGATAAAAGACTTGAGTGGTGCGAGAGATAGGAAACGATTGGGCGAGTAGGCATTATGGAGAATTGTTACGATCGAAAGCGCAATGACTTAATGCAACGCATGTGTTAGATGGCCGTCGAGAAACTTAAGAGATCGAAGTTATGGTTTGAAATCAATTTATATGCGAAGATGTTTGCATGCAGGATTCTAGAAATATGTGCTAAGGTCTGACTAAGTCGAGTATGGAATGATTGGTGCTTGAGAATTTAAGTTGAGCCTGTTAGTTTGTCCCGATATCCTACAACTGAGCTTGGCTGAAATGCATATATTGGTGGGACGCCTAAAATATATGTATGATCCAAACAAAGTTGTATGATTCAAACGATAGTAGCAAGAGATAGTGAAACGATCTAGCAAAACACTTGGCTTGAGTGTTAGTTTCGGTTCGAGGATGAACCTTGTTTTGAGTGGTATATTATGTAATGTCCCGCTCCGCAAGGTGCATTACGATGAGTCGTTGACTCGAAGAGTTGCGTTGACCCGATGAAGTATCGATGTGAATCGATGCAAAGCCTAAGTTCGGTTGGAACAAAGTATTGACTTCGGTGATCTGGTGTACAGGCTATGCTTTTACGCTAGACGATAAGGGTCGATATTTTGCCTTATTCGAAATGGTGTTTGCAAAATCTAAATCGTCGCCTTGCAACGGATTATGGCATGGGCACGGTAGGCCGAATCAGTCGAGTATGCTCAACGGAATGGCTAAGTCAGAAGAGTTGACCGTGCAACCAAGTTATGGAATCGAGCCGCTTCGGCTCGGCGAAACGACAAGGCGTATCGGCTTAAGGTGGGCAGGTTCTTGACTCTCTCTTCCTATTCCTTCATGTCTAACAAAATGAATTCATTGCATGCGATTTAGCTATTGAGTTAGCGAGTGTGGCTCGGGCGAGTAAAGGTCTTAGTATGTGTCGAACATTAAGATAGAACATTGAACATTGAACAATTGAAGCAACGTGCATCAAGTGTACGGGTCGCGGTAGGGCGGCGATGGTAGAATATTGAAAGGAAAATATCGAGATGTGCATCACGTGCACGACTCCGAGAACATTGAACACTAGGCCTAGAACATTGATTATAGCGCTGAGCGTGCCCTCGAGCACGGAAGCTATAAAATAACTAAGTAACTATGGAACGGTTGTATGCGAATAACTTATGAATGGAACGCGTTGAGTGTAAGTACGAAAAGTTTAAGCTGTTGGGCGTCGTGCATCAATACGGATGTGTTGGAGCATAATGCCAATGAAACTTGAGATAAAGATAACGAATTATGTTTATGGAACATGAATATGTTTATGGAACGTGAATACGTTTATGGGACGTAAAGATTGGTTGGAATGATATAACTTGTTTGCTACGGCACGTATTGCATGGTCAATGGACTCGGATGGCCCGTGTACGGGTGCGACTTTCCTCGGACGTTTATGACCGGGGCACCGGGATCGTTCGGCCTAGGAGGGAATTATATATGGTATTTATGGTGCACATCATTAGGACGGGTTGCGACCGGCCATGGTTGTGATAAGCTATGATATCAGTAAGTTTGAGATCCTTCGGATATTGGGCTAGCAACCCATATCGAAGTGATCATAGGCTTACACATAAGGATGCCAAGTCCATTACGGTACGAAATACCGTGACCTTCATATAGATAGGGCCGGTGGGTTGAGATTATAGTTGGGTGAAGGCACAGGGCCTGCCATCCTTATGCATATGTTTATGTATGGTTGGTTGGTTGCGTGAATTGTATGATTGCTTATGTAAAGTTCTAACCATTGCAGACTAAACAAAATGGGACGGAGATGTGCACGATCACTATGTTTATGTTCAGATTATGTCTAACTGTATCTGCTGCAGGAATACGGCATCAGACACATTTATAATAAGTTGTTAAGCTTGAATACTGCCATGAAATTGATCCTAAGGCTAATTAGAAAGATCACCAATATAATGTTGCATGTTTTACTAAATATACTTAGTGTTTGGTTTGGGTGCGAGTGAGTCTTGATCAGTGCAGCAAGGACGAAAGCACTAATCCCCCACTAGTTTGTTTGCAGATTCAGGTTATGATCGGCTCGGGGCGGGGCTTGGCTTGGACGCGCCGAGGCATGTAGTCCTTAGCGTTTCAAGAGGAGCTACCGCATAGGCGTTCGGACGTACATGGAGATGTTCGGCCGAAGACTACTTGTTGGCTATAAAGAGGCATAATGTATGAAACAATGTAATCCTTTGTGAGCTAGAGAGATCATGAGCGTTGTAGCCAATTGGCATATTCAGTTTGGCTATTTGTAACCTTTAGTTCATTATGAATAAAAGAGATTCTTATTGTATACTTTGTTTTCTTCCGCTGCTTATGTTATCAATTTGAGATCAACACTATGTGAACCTGTTATCTTGCCTTGCACGAGCGCAACTCCAGGCTCGTGCGGCATCACGCCCCAACGAGGACGATAATTCGGGTAAAATCTAGCGAGGACGAGCGATTTCCCGGGTCGAGGCATGACAAGTTGGTATTAGAGCGGTTCCATCATCTGGACCGTGAACGAATCTCTTTAACCCTCAGTTACTTCGCTATCGAATTCAGTTGACTCTACGTTATTTCCGCAACCACATGGCTCATGGATCTTCTCGACGCTACTTTGGATGTTCCATACAATAAGTCTATATTAAGTGAGTACGTCTGTCACAAGTATGTCATGACTATCGTGCTATCTCCGAGTGCCATCGGAGAATGTTAGTTGCACGAAGTACAACGAGTTAGAAAATGTTGGTTTTTTGAAGTGCAACAAAGTTACGAGTCGTCGGTTGCGTGGAGTGCAACGAATATGGTGATGTTGGTTGTATGAAGTACAATGACATACGTATTGTTGATCGCACGAAGTGCGAGGAGTTATGTGTTGTTAGTTGCACGAAGTGCGAAAGGATACGTGTTATTGGTTGCACGAAGTACAACGAGTCGATATATGAGGCGATGCATGTTATGTGGCTATGCGGATGGTTATGTATTATTGGTTGCACGGAGTACAGCAAGTCGTGAATCGTTCGTTGCATCGGTGCAACGAGTCGACGTGGTATGATACATGTTGTATGGCTATGCGGATGGATAGCGATATGTTAAACAAGATTTGAGTAATGACCTTAAGTATCAAGAATAAGTTGTTGTACGAGTTGCAACGAGTGAGATTGGAGGATCGCGGATGCGATAGTAACGAGTCGAGTTGGTCGCTAAGTCGAGTTTGAGTAGGCGAACTTATAAGTTGGCCATATTGAATCGAGTTGGAGTAGGTGAGCGTTATGTTGGCTGAATGTCGCGTTGAGCTTTGAATAAGCGAACGTTGCGTATGTGATCGATAAGATCGCCAGGGTATGGTTAGATTGAATGTATGTCAAACTTGGGCGAGCGACTATAATGTTGGTCCAGTTGTTGTGCCAACACGAGTAAGAAGAATGCTAGGGCTGGGATCGGAAAGATCGCCATACGGGATAGTTGATTAAGAAATAGATGTCGGACCTATGCGGAGTGTGATGCCGAGTAATGACTCAATTTTGAGTGGTATATGCAATACCACTTGTGCGATCTGTGCAGTGAAGCATTGTATCGATAACGATAGTCTCGATTTCTGAGTGGTATATGCAATACCACTTAGCGATACCTATGTTAAGCCGTTTGGTGACTTGCGATAGATTACGTCGAGACGATTGTGTTGTTATAATATGTTTGTCCTCAGTGGACGAAGTGGTATCGAGACTCGAATAGGAATGACTCGATAGAAGTCGATGCAAATATGCTTCGATGAATTGAGTTAAACGATTATGTGTGAAGTCGCATCCATGGATGATACGTCGGACGATGATCCGTTAAGTGTAAGTCGAACGATAGGCTGAGCATAGCGAGAGAATGTTGCATTAAGGAAATAATTGACTCGCTCGAGTTTGCGTTGAGTTAAGTTAGTACGAAGACTTGTTCGAAACGAGTTGAGTATGTACGAAGTAATCGTGCAAAACAAATTTGAGTTAGTACGATGAGTCGGTAGCACGAATTAGAAGTACGACTTAAGGATATGAGAATGGATATGTGAATTAGAAATTATGTCGTGGTAATGGTAGTTACAACGAAATGGATCTTGATGTGTACAAAGACTTGATTCGTATTCGAGTTCGGATAGTGGCAGTGATTGCAACGAATTTAAGCTTATGAGAAAGGAAGATGTTCAAGTTATGCATATCGATGATGGTATTGAGGCGTATCAAAGACGATATGTAATAACTCGAGGATAATCTGATCGAATGAACAAAAATTATGTTGACCATTGTTGTTGGATGAATAAGAGGCAAGTTAAGTTGATGCTGGTTCAGATGAAACGAAAGTGCTTGATTTTTCGAGGATAACCACAATGTTGACATTCTTGTCTTATGCGAGTGCAACTCCAGCATCCCACATGCATCACGTCGAATTAGGGCGATCATTCCGCGTGAGCGTTGGTATGGTGATTCATACATCGGGGATGATCAAACTTACAAGGCATGGCAAAATTGGATTTGACTTGTGGTTTGATGCAAAAGTTGTTCGATGATGGTTTTGATGAGTATGGAATGTGTCGAACTATGATCACGGATAGGTAGACTCGGACTTGAGGCAAGTAGATGTCATACGACTAGCGAAAATAGTCGACGGTAATGCATGAGTGATTCAAGTAGTATCGGCACGCAATGTGCATATGTGATTCGAGTAGTAACGGCGCATCAGTTGCACGGGGGAGTAGATAAATTGTGGATTGGTAAAGTATGTCGGATTGGGTAAAGTCCTATAGGAATTGTCAGGAATTGATTCGGCTCCGCAATAAGATATAGTATGGTTCGTTGTAACTGTCCATCGTTGATGATCTTCAATTATCGAGCGTAGTTTCGGGACAGATGACCCTAGAAGACTTGACCGCCCAATTCAAGTGAATGTTGGAAACCGTAGGACGACCCTAAAGAAATTGCATATGAAATTTCGTCGATGATGAGTGATAATATAGTACATATTGAGGATAAGTCTAAGCAATTAAGTATCGTGTTTCGGAAGTTAGCGAGTAGCCCTTTGACTAGATCGATATGGTTAGAAAATTTATGATCGATCGAATGGGTACGTAGATAGACTTGGTTGGTCGATGATCAAATAGATATCGAGAAACGTACTTAGCATAGTGATACGGTAAGGTGATTGTAAGAATTCTGCAATGCGCGAGAGTGACGAATAGTAGAATGATCCTAAGAATTGTGTCGTAGATCGGGTTGAGTAACGGTTAGGCTATGTGTGTTTGGGCACACGATCTATGTTACGAGATGAACTAGTTGGGATTGATTCAAAGATTGAGTAACGAATTCCTAGTCAATCAAGAATCAAAGATGGGAGTATCGTAAGAGACCTTGGGTCGAAAAGATCGTTGCCTTTGAGCATCGTAGACTCAAGTGACCTCTTGTGTCAGAAGAGATTAAGCACGACGTTTGGATAAGTTACCTAGTAGGGGTAGCCCCAGACAAATGCGTGGATAGAGCGAAAGAGTGTGAATCATATCTGGATAGTTGTGTGCAAGACAGTACAAATGGTAGGCAAAGGAAATTGAGACATGTTGGACTCAGTCCATGTCGTTAAGGCCAAGTGTTATGAACGACTAGATAAAAGACTTGAGTGGTGCGAGAGATAGGAAACGATTGGGCGAGTAGGCATTATGGAGAATTATTACGATCGGAAGCGCAATGACTTAATGCAATGCATGCGTTAGATGGCCGTCGAGAAACTTATGAGATCGAAGTTATGGTTTGAAATCAATTTATATGCGAAGATGTTTGCACGCAGGATTCTAGGAATATGCGCTAAGGTCTGACCAAGTCGAGTATGGAATGATTGGTGCTTGAGAATTTAAGTTGAGCCTGTTAGTTTGTCCCGATATCCTACAACTGAGCTTGGCTGAAATGCATATATTGGTGGAACACCTAAAATATGTGTATGATCCAAACTAAGTTGTATGATTCATTAGGACGGGTTGCGACCGGCCAGTGTTATGATAAGCTATAATATCAGTAAGTTTGGGATCCTTCGGATATTGGGCTAACAACCCGTATGAAAGTGATCATAGGCTTACACATAAGGATGCCAAGTCCATTACGGTACGAAATACCGTGACCTTCATATATAGGGCCGATGGACTGAGATTAGAGTTGGGTGCAGGCGCAGGGCCTGCCACCCTTATGCATATGTTTAAGTATGGTTGGTTGGTTGCGTGAATTGTATGATTGCTTATGTAAAGTTCTAACCATTGCAGGCTAAACAAAATGGGATGGAGATGTGCACGATCACTATGTTTATGTTCAGATTATGTCTAACTGTATCTGCTGCAGGAACACGGCATCAGACACATTTATAATAAGTTGTTAAGCTTGAATACTGCCATAAAATTGATCCTAAGGCTAATTAGAAAGATCACCAATATAATGTTGCATGTTTCTCTAAATATACTTAGTGTTTGGTTTGAGTGCGAGTGGGTCTTGATCAGTGCAGCGAGGACGAAAGCACTAATCCTCCACTAGTTTGCTTGCAGATTCAGGTTATGATCGGCTCGGGGCGGGGCTTGGCTTGGACGCGCCGAGGCATGGAGTCCTTAGCGTTTCAAGAGGAGCTACCGCATAGGCGTTCGGACGTACAACATGGAGATGTTTGGCCGAAGACTACTTGTTGGCTATAAAAAGGCATAATGTATGGAACAATATAATCCTTTGTGAGCTAGAGAGATCATGAGTGTTGTAGCCAATTGGCATATTCAGTTGGGCTATTCAAGCCTTTGTAACCTTTAGTTCATTATGAATAAAAGAGATTCTTATTGTATACTTTGTTTCCTTCCGCTGCTTATGTTATCAATTTGAGATAAACACTATGTGAACCTGTTATCTTGCCTTGCACGAGCGCAACTCCAGTCTCGTGCGGCATCACGCCCCAGCGAGGACGATGATTCGGATAAAATCTAGCGAGGACGAACGATTTCCCGGGTCGGGGCGTGACAAATATCACTTTTAATAATGTTCTATAACATAATTACTTAGTGTTGTCTTCTTAGGTGAATTGGACCAGCACCGCTCGCCAGTACATTGATGATGTACTGACCCACGTTGTGGACAATATTACAGGTGCTTGTGTATAGGAAAATCGTTTGATCAGTATTTGGCATCAATGAATCGAAATGGTGCGCAGAAGCTCTTCTTACATGACGATGTGTTCTGCTATACGGGACATAATGTATGGATCAGTGTAACTCAGTTATACTAGTGAGATTATAAGCAAAATCGGCATGTTCGGTTGTAATGCCTAAATGGCAAGTGTATATATCCAGTTGGCTATTCAAGAATCTTGTAATCTGTTGTAAACTCTTTATTCAGCTACAAGTCTTATAATCATTTGAGAAAGTCAATAAAGATATACATTTCTTCATATCTTGTTGTGAATTCAATATATCTGATTGGTTTTGCTGTGTTGTCGTTATTTTCTGAGAAATACCAGTAACTGTAATAATTTTGTCTTGTACAAGTGCAATATAGATTTGTACGACATCATGTCCAGTGGCTAGTTTTCGATCCTCCAGAATCGGAACGTGAAAACATATTTGTGGAGGTCACTGGCATGACAAGCCATTGTCACGCCCCAGAACCATAACACTGGAGAGCGGGGGCAGACATAGCCAGCTACGTATAATGGAATGGAATCCACGCCGCTATACGGTCACGGCTGTCTAGATATGTGAGGGTTTCACTACAATCCATCAGTCTCTAAAGGTCATAAAATAGCCTATTGTCTCAATCCCAACCAACTAATAATAGTTACAAGATGTCAGACCACCAAATATACAATAGTAAGGCGCCTCATACATTACATATTCGGAATGATCATGAAGCTAGTCGTGACAAAATGTGAGGACTAGCAAGAGTTCAGTCATACATGATCAACCCCCGGGGCTTGTCAATCATGTTACAGCCCGTAGGCAGACAATAAGTAAAGCTGCAATCGAGCTAACACTTGCTCGTCGGCTAAACGCCTCAAAAGAATAATTTACAATATTACAGTGGGAGAACAAAAAGAAACCCACTCGATGCCCTGGTTACGCCTGGTGGTCACCATCGGGCTGGAAAGCAGGGAGATCCTTTGGTGCTGCTCCGGTATCTGGCCATACAAAACCAGCTGGGTCAGACCCCAGAAAGAGCAAGTGCCACAAAGGAGGCTTTACTTAAGAACTAAAACCAACAAATCATTAGCAATCAACATGTAAGAAAACAACAATAAGTAACACAGATTGAGATTTGTGCAATACCAATACACTTGTCCCAATCAGAGAAAATAATTAAGTGAAGCATCATTGACATAAGATAACTGGAGAATCATGGTAAATAAAATATAGCTGGGCAATATATGAAGAGAAGACGAAGGTACTATTCCGGAAGCCAGGTTACAATCCTTAAACCAAACAAAGACCGAGATTGTAACCCTTCGCCTGAACAGAACTTAGTCTCTGATCATTTATTGCTAAAGATGACAATCATTAAGGTGAAAATGAGAGAGTATAATGATAAAAGTGACAATAAAGAGTACAATACGCTAGAGTGACAATAGAGTACCATCATTTTAGTAATAATCTGGAGTGACAATCATTCAATCATTCTGGTACAATCTTGCAATCAATCACTTCTAGACAATACTATACTGGACTAGACTCCATCCAATCAATCACGGCCAAATATTGCCTACGGCTTTCTATATTAACTAACTAGGGTTATCACAATCCTAGTTACTAGCAAGATGCAATGAGATGCTCCAAGTAGTCACAGGCCCTGCAGCTACCCAGGTTATCCAGGCGAACATTATAGTGACAATTTAGAGAGTTCAATCATTAACGCGACAACCAGAGAGAGTGACAATAGAGTTCGATCATAAAAGTGACAATGAAGGGTACCCCACATGACAGTGGGCTGGAAATGTGTCCAACTCGTCGGCAGGCTACAAGTCCAAATATTTGCGGTCGGAATAACGGGGTCGCCTGTAACTGGGGAACATCTCTTCATGACTAGTGAATTATTCTAATCATTAACCATAGTCCATTTCTGTAGGTACTCCTGACCGTGGTACTCAGGAGTCCCCTCCTAGACATGATGCAAGACAGGACTGGATTATTTATACAAGCACAATCGCCCACGGTGTCCAGGTTACTTATACAGGTCATGTCATGTCAGGTAGCCATCGCAACAGCTTATCAAGATATGTTATGTCAGGTTATCATGTCAAGTGTACTTGTCAGGAGTGCGCCACGACGGGCCACTATCAGGTCATGTCATGTCATGTTCACTGGTCAGGAGTGCACCACGACGGGTCACTTTCGTGTTCAGGTACATGTGCAAGGCCTCATAGTACAAGCATTCAATCAGGAGACCCAAGTTAATCTGAGATTACAAGACATGAATTAACAGTAACAATTAAGTAATAATAATAACTAATCATTAGAGCAAGATACAGGAAGGGGACATGCGGCTCAGGGTTGCGGGATCCATGCGGCCAGGAATAACTCGGCCTCATGCGGCAGGTGGACATGCGGCTGCAGAAGCAAGAGGCGCATGCGGCTGAGAGCAAGTGGGGCTGCATGCGGCTCAAGGAGTTGAGCCTCATGCGGCAACAGGAAGCAGGTCTATGCGGCTAGCGGGACCAGAAGGCGCATGCAGCTCAGAGAAGAAGTTCTCATATGGCCAGCGGGAAGCAGGTCTATGCGGCTCATGAGGAACGGAGTATTATGCGGCTGGGGTCGAGCGAGCTCCATGCGGCTCTCAGAAAGTGGGCCTGTCACGCCCCAGTACCGAAATACGAAAACGGACTAGGCCAGCTACTCCATATGAGGTACGTAACGTCATACGACGATCGTGGCTGTCGAGAGACTAGGGGGTACATGCTACAATCAAGTCTCCTATGGTCCCACAGAGTTCTATGTCTCAATCAATCAAGTCATATCAGCAATTAAATGAACATTAAAGATAAAGCAGTAAGGCGTCCCTGACGCTTTATCAAAATGATCATGAGAGACTAGCTTTATAATTTAGCTATCTCAGAGAGTCAAGAGTACAAAATTATACACAGCTGCAGTCTGTTTATTTATAATTCCGTACTGACACAAAATATCATGTAATTCGGCTAACAGGTGCCGATGGCTAAAGGTCGTACAAAATATAAGCAGGAGTGGTGGAGAAGAAACCCACTCGAGTCCTCGAACCGCCATGCTCCTAGTATGCACCATGGATGTCAGGGAGGAAGATCGTGTCATCTGGCTCTGCTACGAGATCTGGCCAAACAAAACCAGCGGGGTCAGCCCCGAATAGCAAGTACCGCCAAAGGGGCACAAGAGTTAAGATTAAAAACTCAGATAATAGAATGATTGATAATAGTAATACTTATACAACTATTATAGGGTAGCGCAACATCCTCGAACCCATATGGCACCCTTACAACCAAACAAGGACAAAAGGAGCCACATGGAGTCGGAACGTGTCGTACTCTATAACTTTCACATAAGTTAAAAAGGTATAAACAATAAAATCTCCTGATCGTGACTTCGGTCGATAGCCTATCGCAGCACAATAACCAACCCAACAATCAAACAAGAACATGGGTTGGATCATGTACCATGATAGACCATGTTCCTCAGTCATTCACAGAAGTAGCACTTCACAACCAGAATAAGTCTTCCGTTCATAACTTCGGTCTACAGCCTGTCATAGTACGATAACCAACCCAACAATCAAACAAGAACATGGGTTGGATCACGTACCATGACAGTCCGCTTCCCTCAGTTATTCACGAAAGGTAATAGGACACAAGCAAGTCATTTTCACGGCCAATCAAGTCTACGAGTTTCTAGTGGGACGAGGTTATCCTCGCATCATGTTATTTAAAAAAAATCCTTAGATCGTATCTTTCCAGTAAGGCTAGCCAACCCAGGGGTTCGCGTAGACAGGTATGATTGAGCACAGGTCCCTCGTAAGGCTACCTTGCTAAAACATATAATATATAGCAGAAATTAATCGGATACAGCCATCCACTCGTTGCAGATGACACAGTATCCGTGGAGACCAGCCGGCGCGTCGAGACAATATCTCAAGGCGGCTGGTGTAACACGATCTCGGGATTTTGCCCTCCCCATGTATCTAGTATATTTAGTTGCCTAATTTAACCCTAGGTGAAATCTTGGACTCACATGCTGTGGCCTGCATGATTATCCTCCTAAAGTCGTACTTTAGTACGAGTACCCCAAAGAGGATCCATGTCAATCAGTATGTCAACATGTGCTACCCTCCTTAGCGTAATACATCATTGCAAATACGCCACGTGGAGTTACGAGCCATTTGTCGAGCATGAACAAGAACTGGGACATTCAGGTACATGTATCGGGTAGGAATACTTTGTTCTCCGGGGTCACATTAGTGCTCATATCATGCTCGGGACAAGTCACGCAGGCTCAAGGGGAGCGTGCGTGAAAAATCACGCAGGCTCACTCAAGGCAGCGTACGTGAAAAGTCACGCAGGCTTACTCAAGACAGCGTACGTGAAAAGTCACGCAGGCTCACTCAAGACAGCGTACGTGAAAAGTCACGCAGGCTTACTCAAGGCAGCGTACGTGAAAAGTCACACAGGCTCACTCAAGGCAGCGTACGTGAAAAGTTACGCAGGCTTACTCAAGGCAGCGTACGTGAAAAGTCACGCAGGCTCACTCAAGGCAGCGTACGTGAAAAGTCACGCAGGCTTACTTAAGGCAGCGTACGTGAAAAGTCACGCAGGCTTACTCAAGGCAGCGTACGTGAAAAGTCACGCAGGCTTACTCAAGGCAGCTTACGTGAAAAGTCACGCAGGCTTACTCAAGACAGCGTACGTGAAAAGTCACGCAGGCTTACTCAAGGCAGCGTAGGTGAAAAGTCACGCACGCTAAGGAAGACACGCTTCCAACAGGAAGCGTACTCAAGTCTGCGTACGCACGCTAAGGAGCGCGCGCAGCTCAGTGTGCGTAAGCTAAACAGCTCTGCACACTGCTCACTGTCTTCTCCAAACAGCAAGAACACCATGGTTGAACCCAAAGCTTCAAAACATCACAACTTGGCCATCCGAACTCCAAATCCGGATTTCCAAAGTTTCATCTTGGGTGAAATAAAATTCTCTTCCACATGGAAGCATCAAAACCCACAAAACCCCAACGAAAATAGATCAAGACCAAGGAAATCCAAAAATGATCAAAACTTAGATCTACAAAAATCAAAGCTTCAAAATGGAAATTTCTAAGTTCTAAACTAGTATAGATTGAGGAGAAGAACATGTTTTGGCAAATAGTTTTGTAAGAAATCATTGACAAAATTATGGATCCATCTCTTGAGCAAGTTGGTACCTGCCTTGGTTGGTAGAGGAAATAAATGAGAGGAAGTAAATGAGAGGAGAGAGAATGAGATGAGTTATATATAAAGATCTTGGACCCATGGGTTCATGATGAACCAAAGGGTTCATGATGAACCAAGAATAGGTTACCTAAATGAGCCAAAACTGTAGGCCCAAATGCAGAAAATAAATTAAGAAATAATATTTTGTCGAATATTTTTAGAAAATGCATGAAGAAATACTGCATAATAAATATCGTATAAATTTAAGGTAAATATAATTTATCGATTTACGTATTAAAATACGTATTCCAGGATTGGGGAGTGACATCTCTACCCTTCTTAGAAAAATTCCGTCCTCGGAATTCCAGCCAAGACAGGATAGTGAAATCAGGGCAAGCAAGGCACAATCATATACAAGTTAACTATCACAGCAGTTATTATCATACATCACAAAGTGCAAAAACAAACAGGTGCAGATAAGCATAGAATCGTGCCAATAAGGTGCAAAAATATACCTTATTAGTCAAACAAATGCGGATACCGAGATCTGATCTCGTCCTCGCGCTCCCAGGTTGACTCTCCCGAAGAGTGACGGTTCCAAGAAACACGGACAAGGTTTATCGTCCGATTCTTGAGTACCTTCTCTCGCCGGTCTAAAATAGAGACGGGTTGTTCCTCGTAAGTTAGGTCGGTACCAACGACTAACTCAGAATGATCGAGGACATGACTCGGATCCGGGATATATAATTGGGACACATGAAACACATCATGTATGCCAGTCAACGAAGGCGGAAGGGCAAGTCGATAAGCCACATCGCCTACCCGAGCGAGAATCTTAAAAGGACCAACGTATCTTGGACTAAGCTTTCCCCGGGTTCCAAATCTGATGATACCCCGAGTAGGCGAAATCCGCAGAAACACTTGGTCACCAACTCTAAACTCTAGAGGCATACGATGCTGATCTGCTCAATGACGATGTCGGTCCTGTGCAACTCCAAGGCGCTCTCTGACCAACTTAACTATCTCCACAGTCTGCGTGATCATCTCTGGTCCCAACAACTTCCGTTCTCCGACGTCGTCCCATGCCAAAAGGGACCTGCACTTCCTTCCGTACAATGCTTCGAACGGGGCCATCTGAATGCTAGCCTGATAGCTGTTGTTATAGGAGAACTCCACTAGATGAAGGTGATCCTCCCAAGATCTGCCAAAATCTAAGGTACACGCCCGTAGCATATCTTCTAATGTCTGAATGGTTCTTTCTGATTGCCCGTCAGTTTGTGGATGATAAGCAGTACTGAATCTTAACTTGGTTCCCAAACTTTGGTGTAAGCTTCGCCAAAAATGGGAAGTAAACCGTGTATCCCGATCTGATACTATACTAACCAGAACACCGTGCTGCCTTACTATCTGCTTCATGTACATTTTCGCTAACTGCTCAGTAGTTTGTCCAACTCGAAAGGGAATGAAATGAGCGACCTTCATGAGTCGGTCTACTATTACCCAGACTGCATTCTTGTCAACCGGGGATCTAGGTAAACCGGTCACAAAATCTATCGTGATGTGCTCCCATTTCTATTCTGGGATAGGAAGCGGCTGTAGCAATCCTGCTGGTCTCTGCTGCTCGGCTTTCACCTGCTGACATACCAGATACTTGGATACAAATCTCGCTATCTCTCTTTTCATGCCATTCCACCAAAAGAACTGTCTGATATCTCGATACATCTTCGTTCCTCCTGGATGAATGGGGTAAATAGAACTATGAGCTTCGGACATAACTTCTTGCCGAAGGTCTCTACTCGGTACACAGAGTCTATTTCCAAACATGAGCGTACCATCTTCATGAATCACTAACTCCTTCCTACGGCCTGATTCACACTCCGATCGCAACTTCTGAATCTGTGGATCTCCTGCTTGTGCTGCCCTTATCCTCTCTACTAAGGTTGACTGAATCTGCATACTGGTCATTCTTCCTATATCCCTTGGCAAAACTACTTCGATTCCCATACTCTGAAGGTCTTCTAGAATATGCTTCTGCGAGGTCAAGATAAAGGCACTGTCTCTCCTACTCAGTGCATCTACAACTATATTCGCCTTGCCTGGATGATGCTGAAGATTTAAATCAAAATCCTTCAGCATTTCTAACCATCTTCTTTGCCTCATGTTCAAATCTCGCTGCGTGAATACGTATTTCAAACTCTTATGATCAGTATAGATCTCTACCCGATCCCCGTATAAATAATGCCTCCACAACTTGAGTGAAAATACCACAGCTGCTAACTCCAAATCGTGAGTCGGGTAATTCTTCTCATGGTCTCGAAGCTGCCGAGACGCATATGCTATCACCTTTCCATGCTGCATCAATACACATCCAAGACCCTTTCCTGATGCGTCACAATATACTGTAAAGCCTCCCGCTCCTACTGGGAGCGTCAAGATCGGGGCTGAGATTAATCTCTTCTTCAATTCTTCAAACGATGCCTGACAGCTAGCTGACCAAACAAACTCTACGTCCTTGTGCGTCAAACGCGTTAAGGGCGCAGAGATCTTGGCAAAGTCCGCCACGAACCTTCTGTAGTAACCAGCTAATCCTAAGAAACTTTGCACTTCTGTAACCGTTCTCGGGACTGGCCAATGCTATACGGCCTCAATCTTCTTCGGATCCACTGACACTCCTGCCCCAGAAATTACATGCCCCAGGAACGAAATGTGATCTAACCAGAATTCACACTTGTCGAGCTTCGCATAAAGTTGATGCTCCCTCAATGTCTGTAAGACAGTCCTAAGATGTTTCTCATGCTCCTCTTCACTGCTGGAATAGACAAGAATGTCATCTATGAACACCACCACAAATTTATCCAAATACGGCAGAAAGATGCGGTTCATTAAATCCATGAATACTGCGGGGGCATTGGTTAGTCCAAAGGGCATTACTAAAAACTCATAATGCCCATATCTAGACTGAATGCTGTCTTCGGTATGTCTTGCTCCCGGACTCTTACTTGATAGTATCCTGACCGAAGATCGATCTTGGAAAAGATGCTGGCCTTGCTTAACTGGTCAAACAGGTCATCAATCCTTGGTAGTGGGTACTTATTCTTCACTGTTACTGCATTCAGCTTGCGGTAGTCGATGCACATCCTCGTCGACCCATCCTTCTTCGAAACTAGAATCACTGGCGCGGCACAGGGCGATTTACTGTCTCGGATGAATCCCTTAGACTTCAACTCTTCTTCATGTTGATACAACTTATCCTGTTCTGACGGCGACATTCTGTAAACTCTGTCTGCAATAGGCCTCGTTCCAGGGTTCAACTCAATGCTAAATTCTACCTCTCTGACTGGGGGTATCCCTGGGAGCTCATCAGGAAAGACGTCGAGAAAATCTTCGACCACTCTCAGAATCTGTCCTGGCTCTGACACTGCTGCTGAGATGACGCCTCCGGCCTGATTCTTCAAGGTTCGAGTAAAAATGAACTGCTCCATCCCAGGAATGCTGAATATGACCCTACCTCCTCTACAATCAATTGTCGCATGACTGTCTCTCAACCAGTCCATGCCAAGAACGACATCAAAATTCCCCATAGGGAATTCAATCAATGATACAGGCAGTAAATTCCCACACACCTCCACCGGACATGAAAAGTGCACTCTGCTAACTTCTACGAGCCCATTGTCGGTGAGCATATCCATCCTCTCCGGCAATGCCTCAAACTCTAATCCAATCCGTGTAGCATATTGTGCAGAGATGAATGAATGAGTAACACCTGAATCAAATAATGCTACAGCGGGAAATGAGGTGACGAGAATTTTACCTGCCACCACGTCACTAGACGCTAGAGCCTCTCCCAAGGATAATGTGAGAGCCTGTCCCTGGCCCCGCTGAGCTCCTTGTTGCGGCCTTCCTCGACCATGCTGTTGCTGCCTCTGAGGGCCTTCGGCTTCCTGTGCCTGGCGGAACATCTGAGCCTGCGTTGGTAGACGCTGGGCTAGGGGCCTTACTGCTAATACTGGCCCTCCACTCGAGGTTGCCACCGGAGCTGGCAATGCTGAAAACTGCTGAGCTGGCCCTCCTGGCCTCTGCATCACAGGACAAGTGGAGATACGGTGGTCTGAACTACCACACCTCAAGCATAAGCCATTCGCTGACCGGCACACCTCCCTCGTGTGCCCTGCCTTCCTACAGAATGTACAGCCCTGGGGTGCTCCCTGACGCTGTTGTTGGTTCCTCGGCTGCTGATGCCGAACTGGCGCTGTATTAGTTGACACGGCCGTCCTCCGCGGCGCTCCTGCATCATGAATACGTACACCGGGTGTTGGTGCCAATGTTCGCTGTATTGCTTATCCTCCAACCTGGGAATGAGATCTCTTATGACCGTCTGTCCTTGATGCCAACCTCTGCTGGGTAAGCTCGTGCCTCCGAGCGGCCGTCAAAACAACGTCAAACGTCTGGTAGTCGTGTCCTTCCACAAGCTATAATAGTTCCAAATGAAGTCCCTGCTGGAACCTCATAGCTTTCTCTGGCTCCGTTGCCACCATTGCTGGTGCAAAACGGCACAATCTGCAGAACTCTGCTGCATACCCATCTACGGTCTTGCCTGCTTGCTTGAGACTGATAAACTTCTGCTGGAGCTCATATCGAGCTACTACGCCAAAATACTTGGCCTTGAATCTTTCACTGAAGGTGGTCCAACGAACAGGGCGTCATATACCAACTTCTTCTGATGCCCACCAGTCGCGGGCAAGATCCTGAAGTACTAATTTGACCTGATCAACCTTCTCATCATCTGGAACCTTGGCTGCCACAAGAATGGCTTCAATGTCTTGAATCCATGCATCCGCAGTGATGGCATCCTCCGTACCATCAAAATACCTCGGGTTCAAGCGACGGAACCTTCCTGATGCTCCCGAGTCAACCCCGGCACTCCTCTCAAGAGCTAACTGAATCCCTTGGTTCAGCAACACGTTCTGCTCCTGCTGCTGAGTCTGTTGCTGTTGGTGAGTGACAAGAATCCCCCGGATGATCTCCAGGAGTGCTACGGCATCTGGTACTGCCATCGCTGCTGGTGCTGCAGGAGTTTCAATAACCGGCGGCTGCACTGCCTCTGGTTCCATTTCTGCTCGTATCCGTTCTGGGGAAGGTTCTCTTCCCTGCTGGTGCCCAGTCGAGCCATGCTCTCGCTTCTCTTCCTCTTGGGCCTCACCCGCTACTGAGAATGAAGCACCCCTATAGAGAAAGATATAAGATTATCAAGTCCGAACGAGAAAGATTTCGAGGATGCAAGTCAGGTTAGAGATCAAGGCAAGGACAGAGAATTCGAAACAGAATTTCAAGGGGAACAAGTTTTGATTGAGACTCATAATAATTTCGCAATACCCCACAAGTCTGAAAAATAGACCTGCATGGGCCACCACTAAAACCTTGTCACGCCCCAGTACCGAAATATGGAGACGGACTAAGCCAGCTACTCCATATGAGGTACGTAACATCATACGGCGATCGTGGCTGTCGAGAGACTAGGGGGTACATGCTACAATCAAGTCTTCTATGGTCCCACAGAGTTCTATGTCTCAATCAATCAAGTCACATCAGCAATTAAATGAACATTAAAGATAAAGCAGTAAGGCGTCCCTGACGCTTCATCAAAATGATCATGAGAGACTAGCTTTATAATTTAGCTATCTCAGAGAGTCAGGAGTACAAAATTATACACAGCTGCAGTCTGTTTATTTACAATTCCGTACTGACACAAAATATCATGTAATCCGGCTAACAGGTGCCGGTGGCTAAAGGCCGCACAAAATATAAGCAGGAGTGGTGGAGAAGAAACCCACTCGAGTTCCCGAACCGCCATGCTCCTAGTATGTACCATGGATGTCAGGGAGGAAGATCGTGTCCTCTGGCTCTGCTACGAGATCTGGCCAAACAAAACCAGCGGGGTCAGTCCCGAATAGCAAGTACCGCCAAAGGGGCACAAGAGTTAAGATTAAAAACCCAGATAATAGAATGATTGATAATAGTAATACTTATGCAACTATTATAGGGTAGCGCAACATCCTCGAACCCATATGGCACCCTTACAACCAAACAAGGACAAAAGGAGCCGCATGGAGTTGGGACGTGTCGTACTCTATAACTTTCACATAAGTTAAAAAGGTATAAACAATAAAATCTCCTGATCGTGACTTCGGTCGATAGCCTATCGCAGCACAATAACCAACCCAACAATCAAACAAGAACATGGGTTGGATCATGTACCATGATAGACCATGTTCCTCAGTCATTCACAGAAGTAGCACTTCACAACCAGAATAAGTCTTCCGTTCATAACTTCGGTCCACAGCCTGTCATAGTACGATAACCAACCCAACAATCAAACAAGAACATGGGTTGGATCACGTACCATGACAGTCCACTTCCCTCAGTTATTCACGGAAGGTAATAGGACACAAGCAAGTCGTTTTTACGACCAATCAAGCCTACGAGTTTCTAGTGGGACGAGATTATCCTCGCATCATGTTATTTAAAAAAAAATCCTCAGATCGTATCTTTCCAGCAAGGCTAGCCAACCCAGGGGTTCGCGTAGACAGGTATGATTGAGCACAGGTCCCTCGTAAGACCACCTTGCTAAAACATATAATATATAGCAGGAATTAATCGGATACAGTCATCCACTCGTTGCAGAGGACACAGTATCCGTGGAGACCAGCCGGCGCGTCGAGACAATATCTCAAGGCGGCTGGTGTAACACGATCTCGGGATTTTGCCCTCCCCATGCATCTAGTATGTTTAGTTGCCTAATTTAACCCTAGGTGAAATCTTGGACTCACATGCTGTGGCCTGCATGATTATCCTCCTAAAGTCGTACTTTAGTATGAGTACCCCAAAGAGGATCCATGTCAATCAGTATGTCAACATGTGCTACCCTCCTTAGTGTAATGCATCATTGTAAATACGCCACGTGGAGTTACGAGTCATTTGTCGAGCATGAACAAGAACTGGGACATTCAGGTACATGTATCGGGTAGGAACACTTTGTTCTCCGGGGTCACATTAGTGCTCATATCATGCTCGGGACAAAAGGCGTAAGGATACAAAATAGGCATATAATATCTAATAAAATATCAAAAGCGTACGCACAGAAGCACGCACGCTCAAGGGGAGCGTGCGTGAAAAGTCACGCAGGCTCACTCAAGGCAGCGTACGTAAAAAGTCACGCAGGCTTACTCAAGGCAGCGTACGTAAAAAGTCACGCAGGCTCACTCAAGGCAGCGTACGTGAAAAGTCACGCAGGCTCACTCAAGGCAGCGTTCGTGAAAAGTCACGCAGGCTTACTCAAGGCAGCGTACGTGAAAAGTCACGCAGGCTCACTCAAGGCAGCGTACGTGAAAAGTCACGCAGGCTTACTCAAGGCAGCGTACGTGAAAAGTCACGCAGGCTTACTCAAGGCAGCGTACGTGAAAAGTCACGCAGGCTTACTCAAGGCAGCGTACGTGAAAAGTCACGCAGGCTTACTCAAGGCAGCGTACGTGAAAAGTCACGCAGGCTTACTCAAGGCAGCATAGGTGAAAAGTCACGCACGCTAAGGGAGACACGCTTCCAACAGGAAGCGTACTCAAGTCTGCGTACACACGCTAAGGAGCGCACGCAGCTCAGTGTGCGTAAGCTAAACAGCTCTGCATACTGCTCACTGTCTTCTCCAAACAGCAAGAACACCATGGTTGAACCCGAAGCTTCAAAACATCACAACTTGGCCATCCGAACTCCAAATCCGGATTTCCAAAGTTCCATCTTGGGTGAAATGGAATTCTCTTCCACATAGAAGCATCAAAACCCACAAAACCCTAACGAAAATAGATCAAGACCAAGGAAATCCGAAAATGATCAAAACTTAGATCTACAAAAATCAAAGCTTCAAAATGGAAATTTTCAAGTTTTAAACTAGTATAGATTGAGGAGAAGAACATGTTTTGGCAAATAGTTTTGTAAGAAATCATTGACAAAATTATGGATCCATCTCTTGAGCAAGTTGGTACTTGCCTTGGTTGGTGGAGAAAATAAATGAGGGGAGAGAGAATGAGATGAGTTATATATAAAGATCTTGGACCCATGGGTTCATGATGAACCAAAGGGTTCATGATGAACCATTGGTGAACCAAGAATAGGTTACCCAAATGAGCCAAAACTGTAGGCCCAAATGCAGAAAATAAATTAGGAAATAATATTTTGTCGAATATTTTTGGAAAATGCATGAAGAAATACTGCATAATAAATATCGTATAAATTCAAGGTAAATATAATTTATCGGTTTACGTATTAAAATACGTATTCCAGGATTGGGGAGTGACATCTCTACCCTTCTAAGAAAAATTTCGTCCTCGGAATTCCAGCCAAGACAGGATAGTGAAATCAGGGCAAGCAAGGCACAATCATATACAAGTTAACTATCACAGCAGTTATTATCATACATCACAAAGTGCAAAAACAAGCAGGTGCAGATAATCATGGAATCGTGTCAATAAGGTGCAAAAATAGACCTTATTAGTCAAACAAATGCGGATACCAAGATCTGATCTCGTCCTCGCGCTCCCAGGTTGACTCTTCCGAAGAGTGACGGTTCCAAGAAACACGGACAAGGCTTATCGTCCGATTCTTGAGTACCTTCTCTCGCCAGTGTAAAATAGAGACGGGTTGTTCCTCGTAAGTTAGGTCGGTACCAATGACTAACTCAGAATGATCGAGGACATGACTCGGATTCGGGACATATCCACGTAATTAGAACACATGAAACACATCATGTATGCCAGTCAACGAAGGCGGAAGGGCAAGTCGATAAGCCACATCGCCTACCCGAGCGAGAATCTTAAAAGGACCAACGTATCTTGGACTAAGCTTTCCCCGAGTTCCAAATCTGATGATACCCTGAGTAGGCAAAATCCGCAGAAACACTTGGTCGCCAACTCTAAATTCTAGAGGCCTACGATGCTGATCTGCCCAATGACGATGTCGGTCTTGTGCAACTCGAAGGCGCTCTCTGACCAACTTAACTATCTCCACAGTCTGCGTGATCATCTCTGGTCCCAACAACTTCCGTTCTCCGACGTCGTCCCATGCCAAAGGGTACCTGCACTTCCTTCCGTACAATGCTTCGAACGGGGCCATCTGAATGCTAGCCTGATAGCTGTTGTTATAGGAGAACTCCACTAGATGAAGGTGATCCTCCCAAGATCCGCCAAAATCTAAGGTACACGCCTGTAGCATATCTTCTAATGTCTGAATGGTTCTTTCTGATCGCCCGTCAGTTTGTGGATGATAAGCAGTACTGAATCTTAACGTGGTTCCCAAACTTTGGTATAAGCTCCGCCAAAAATGGAAAGTAAACCGCGTATCCCGATCTGATACTATACTAACCGGAACACCGTGCTGCCTTACTATCTGCTTCATGTACATTTCCGCTAACTGCTCAGTAGTTTGTCCAACTCGGAAGGGAAGGAAATGAGCGACCTTCGTGAGTCGATCTACTATTACCCAGACTGCATTCTTGCCAGCCGGGGATCTAGGTAAACCGGTCACAAAATCCATCGTGATGTGCTCCCATTTCCATTCTGGGATAGGAAGCGGCTGTAGCAATCCTGCTGGTCTCTGCTGCTCGGCTTTCACCTGCTGACATACCAGACACTTGGATACAAATCTCGCTATCTCTCTTTTCATGCCATTCCACCAAAAGAACTGCCTGATATCTCGATACATCTTCGTTCCTCCTGGATGAATGGGGTAAATAGAACTATGAGCTTCGGACATAACTTTTTGCCGAAGGTCTCCACTCGGTACACAGAGTCTGTTTCCAAACATGAGCGTACCATCTTCATGAATCACTAACTCCTTCCTACGGCCTGATTCACACTCCGACCGCAACTTCTGAATCTGTGGATCTCCTGCTTGTGCTGCCCTTATCCTCTCTACTAAGGTTGACTGAATCTGCATACTGGTCATTCTTCCTATATCCCTTGGCAAAACTACTTCGATTCCCATACTCTGAAGGTCTTCTAGAATATGCTTCTGCGAGGTCATGATAAAGGCACTGTCTCTCCTACTCAGTGCATCTGCAACTATATTCGCCTTGTCTGGATGATACTGAAGATCTAAAATATCAAGGGGAGCGTGCGTGAATAGTCACGCAGGCTCACTCAAGGCAGCGTACGTGAAAAGTCACGCAGGCTTACTCAAGGCAGCGTACATGAAAAGTCACGCAGGCTCACTCAAGGCAGCGTACGTGAAAAGTCACGCAGGCTCACTCAAGGCAGCGTACGTGAAAAGTCACGCAGGCTTACTCAAGGCAGCGTACGTGAAAAGTCACGCAGGCTTACTCAAGATAGCGTACGTGAAAAGTCACGCAGGCTTACTCAAGGCAGCGTACGTGAAAAGTCACGCAGGCTTACTCAAGGCAGCGTACGTGAAAAGTCACGCAGGCTTACTCAAGGCAGCGTAGGTGAAAAGTCACGCACGCTAAGGGAGACACGCTTCCAACAGGAAGCGTACTCAAGTCTGCGTACGCACGCTAAGGAGCGCGTACAGCTCAGTATGCGTAAGCTAAACAGCTCTGCACACTGCTCACTATCTTCTCCAAACAGCAAGAACACCATGGTTGAACCCAAAGCTTCAAAACATCACAACTTGGCCATCCGAACTCCAAATCCGGATTTCCAAAGTTCCATCTTGGGTGAAATGGAATTCTCTTCCACATGGAAGCATCAAAACCCATAAAACCCCAACGAAAATAGATCAAGACCAAGGAAATCCGAAAATGATCAAAACTTAGATCTACAAAAATCAAAGCTTCAAAACAGAAATTTCTAAGTTCTAAACTAGTATAGATTGAGGAGAAGAACATGTTTTGGCAAATAGTTTTGTAAGAAATCATTGACAAAATTATGGATCCATCTCTTGAGCAAGTTGGTACTTGCCTTGGTTGGTGGAGGAAATAAATGAGAAGAAGTAAATGAGAGGAGGGAGAATGAGATGAGTTATATATAAAGATCTTGGACCCATGGGTTCATGATGAACCAAAGGGTTCATGATGAACCATTGGTGAACCAAAAATAGGTTACCCAAATGAGCCAAAACTGTAGGCCCAAATGCAGAAAATAAATTAGGAAATAATATTTTGTCGAATATTTTTGGGAAATGCATGAAGAAATACTGCATAATAAATATCGTATAAATTCAAGGTAAATATAATTTATCGGTTTACGTATTAAAATACGTATTCCAGGATTGGGGAGTGACAGGGCCCATATGCGGCTCAGGAACAAGAGTCTCATACGATTGACGGAAATGAATCCATGCGGCCCGGAATGAGACTCAGCCTATGCGGTTCAAGTAGACGGAGTCCATGCGGTTCAGATAGACGGAGTCCATGCGGCTGGAAGAAGCGGGGTCCCATGCGGCTCGAATTATGCCGAAGCCTATGCGGCTAGAAGACTCGCCGCATGAGGATTCATGCGGTCAAGTCCTGCCATGCGGCTAAGGGGTTTCATGCGGTCAGCACTGTTCTTCTTCTCCACTTGTCTGAGAAGAAGAACCAAGAAGTTCAGGATTCCAAGGCTCATAATTTCTTCATCCCAAGTCCAATTCCAGACTTCCTTAGGTCAAAATGGGGCAGAATGAAATGCTCTACAACATAGAACCATCAAAACTTAGAAATATCAAGATTAAATAGATCAAAACCCAAAAAATTCGAAAATAAAATAAACTTAGATCTACAAGAATCTAGCCATGGAAAGTGGAAATGCCAAGTACTAAAGTAAGTTAAAATGCTGTAAGGAAGAGAATGAAGCAATAAAATTGGAGTTCCTCCATGAAGCAAGTTGCACTTGCCTAGACCCCTCTCTCTGGTAGGTGAAGAAGTAATGGAGAAAAGAAGAAGAGTAATAAAGAGAGAGAAGGAAGTGGGGGTTAATAAATGGTATTGGTGGTGGTTCTCCTATTGGTTCATGATGAACCAAGGCAAAACCAAGCCAAGCTGAACCAACCCAGGAATAAACCAAGATAAACCAAGGTGAACCAAGTCAAGGCCAATAATCTCTCTCTCTAGCAATTTAAACTAAATGAACCATGAAATAAACCAAGCCTCACTAATCCAAAAATAAGCCAATGAACCATTAAAACCAATTGAACTATCAATGCCAATAAAACCAAGCCAATCCAAAATAAACCAAGTGTCACGCCCCAGAACCAGAATACTGGAGAGCGGGGGAATGACTCAGCCAGCTACGTATTACGGGTAGATGAATACCGTATAATACGATCAATGCTGTCTAACCAGACGAGGGGGTGCATACTACATGAAAGTCTTACTATGGTCACTTTACATCTATTGTCTCAATCATTCAAACAAGAAGCAAAAATAGAGAACATGTAAGATAAAGCAGTAAGGCATCCTAAACGCTTAGTCAAAATGTTCTTGAGATCTGACTTTACAAAACATAGCCAGATGGTATAGTAACATATACACAATTGTTATCAGCTGCAGTCTGACTTAATTACGATTATGTAAAAGTAAGTGCAAGATAATCCGACTAACATGTCGGTGCCAAACGGCTAAGTATGAAGAAAATAACAAAATGAGCGGTGGAGTAAAGAAACCCACTCGAGCCCTCCTGCGATCATTCCCCTAGTATTGACCATCTTGGAGGTAGAAGTAAGCTGGATCCTCGGGAACCGGCTCTAAATCTGGCCATGCAAAATCAGAGAGGTTAGACCTCTAATAGCAAGTACCACAAGAGAGCACGATATGAAGGATTAAACCAGTAAGTAAGAGAATATAATAATAGATCTCTGCTTTCCACTAGGATTCACATAACATTACGACACTTCGAACCAACCTCCCAACCAAACAAGGACAGAAGTTGGCCCGTCATGTCCTGACATTCTGATCATCTCAGTTAGGCAACAGAGTAGGTACAGTACACAAACAAATCATCTTGAACGGCCAATCAACTCCTACGGCTTGTTATTGTGGGTCCCAAGTTATCCTGGAATTATGCCATAAAGATTCCTCGGTTCTTACTATGTGCGAGCAAGGCTAGTCTATCCAGTCAATCAATTGCGCCAATCATGTAATTAGACGAGTCCCAGCGGGACGCCCGCCGTTAATATACCATGTACAATTTAATAATATAAGCAGATACCGTTCCCTGTCCGTGTGGCAGATTTACAGTATCTGTGGGAACCAGCCGGCCTGTCGGGCACTACTAGTCCCAAGAGGGCTGCCATGTAAGAACTCGGGAATCCATTCTCTCCATGCCATTATTATTTTATTTAACTTAATAGTCTCTACGTTGAGTGAAGTTCCATGCCGTGGATCATGGTCATTCAAATGAGTACTTTCGTACAGGGTACGATATGCACAACTCTGCAACATTACCCGTGCGGTTAGGTTGTAGGTCTTACATAGCATAATGCAACAATCAAACTAGCCACGGAATAATCATGCCTTGACCATAAAGTACACATGCTATTTTTGTAAGATAAATAAATAACTAAATAAATAAATAAATAATTTGAAGCCTGCATGTGCCTGTATGCCAATATTCAGGATCGGCCAATCGATTATAATAGTTCATTACATGAACGTGTCTTATTCAATCAATTCAATAAGACGACTAGCCAGTCTCTTAGTTCCAACTAGGAATACATGATCAATTATTAGTCAATGTCACAATTATTATCAATGGTGACAAGGCATAAAAATCAAATAGTATTTAGTGGAGTCGAGTCCACGACTCTCAGGGTTAAGTTCCAGTCAATACTGGGTATCCATGAATCAATCAGGACACAAGGCACATTCTACATAACAATCTATATTAACAATATTAACATATCATGATTTTATCAAGTTCATGCCAAAAGGCGTAAGGATATAATAGAAGAATTATCATGCCACCATTAAAGGATAAATTATAGAGCAAATAAAAACACCCAGGTCAGGAAGTCACGCCAATCAAGTCTATGCTAAGGCCAACAAGTCATGCTAACAAGTCTAGGCTAAGGCCAACAAGTCACGCCAACAAGTCTAGGCTAAGGCCAACAAGTCACGCCAAGTCTAGTAGGTAGGAGTGAGCGTATAAACAGCGTGAGCGTGAAAAGTGGTTCACGTTGGCACGCACAGCGTGAGTATGAAGGGTAATTCACGCACTCATAACGTGAGCGTAAAAAGTAACTCACGTACGCACAGCGTGAGCGTGAAGGGTAATTCACGCACTCATAACGTGAGCGTGAAAAGCGTGATAAGAAATCCACGCACGCAAAGACGTGAGCGTGATAAGAAATCTACGCACGTAAAGACGTGAGCGTAACTCAAAATTCACGTTGGCACGTAGGAACGTGAGCGTGACTAAAAATTCACGCTGACACGTAAGAACGTGAGCGTGACTAAAAATTCATGCTAACCCGTAAAGACGTGAGCGTGACTGAAAATTCACGCTAACACGTAAAGACGTGTGCGTGACTAAAAATTCACGCTAACACGTAAAGACGTGTGCGTGACTAAAAATTTACGCTAACACGTAAGAACGTGTGCGTGACTAAAAACTCATGCTGGCACGTAAGAACGCGTGCGTGACTAAAAACTCACGCTGGCACGTAAGAACGTGTGCGTGACTAAAAACTCAAGCTAAGTTGGGAGATCTAAACCCACGGTCAATCGAAAACACAACCACTTAGATCTTTAAGAAACGAGCCAAGGAAATCAAAAATGCTAAGTAGTAAACTCTCTCAGAATCGTGAGAGGAAGAATAATGAACCATAAAAATGGTTCTCCAAGTGGAAGCAAGAAGCAAGATGTACTTGCCTGCTGTTGGTTGGTGTAAGAGAGGGGTGAGGAAGAAGAAGAAGTAATGGTGAAGGAGAGTTATGAGGAGAGAGAAGGAGATGGGGGCTTTAAATAGGAAGGGTGGTGGTAGGTGGGGTTTATTGGGTCAGGTTTATTCGGATCCATCCAAGGCCAACCCGAAAGCAAAGCAGAGAGGTTAAAAGCAGAAAATAAAATACAGGAATAAAATTGCAGGAAATAAAATACAGAAAATTAATTAACATGGAATTAAAGGAATTTAAATACAGGATGATACATGATAAATATTAAATAAATATATATATGAGTTGCACATATATAAAATACGCATTCTGGGAACGGAGAGTGACACCAAGATAACTAATCATGACTAAATAAAATATGGGTCCAAAACACGTATACGTACACTAAATATGTATCACGAATTTGGGACATTACATCCTACCCACCTTAAAAGTATTCCGTCCTCGGAATTTAATCAAGAGGCTAGAGATGTAAGGGAAAGCTATTCTATCATAGGCAATCTACCACTACCAATCAATCAAACAATCATTCATGCAAGCAAGGATTCGAAGCGTAAGGCATAAGAAAGATATTACACCTTACGAGTCAAACCAGCCGGGATGACCTGTTCAGATATCATCCTCATGCTCCCAAGTTTGACTCTTCCAAAGAGGGATGACTCTAAGCAACACTGACTGAACTGATAGTCTTGCGCTTGAGGTCTCTCTTTTTGGTCAAACATGGACACGGGTCTCTCCTCATACGAAAAGGTTGGTACTAATAACCAGTTTCGAATGACCTAGGATATGGCTCGGGTCCGGGATGTTCTGTCGCAATTAGGATACATGAAATACGTCATGCACCCCGCATAATGGCGGTAGAAAAGCAAGATGAGAGGACACCTATACCTCTCGGCCGATTCTGAACCTGAGCCTGGGCTACGGCAAACTGCCGCGGGTTCTGTTGCTGGAAAGTCTGGGCCTGAGTCGGCAATGGCCTCGGAAACTGCTGTTGCTGGTGAACTGGAGCTGGTGCTGGTGCTGGTGCTGGTCCCCCAACCGAGGGACTAGATACTATCGATGCTGGATCAACTCTGAATGAGCAGGACCCCACCCTATGGTCCGGTGCTCCACACAATAAACACAATCCCAACGCCTTGCGACACTCTGCTACCACGTGTCCAGGCTTCCCACAATAAGAACAACCTACGACGGAAGAATGCGCTTGCTTCTGTTTCTGCTGAGAGTACGTCGGGGTTGAGTGCTGAACCGACGTCACTGAGGCTGCTCGCCTCGGAGCTCCAATAGTCAAAGCCCTGGCTGCCGGGGCTGGGGCTGAAGATTGATTCATTTGACTATGGGACCGCTTCCGACCTCCGGTCCTGTCCACTATTCTCTGGGAGGTATACTCGTGCCTCCTCGCTGCTCGCAATATCGCATCATAGGTCTGATGCTCGAACTGTTCTACTGCCAATATAATCTCCAGGTGAAGTCCCTGCTGGAACCTCTGCGCTCTGTCAAACTCGGTTGCCACCAAGGTGGGAGCAAACCGACTGAGTCTGGAAAACTCGGCCGCATAACCGTCGACCGTCCTCCCCATCTGCTTAAGATTACTGAACCTGGTCTGCAAGTCATATCGAGCCACTGCATCATAATACTTGGTCTGAAACTTCTCTCTGAACACTGCCTAGGAGACAGGTGTTGCCAATCCCACTGCTTGTGCGGCCCACCAACTGCGGGCTAGATCCAATAACTGTAGGCGCACCACAGCCACCTTCTCGTCTTCTGGAGTCTTCGCGGCTTCGAGAATCACCTCTGTATCCTGTAGCCAAGCATCGGCAGCAATGGCATCCTCGCTGCCATCGAAGAATGGAGGGTTCAGGCGCTTGAAACTGTTGACCGTACTGTTCCCTCGAGGACCACTTCCGCTCATAGCATCTTGTACTACTTGGTGTAGGGCATTTCCCCGACGATCTTGGGACGCAAGCAACTCACGGATGAGTCCTACCAAGCCTCCATCCTCTGACCCTGCTGGCTGGATGGGCTGAACTGGTGGTACTGGTTCTCCAGGAGGCACGGCTCGGGAGGCTGCTGCTGAGGACTGAGCTCCTTCTGGCTGATTAACAGGAACGATGTCACTGAAGCAATAACATCAGGGATATTAAAGAAGGACCAGGATAGATCAATGATACAAGCATGTTATCAAGTCAGGAATTCAAGGAGATATGAAGATACAAGTGGAGATCAAGGGAGAGTACAGATTGAGACATCTATCCGGTAAACCCTCACATATCTTGATTAACAAGACCTGCATGGGCCACCACTTAAACCATGTCACGCCCCAGAACCAGAACACTGGAGAGCGAAGGCAGACATAGCCAGCTACGTATAACGAAATGGAATCCACGTCGCTATACGATCACGGCTGTCTAGATATGTGAGGGTTTTACTATAATCCATCAGTCTCTTAAGGTCATAAAATAGCCTATTGTCTCAATCCCAACCAACTAATAATAGTTACAAGATGTCAGACCACCAAATACACAATAGTAAGGTGTCCCGTACATTATACATTCGGAATGATCATGAAGCTAGTCGTGACAAAATGTGAGGACTAGCAAGAGTTCAGTCATACATGATCAACCCCTGGGGCTTGTCAATCATGTTACAGCCCGTAGGCAGACAATAAGTAAAGCTGCAATCGAGCTAACACTTGCTCGTCGGCTAAACGCCTCAAAAAAATAATTTACAATATTACAGTGGGAGAACAAAAAGAAACTCACTCGATGCCCTAGTTACGCCTGGTGGTCACCATCGGACTGGAAAGCAGAAAGATCTTTTGGTGCTGCTCCGGTATCTGGCCATACAAAACCAGCTGGGTCAGACCCCAGAAAGAGCAAGTGCCACAAAGGAGGCTTCACTTAAAAACTAAAACCAACAAATCATTAGCATTCAACATGTAAGAAAACAACAATAAGTAACACAGATTGATGTTTGTGCAATACCAATGCACTTGTCCCAATCAGAGAAAATAATTAAGTGAAGCATCATTGACATAAGATAACTGGAGAATCATGCTAAATAAAATATAGCTGGGCAATATATGAAGAGAAGACGAAGGTACTATTCCGGAAGCCAGGTTACAATCCTTAAACCAAACAAAGACCGAGATTGTAACCCTTCGTCTGAACAGAACTTAGTCTCTGATCATTTATTGCTAAAGGTGACAATCATTAAGGTGAAAATGAGAGAGTACAATGATAAAAGTGACAATGAAGAGTACAATACGCTAGAGTGACAATAGAGTACCATCATTTTAGTAACAATCTGGAGTGACAATCATTCAATCATTCTGGTACAATCTTACAATCAATCACTTCTAGACAATACTATACTGGACTAGACTCCATCCAATCAATCACGGCCAATTATTGCCTATGGCTTTCTATATTAACTAACTAGGGTTATCACAATCCTAGTTACTAGCAAGATGTAATGAGATGCTCCAAGTAGTCACAGGCCCTGCAGCTACCCAGGTTATCCATACGAACATTATAGTGACAATTTAGAGAGTTCAATCATTAACGCGATAACCAGAGAGAGTGACAATAGAGTTCGATCATAAAAGTGACAATGAAGGGTGCCCCACATGACAGTGGACTGGAAATATGCCCTACTCGTCGGCAGGCTACAAGTCCAAACATTTGCGGCCGGAATAACAGGGTTGCCTGTAACTGGGGAACATCTCTTCATGACTGTGGTACTCAGGAGTCCCCTCCTAGACATGATGCAAGACAGGACTGAATTATTTGTACAAGCACAATCGCCTACGGTGTCCAGGTTACTTATACAGGTTATGTCATGTCAGGTAGCTGTCGTAACAGCTTATCAAGATATATCATGTCAGGTTATCATGTCAAGTGTACTTGTCAGGAGTGCGCCATGACGGGCCACTATCAGGTCATGTCATGTCATGTTCACTGGTCAGAAGTGCACCACGATGGGTCACTTTTGTGTTCAGGTACATGTGCAAGCCCTCATAGTGCAAGCATTCAATCAGGAGGCCCAAGTTAATCTGAGGTTACAAGACATGAATTAACAGTAACAATTAAGTAATAATAATAACTAATCATTAGAGCAAGATACAGGAAGGGTCCATGCGGCTCAGGGTTGCGGGATCCATGCGGCCAGGAATAACTCGGCCTCATGCGGCAGGTGGACATGCGGCTGCAGAAGCAAGAGACGCATGCGGCTGAGAGCAAGTGGGGCTGCATGCGGCTCAAGGAGTTGAGCCTCATGCGGCAACAGGAAGCAGGTCTATGCGGCTAGCGGGACCAGAAGGCGCATGCGGCCCAGGGAAGAAGTTCTCATGCGGCCAGCGGGAAGCAGGTCTATGCGGCTCAGGAGGAGCAGAGTATTATGCGGCTGGGGTCAAGCGAGCTCCATGCGGCTCTCAGAAAGTGGGCCCATATGCGGCTCAGGAACAAGAGTCTCATACGGTTGACGAAAATGAATCCATGCGGCCCGGAATGAGACTCAGCCTATGCGGTTCAAGTAGACGGAGTCCATGCGGTTCAGATAGACAGAGTCCATGCGGCTGGAAGAAGCGGGGTCCCATGCGGCTCGAATTATGCCGAAGCCTATACGGCTGGAAGACTCGCCACATGAGGATTCATGCGGTCAAGTGCTGCCATGCGGCTAAGGGGTTTCATGCGGTCAGCACTGTTCTTCTTCTCCACTTGTCCGAGAAGAAGAACTAAGAAGTTCAGGATTCCAAGGCTCATAATTTCTTCATCCCAAGTCCAATTCCAGACTTCCTTATGTCAAAACGGGGCAGAATGAAATACTCTACAACATAGAACCATCAAAACTTAGAAATATCAAGATTAAATAGATCAAAACCTAAGAAATTCAAAAATAAAATAAACTTAGATCTAAAAGAATCTAGCCATAGAAAGTGGAAATGCCAAGTACTAAAGTAAGTTAAAATGTTGTAAGGAAGAGAATGAAGCAATAAAATTGGAGTTCCTCCATGAAGCAAGTTGCACTTGCCTAGACCCCTCTCTCTGGTAGGTGAAGAAGTAATGGAGAAAAAAAGAAGAGTAATGAAGAGAGAGAAGGAAGTGGGGGTTAATAAATGGTAGTGGTGGTGGTTCTCCTATTGGTTCATGATGAACCAAGGCAAAACCAAGCCAAGCCGAACCAACCCAGGAATAAACCAAGATAAACCAAGGTGAACCAAGTCAAGGCCAATAAACTCTCTCTCTAGCAATTTAAACCAAATAAACCATGAAATAAACCAAGCCTCACTAATCCAAAAATAAACCAATGAACCATTAAAACTAATTGAACTATCAATGCCAATAAAACCAAGCCAATGCAAAATAAACCAAGATAACTAATCATGACTAAATAAAATATGGGTCCAAAACACGTATACGTACACTAAATACGTATCACGAATTTGGGACATTACAGCCATCCTGGACATATAGCTTGATTTAGACATGGATCCTTCAACGCGAGTAGCGATCCCGTTGAAAGTCCTCGAATACCCATATCACGCATTCAACATAGCTATCGTGTTTCCTTCTACGTCGAATCGGTCCCATGGACCCGGGGTATCGTTCGAAGAAATATCGACCTTTTGCAGGAGTTATCCATGACTGTGCTAGACTAAACTAGATTTTCAAAGGCACGTTCCATGTTATCTTTTGCAGCATTCATTCATCGATTCATTCTATGCCTAACGCAGTTCTATAATACGCATAACATAAGTAATCATGTAGCACTTTCATGGAATAGTAATTCTATGGCAATTCTACATAAGTAAGTATGCAACAATTCTATTATTTGCAAGTTATGGAAACGAGCATATAACCATGTGCTATGCCTCTATATCTAGCATTCATATTATCGATATCTTTGATTGATTGGAGAACAAAAGGGTCTAGAATAGAAGGTCAAGCCACTCATCATTGATTGAATGATGCGAGAAAAAGAGTCTTCTACTCTAGGCATTGCCTACGTGATTACCTGCAATCGCATAATCAATGGATCAATACTCTATCCTTTCGTTCAAGATTCAATATTAAGTGCGAAGTCCAAAGAACGCAAGCAATAAAATCCATTGAAAATATTCTCGAAAATGTATTCAAGAAAACCAACGCAAAGAGGCAAGTGTGGCCTGAAAAACAGAGCATCGAGAGGTCTCTCTCGACTCAGCTGCAGAGTCCTTCCTCAAGGTGTAACCCGCTGAATATGAGACTTGATTTCAAAAAAGCCGACCCATAACAAGAAAAGGATCTTGATTCATTCTGTCCTGATCAATCGTCAACAACATTGTTCCTTAACCGCGCTCCCCGCGAACGGGGCACGATGTTGGGATAGGGCACTACAATCTCCTTATCCTCATATTCATCAATCTCACTTATAGTAAGGCTCAAATATTTGGAAGTGTGTTGTCCAGCTTCCCTAGAAGGGAACTCTTCCTCCTCCATCCCCCAAACCTCCTTTCCTCCATAGCTAGATAAGGATTCCAATCCCAACCTAGATGCCGGTATGGCCATATTATTTCCCCTACCAAACTAGAATACCGGACTTAGGGCGGAGACCAGTAGATTACGACCCAGTAAGGCAAAATTATCGATTAGACGACGGACGAAGCATGCAGTGTCACGTCCCGACCGAGAAAATCGTTCATCCTCGCATCAATTTAGCCGAATCGATCGTACTCGCTGGAGCGTGATGCCGTACGAGTCTGCAGTTGCACTCGTACAAGGTAAGATGACAGGTTCTCAAAATGGTTATCTCGATTCAATATTAGCAGCAAAAGAAACAGAGTCATTTTGGAGTTACACAGAGTATATGAAACAATTCTCTTTATTCAATAAGCAGCACAATTACAAAGGCTTTCAATAGCCTAAATGAATCTGCCAGATTGGCTTACAACACTCAAATTTTCTTTTGCCCATAAAGGATTGAATCGTTCCATACATAATGTCTTCTATATCTTGGCCGCATCATCCTGTTGCAAGTATGAGAGTCAATACGTTCGCATGTCTCAAAACACTATGGCATTCAGTGCCTTAACGCGTTCAAGTGAAGCTCCGCCGCGAGCAATCAATTCTTTGCATCCTGCAAGTAATCTGATAGGAGATCAGTACTAATCCTCTCTTGTACTGATAAGACCCACTTTAATAAACTAACATTAAGTAATATTTATGAATCACGCAGCTTAACTTATGATCTTTCTAAATTTGAAAAGAGAGGATAAATAAGAAGAAAACATGGGTACATTTAATAACAACTAGTGTCATTTCGGATAAAAGTGGATGAAAGTGGGAGATTGAGGTATAAATATATTAGAGTTCAAATTTAAACTTCAGTATATTCAATCAAATTTTTTATTTCTCACATTTTTTAAATAGCTATATCAAACCATAAAGTGAGTCAATGACTTTTTCTTATAGAATCTACAACAATATATAATGTACATATATAGATGGTTAAAAAAGAATTTATGGAATTCTTAAGAATATATATAATATTCTAGTTAGTTATAACTGTCTATATGTGATTTTGCCAACCAGCTGGACATATACATATCTCCTAGTGATATGGTTATTATTTGTTGTATGTAATTATGGCCTGTAGAAAGCATACCCATTCTACGGTTGCTTACCAACAACAATATCTCAGGAAATTATCTCCATCTCTCTCTCTCTCTCTCGTCATAGTCTAGATTATTAGGCTACAAGACGTTATCAGCTCGCTCTACCACGAAGGCTAAAAATCCACAATTGTTCGAAACAAAAGAGTAAGTATATCCTTCTTTCTTTTTCAGATTTAACATTTTCTCTTCTACAACCACCACAGCTCCCTATGGAGGCACACAAAGTTCTTTGAGAACTAAAGTAACTGCCTATGGCAGCATGTAACGTCCCAAAGGTTGCGTCCCGCCCGAGGCCAAGTTGCATAACTTTCTACGGACCAAGGTTATGCGGGAAGCTTCTAGAACATTCCAGAAGATGACAAAACTCTCTGGAAGACGATGAATTTCTCTGGAAGGCCCAAGATCCTTCTGGGAGGCCCAAGAACCTTCTGGATGGCCCATAAAGTTTTTTTATGTTCTTAGAGAATAAACCTGGAATATGCCGTTCCAGTTATGGTAGGAAGAATAATCCTTGGAATATTCCTTCTAGGACGTCCATGTAAAGCTCTATGAGCCATTATAAATAAGGGGGAGGCCTCATTTGTTCCTTACCACCTAAAACTTGTAAGCATTCTCTAAGTCAATAAAGAAATCTTACGAGTCCTACTTTGCTCCACTCTTCTTATTTTCCTTAGCGATTTAGCTAAGTCGTGTTGGGAAGGCTTGCACGAGTCTTCGAGGAGGAAGATAGTGCATCGCACGGGACGAAGTGCTAGCAAAAACACTAAGTCCATGACAAGTGGTATCAGAGAAAAGGTTCGATCGCCCCTATGTCTTCGACCGAAGGAAACATCAACGAGCAACCCGTATCGCCTAAGGAGAAGGCGAAGACCTCGAGGAAGGGCAAGAGCAAAGAACCGTCGATGGAACGGGCTCTTGGCGAGTTGGCTGAACGGATAGAGATGCTGGAGAATGGAGTGACAGGCGTCGAATTTCAAGTGGAGCAAAACCAGACGGCTCCCGCGGAATTCGCCCCGGGTTTGGAGGCGAACGTCGCCATGGCTATGTCGGAGTTCCGAGAGCATCTCTGCGAGATACAAGTCGAGTTCGATGAGGAACGAAAGGCTACTAAGGCGGAGATTGCCGAACTACGCAAAGAGCTACAAACCAAGACGGAGGTCCTCGAGAGGGCCACTGCTAGTGGTCGGACTCCGAGGAGGGAGTCGACATAGAGGGTGAAGTATCCTGAACCAAAATCCTTCACTGGCGTACGAAATACGAAGGAGGTGGATAACTTCCTCTAGAATATCGAGCGATACCTGAAGGCGGTTCACATCGAGGATGAGACCGACAAGGTAAATACAGCATCCTTATATTTTTTTGATGATGCTATGCTGTGGTGGCGACGCAGGTGCATCGAAATAGAAAAAGGGCTCTGCTCAATCGAGACTTGAGAGGATCTCAAGAAGGAGATCAAGTCTCAATTCTACCCGAAGAACGTGTAGTATGTCGCGAGACAGAGTTTGCGACAACTAAACACACCGGGTCCGTCAAGGAGTATGTGGCAGAGTTCACCCGCCTGATGCTTACCATTTATACTATAGGCGAAAAAGATTACATGTTCCACTTTTTGGAAGGTCTACAACCATGAGCGGCACAAGAGTTGCAGAGACAACATGTGTCAGATATGGACACGACCGTCGCGACGGCCGAGAAGCTGATGGAGTATCGACGAAGTGATGCCCCAAAGCCCAAGGAAAAGACCACCACCAAGTTCAATGGTGGAGGAGCGAAGAAGAACAATGGAAAGGGAGGCCCACCGAAGGACATGCAACATGCAAAGCCTTCGACAGAGCGGAACATTGATTGCTTCCTGTGCGGAGGGAATCACTTCGCACGTGACTGCCCGAACAAAGGCAAAAGGGTGAACGCAGTCCAAGGCGAGGAGGCCGAGGACGAGGAGCCTAAGAAGGGGGCTCACATGGGGGCCCTGCACCTATTGAACGCTTTGAAGAGAAAGACGGTCGTGTCCAAAGTCCCGAATTGAGAGCTGATGTATGTGGATGTGAAGATCAACGGCCACAACACAAGGGCGATGGTCGACACAGGAGCAACCCATAACTTTATCTCGGACACAGAGGTCCGGCGCTTGAGTCTGGTGCTTGAAAAAGACTCAAGCACGATAAAGGCGGTCAACTCTAAGGCGCACCCCGTACAGGGGGTGGCCAAAGGTGTAAAGATCTAAGTGGGAGACTGGACGGGTGTCACCAGTCTCACGACCGCACCACTGGACGACTTCAACATGATCCTTGGGATGGACTTCCTTACTTCGGCAAAGGCAATCCCAATGCCGTATTTGGGAGTCATCGGGATCATAGAGGAGAGCTCTCCGTACATGGTAACAGTTGCACGAGGCAAGCTTGTGAAGGGGAAGGCTCTATCCGTATTACAACTCAAGAAGGGGATACGACACGGAGAGACGACCTACCTTGCGGTGCTCAAGACGGAGGAGGCACCCGTGTCGGGGAATCTTTCGTCTGAGATCGATGACGTCCTGGTGGAGTTCGGGGACGTCATGCCGAAGGAGTTGCCAAAGAGGCTACCCCCACGGAGGGAGGTAGACCATGCCAACGAGTTGGAGCCGGGCACGAAACCGCCCGCCATGGCTCCATATCGTATGGCCCCGCCCGAGCTAGTCGAGTTGAAGAGGCAACTCAAGGAGCTGCTGGATGCAGAATTCATCAGACTATCGAAGGCTCCGTATGGCGCACCGGTACTATTTCAGAAGAAGGAGGATAGAAGCCTTCGTTTGTGCATCGACTATCGTGCACTAAACAAGGTGACAGTCAAGAACAAATATTCCATCCCGTTGGTGGCAGACTTGTTCGACTAATTGAAAGGCGCAAGATACTTCTCCAAACTCGATCTGCGCTCGGGGTATTATCAAGTCCGGATTACGGAGGGCGACGAGGCTAAGACGGCATGCGTTACGAGGTATGGCGCATATGAGTTTATGGTTATGTCTTTTGGTCTAACAAATGCTCCTACAACTTTTTGTACCTTGATGAACAAGCTTTTTCATCCCTACCTGGATCGGTTCGTCGTGGTCTATCTCGACGACATCGTCGTATACTAAAACATGATGGAGGAGCACATTGAGCATTTGAAGACCGTATTCCAAGTGCTGAGGAAGAACGAACTCTTCGTCAAATGGGAGAAGTGCTCATTTGTATAAGAATAGGTATCTTTCTTGGGGCACTAGATTGGGCATGGCAAGATATGGATGGATGATGCGAAGGTCCAGTCCATTCGGGAGTGGGAGGCTCCTACCAGGCCAACGAAGCTGCGATCGTTCCTTGGCTTGGCAAACTACTACTGGCGGGTCATCCGAGGATATTTTGCCATCGCAGCGTCTCTGACCGATCTACTGCGGATGATCGAGCGTGGAGCTGGACACCCCGATGCGAGGAGGCATTCGAGGCACTAAAGCAGGCTGTGATGGAGGAGCTGGTCTTATCTCTACCGGACTACTCTAAGGCGTTCAAAGTGCATACGGACACGTCTGACTTCGCCATCGGTGGGGTGTTGGTGCAGGAAGGGCACCCCATCGCGTTCGAGAGCCGCAAGTTGAACGATACCGAACGGCGCTACACGGTGCAAGAGAAGGAGATAACCATGGTCGTGCATAGCTTGAGGACATGGCGGCACTACCTTCTCGACACCAAGTTCGTAGTTATGACAGACAATGTTGCCACGAACTACTTCTAGTCCCAGAAGAACCTATCTCTGAAGCAGGCAAGATGGCAAGATTTCTTAGTCGAGTTCGACATAGAGTTACGGTACAAACCCAGTATAGAAAATCAGGTGGCTGATGCGCTTAGCAGGAAGGCTGAGCTCGCATCGATGTGCTTGCTCAAGGGAAACATTCTGGACCGTGTTCGAGTGGGTATCATGGAGGATCCGCTAACACAGGCCATAGTGAAGCTTGTCAAGGAGGCAAAACGAGAAGGTTCTGGCTGAAAGATGAACTTTTCTATACTAAGGACGACAGGGTGGTCGTGCCTAAGTAGAGTGGCTTACAGAGACAGCTGCTCAAGGAGTGCCATGATACGAAGTGGGCTGGACATCCAGGATAGAAGCGGACCTTGGCGCTGTTGGAGGCCGCAGACTACTGGCCTCGTATGTACGAGAATGTGGAGGACTATGTGCGCACCTGTCTTGTGTGCCAACAAGACAAAGTGGACCATCAGAAGCCCGGGGGCCTACTAGAGCCTCTTTCCATGCCGAGCAGACCGTGGGAGAGTATATCGATGGACTTCATCTCCGTCCTGCCGAAAGTGGGGACACTTGGGTCCATTCTCGTGGTGATGGACCGATTCTCCAAGTATGCGACCTTCATTGCTGCCTCAACGGACTGCACAGCAGAGGAGGCCGCACGACTGTTTATCAGCCATGTGGTGAAGTTCTGGAGCATCCCAGTGAACATTGTCAGCAATCGGGATCCCCGCTTCACGGGAAAGTTCTGGACGGAAGTGTTCAAAATTCTCGGGACAGACTTGTACTTCTCGACCAGCTTTCACCCACAGACGGACGAACAGACCGAACGGGTCAATTCGCTACTCGAGGAGTACTTGTGGCACTTTGTGAGTGCCAACTAGAAGGATTGGGTACATTTTCTCGACATTGCTCAGTTCTGTTACAATCTTCAACAGAGCGAGTCGTCGTACATCAGTCCATTCGAGTTGGTGATGGGTCGACAGCCACTCGTCCCGCACACGCTGAGTGCGGGGTCCTCGAGTAGAAGCCCCGCGGCCAACCAGTTCACTTCAGACTTCAAGGCAAAGGCAGACATTGCCAAGACATTTCTGGAAAAGGCCGCGAGGAAGATGAAGAAGTGGGCCGACGTGAGACGACGACCGGTTGAGTACAATGAGGGGGACATGGTGATGGTGAAGCTACAACCGCAACAGTTCAAGGTGTTTCGTAAAGTGCACAAAGGACTTATTCGGAAGTACGAAGGTCCCTTCCCCGTACTCAAGAAGGTAGGCAAGGTGGCATATAAGCTCGAACTCCCCGCCAAGCTGAAGATTCATCCAGTCTTCCATGCCAGTTGCCTGAAGTCGTACCATAAAGACTTGGAAGATCCCCAGCGAGGAGTTTCGAAGCGACCCACGGCGACCATGACGACATCTTTCGACAAGGAGGTGGAAGCCGTGCTGGACAAGAGGACCATTCGTCGGCGAGGCGTGTCCACGTATGTGGAGTACCTCATCCAATGGAAGGACATGCCTTATGGCGAGTATAGCTAGGAACGTGCTGATACGTTGCATCAGTTTGAAGCCGAGATCCAGGCGTTTCTCAGCGAGCATGGTTGACGAGGGCGTCAACGTCTTAGGTGGAGAAGAATGTAATATCCCAAATTTTGCGCCCCGCCCGAGGCCAAGTTGTATAACCTTTCCACGGACCAAGGTTATACGGGAAGCTTCTAGAACATTCCAGAAGATAGCAAAAGTCTCTGGAAGACGGTAGATTTCTCTGGAAAGCCCAAGATCCTTCTAGGAGACCCAAGAACCATCTGGATGGTCCGTGATGTTTCCTTTTATGTTCTTAGGGAATAAACCTAGAATATGTCGTTCCAGTTATGGTAGAAAGAATATCCTTGGAATATTCCTTTCAGGACTTTCCATGTAAAGCTCTATGAGCCATTATAAATAAGGGGGAGGCCTCATTTGTTCCTTACCACCTAAAACTTTTAAGCATTCTCCAAGTCAATAAAGAAATCTTACGAGTCCCACTTTGCTCCGCTCTTTTTATTTTTCTTAGCGATTTAGCTAAGTCATGTTGGAAATGTTGGAAATTATTCCAAAAAATCTGCAAACAAAATAAAATAAAGTAAATGTTACCGGCCTCCGGAAAAGTCGCGCACGAAGTACTGCCCTAAGAGTTGATTCGGGTCTATGTGCAGACTTATTCCGAATGCACCTAGTGGTAAAACTTTCGCTCTACCGGTATCTCCTCGTCGCACACAACTCGGAAAGAGCGACCCCGAACTTAGCTTTTCTGTCCAGAGCACAAACCGAAGAACAAAGCTTTGAATTGAACAAGAGAGAATGAGAGAGAGAGTGGAGTGAAGATTGTGAAAATGGGCTCTCTCTTATATAGCATTAAGCATATGCTAAAGATAGTATATGCTTAAAATAACCTATACTAAAATTAGCCAAAAGAGGCTAAATCTCCAACTTGAAAAATGACACATGTTTGAAGACTTGGCATGTTGAAGACTTGGCTTTGAGGACTTGGCTTTTGCATATAATATGCAACAATCCCCCCCCCCCCCCCCAAAGTCAAGTTCCGAAAAACATAGAGATGACAAGGGAATAAGAATTGATAGAAGATTTCTGGGCAAATATATATTATGCATAGATGAGATGGACTACAGCCTTGAATCTCACTTAGTTACTATTGTCTTTGTCTGAAGAAGTGCTTGATGGACTATGCCTTGAATCAGACTTCTTGAACCAGATTCAGAAAATAGCATACATAATATGCTAGAGGTTCTTTGGGTCCATCGGGTGGCGCTTTGATTGGCCATGCGCACTTTTACACATTCATGAGAGTTGTCTAGGATCGCCCTGTCCTATAGTCGCGGCCTTCACGACCTCTCATATAGGTAAGTCCTCAAGGTTTGGTGATAGGTATCAACCCTGCATATCATGCTTGGACTTATTAAGAGTTTAAACTCACTCTAACCATATCACACCGGAACACTGTCACATAGGGATTGGGTATCAATGTACACATGTACAGCCTCCTGGGCTTTTATTTTAAAGAGAATTTAATCTCAAGGTCAGTGTTCCATATTAGTCACCTAGTCCAGTTTGTTCCTACCCATTGAACCGGCTTCTTGGGATCTTCAGTCAGACTCGGTTGGGTTGCCACTACTGGTGACTAAATTATGGGCTTAACCCCATCCCTCTCGATGATTCTAGGATCAATGTCCTATACAGACCTTTCGTCAAGTGGTCTGCAAGGTTCTTTTCTGACTTTATATAGTCAAGAACCACATATTTGCCCAATAGGCTCTTTATAGACTTGAAGTGCAGCTGCAGGTGCCTGTTCATCTTAGCATTCACAGAATCATGCTTTAGTAGTTCAATAACAGATTTATTATCACAATTGATAGAAATTGCAGGAACAGGAATATAATAAACAGGTATATGCATAATTAGATTTCTAAGCCATTCAGCTTCTGTACAAGTAGTGTCAAGAGCTATCATTTCAGAGTCCATTGTACTCATAGCTATGATAGTTTGTTTGCATGAACTCCGGGAGATTGCTGCTCCTCCTAGAGTAAAAACATATCCAGTAGTGGATTTCACATCATATGAATCAGTTACCCAGTTTGCATCTGAATAACCTTCTATAATATCAGGGTGTCTAGAATAATGAAGTTTATAATCTAGAGTACCTCTAAGATATCTAAATACTCTATCCAATGCAGTCCAATGTGACTGATTTGGGTTTCCGGTATATCTACTAAGTCTTCCAATAGCAAATGCAATATCGGGTCTGGTTCTATTTGATATGTACATAAGGGACCCTATCATCTGTGAATATCTATGTTGTTCTATAGGTGATCCTTCATTCTTCTTGAGGCCAACATTACTGTCATAAGGAGTAAGGGCATGTTTTTTGTCAAAATACTCAAACTTTCTTAGCATTTTCTCAATTGAATGTGCTAAAGATAGAGTATAGCCCTCTTTGCATTTGGACACTTGCATTCCTAGGATCAAGTTGGCTTCGCCTAGGTCTTTCATATCAAACTGGTTAGATAAATAATTCTTAGTGTTATTTATCAATTCCAGTGAAGATCCTAGAATAAGGATATCATCAACATACAAGCATAAAATGACACAACTTCTACCAGAATTTTTAGAGTATATACATTTGTCATACTCATTTGGCAAGAAACCATATTCTATAATCACTTTATCAAATTTGTTGTACCATTGCTTGGGAGCTTGCTTTAGGCCATAAAGTGATTTTACTAATCTGCAAACTTTCTTTTCTTGACCTTTAGCAATAAAACCTTCAGGTTGCTCCATGTAGATCTCTTCTTCTAGATCTCCATTCAAAAATACTATTTTTACATCCATTTGATGGATCGGCATGTTATGAATGGATGCTAAGGCTAGAAGGGTTCTAATAGAAGTAATCCTAGCTACAGGAGAATATGTATCAAAATAATCTAATCCCTTTTTCTGAGTGAAACCCTTGGCTACTAATCTAGCTTTGTATTTCTCTATAGTACCGTCAGCTCTGAGTTTCTTATTGAAGATCCACTTACAACCTATGGATTTACTACCTAAAGGTAGATCTGCAAGAAACCAAGTATTATTTTCCATAATAGAGTTATACTCATTGTTTATGGCTTCTTTCCAGAAAGGAGCATCAGAAGAAGATATTGCTTCTTCGTAAGTTGAGGGATCACCCTCTATCAAATAAGTGAAGAAGCCTTCCCCTAAATTCCTTTTAATCCTTCCTCTTTTACTTCTTCTAGGTTCTAAGTCTTGTTCAGGTGGTGAGCTTGATGAATGGCAATGGAAACTTGTAGAAGGAGCTAGGGAAGAACTTGAGGGGTTGAAAGAAATTCTATCCTTAAAAGGGAATATATTCTCAAAGTAAACTGCATCTCTAGCTTCTATAATGGTATTGTTAGAGATTTCATTTACTTCAGAATTAGTCACTAGAAATCTATTGGCATTGCTATCTAAGGCATATCCTATGAACACACCATCTACGGTCTTAGGTCCAATCTTTCTCTTTTTTGGTTCAGGGATTCCAACTTTTGCTAGACATCCCCAAACTTTGAGGTAATGGACTCTAGGAGTTCTACCTTTCCATAATTCATAGGGAGTCTTATCCTTAGATTTACTGGAAATCCTATTTAGGATGTAGCAAGCTGTTAATAAGGCTTCTTCCCACAAGTTATCAGGAGCACCTGAGCTGAGAAGCATGGCATTCACCATGTCTAACAGAGTACGATTCTTCCTTTCAGCAACTCCGTTGGATTGTGGTGAATAAGGAGCAATCACCTCATGAATTATTCCGTGTTCTTCACAGAAGTTAGTCATTTCGTTTGAGGTATACTCTCCGCCACGATCAGATCTAAGGATCTTAATCCTTTTCTCTAGTTGGTTTTCAGCTTCTGATTTGTAAACCTTGAATCTATCTAGAACTTCATCTTTGGTTTTGAGAAGGTAGGTATAGCAATACTTTGAACAATCATCTATAAATGTGACAAAGTATTTCCTACCGCCTCGAGTCAAAACCTTATTTGAATCACAAACATCACTATGAACTAGTTCTAGAAGATCAGAATTCCTTTCTACGGATTTGAATGGTAGTCTAGAATGTTTGGCTTGAGCACAAATCTCACACTTGTCTTTATTATCTACAGAAGACTTGGGAATAAGATTTAGGTTCATCATCCTTCTAAGGGAACCCAGGTTCACATGACCTAGTCTACCATGTCATACATTGGAAGATTCTACATTGGAAACAATAGGAGAAGGATCCAACATTTTATTTACAGTACTGAGAATAAACAGACCATCCTTTACAAATCCTTTACCAACAAAGGACTCATTCTTAGAAGATACAACTTTATTAGCTTCCATTACAATCTTGTAACCAGATGCTACAAGAAGGGAACCGCTAACTAAATTTCTCCTAACAGTCGGCACATGAAGAACATCATGAAGAGGCAGAATTTTTTCTGATGTCATCTTCAGATCTATTCTTCCTCTTCCTACAATTTGTGCCGTAGAGCCACCTCCTAGGGTTATGCCTCCTCCACATGATTCCTGATAGTTTGAAAAACAGGAGCGATCAAATGAAACATGAACATTAGCTCCAGAATCCAACCACCAGTCATCAGAATGGTAAGAAATATTAACTAAAGGTTGGTAAGTCACAGACCTGAAGGAACCAGAAGACCCATTCAGAATCATGTTGGCTTCTGGTTTGGCTGGGCCTTTTCCCCTATAGGAAGTCTTGATTGGTTCCTTCTTCCTTTGGAAACAGTTGATGGCCGTGTGATTTGTTCTACCACACACAAAACAAAATCTTCCTTGATCCTGAGTCTGACCAAAGTTTCTAGGTTTTTGGAGTTGCTGGTGTTGACGATTCTGGTGGTTCTGGTGATGAGGCTGAACAATATTCTTCTTCTTGAAGATATTATTCTTGGGTTTGTAAGGATTATTAGGCTTAGGTTTGCTTTGGGATGACTCTACTAGGTTTACCTTAGCCTTAGTCTCAGTCTTGGAGTTAGACCTTAGCCTAAGTTGTTCTTCAACTCTAATTTGTTTCAGTACTTGGGCAAAAGTAAGGTCACCTTGGGTACGAAGGAGGTCCTTTTTTACATCAGACCAAGAAGGAGGGAGCTTATCTACTAGGCAAGCTATCTTATGTTCAGCTGAAAAGGTTGTACCTTTAGCTTGAATGTGCCTCACAAATTTTTGGAATTCATGGATTTGTTCATTCATAGGTTTGTCATCTACCATGAAATACTTATTAAATGTTGAAGAAGTGAATCTTTCAATTCCAGCATCATCACAACCATATTCATCTTCTAAAGCATTCCAAAGTTCTTTGGCGCTTTTATATTCAAAGAATATATCATAAAGTGAATCAGATAAAGCGCTTAGAATTCGATGGAAGCAGTGAAAGTCTATTTCCTTAGGGGTTTTAGGTTTGGAGGAACTGGAGGGTTTGTACATTCCTATGTCAGACTCAATGTCGTCAGAATCATTTATGATGGGAGTGGAACCATCAATGGCTGAAATCAGTCCTAAAGTGGTGAGCCAGAAATTTATTTGACTCTGCCACCTCTTGAAGTGGGTGCCATCAAACTTGGCTGGCTTAGCAGTCGAAGTCTCGTCTTTGGTAGACATGATTTCTAAGGTCTGAAAAATAAAATAAAATATTTACTCAATAAGATGGATTAAGCTAAAACTTAACAATTTAAATAATTTTAGTAATAGACCTTTAAAATTTTAGTTTTTCAAGTTTTGATAAGGTTGGATTAGCTGTAGGGGCCGGATCCCAGCAAGCGGAGGTTCACTAGGAACTCTTAAGAACCGGTCGCTTAGACGATTTACGTCTTTTTGACAGAAGGGCCCTTTCGGCTTGTTCCTAAACAAATCTCTACTTTAGAACTTTAAAATTAAAAGAATTTTACTAAATCAATTAATTGTTTACTTTAGCCTAAATTTAAATATTGAGTAAAGTAAACTAGAATTGATAAAATTACTAACAAAATAATGTTGTCTCCGGTGTCACTTTATGAAAATGACAAATTGTTACAAATATGACATATTCAAAATTAACAAATAAAGTAAATGAATCAACTCTTAGATTGTTGGAAATTATTCCAAAAAATCTGCAAACAAAATAAAATAAAGTAAATATTACCGGCCTCCGGGAAAGTCGCGCACGAAGCACTGTCCTAAGAGTTGATTCGGGTCTATGTGCAGACTTGTTCCGAATGCTCCTAGTGGTAAAACTCCCGCTCTACCGGTATCTCCTCGTCGCACACAACTCGAAAAGAGCGACCCAAACTTAGCTTTTCTGCCCATAGCACAAACCGAAGAACAAAGCTTTGAATTGAACCAAGAGAGAATGAAAGGGAGAGAGTGGAGTGAAGATTGTGAAAAAGGGCTCTCTTATATAGCATTAAGCATATGCTAAAGATAGTATATGCTTAAAATAGCCTATACTAAAATTAGCCAAAAGAGGCTAAGTCTCCAACTTAAAAAATGACACATGTTTGAAGACTTGGCATGTTGAAGACTTGGCTTTGAGGACTTGGCTTTTGCATATAATATGCAACAGAGAAGGCTTGCACGAGTCTTCGAGGAGGAAGATAGTGCGCCGCACGGGACGAAATGCTAGCAAAAACACAAGTCCGTGACAAACAGCTAAAGACATTCTACAATAGCAGTAAAATTATTCCATGGCGGCACACAAAGTTTCTTGAGAACTAACGTGGCCTCCTATGGTAGCGTATATGTTTATGGTGATACACAAGTTCTGTAACAATCAAGTAGCCATCTATGGCAGAAGACTGTTTCTTGTGGTACAAAAGTTCTTTGAGAACCAAGTGGTCGTAAAGAAAAATTAATCCTGCAGTACGTAAGTTCTTTGAACCAAATGATCGTCTATGAAAGAAAATTATTCCATGCGGTATACAGGTTTTTGAGAACCTAGTTGTCATCTATGATAGAAATTGCAAAAAAGCACATCATCCTCGTGGTCCCTCAGCCTCGCGGTCCCTTGTCCTCGTGGCCAAGCTGCCCAACAGCCATGTAGCGCGACATGTTCGGGAACTAATGCGGCCCTAGATAATATTGCTCTCCGCAGTCAATGTGGTTTCTTAGGAGCTTTCATGGCCATTAGCAGCAACGAATCTGTCTGAAGTAGTGCTATGGGAAGCAATCTATCTGAAGCATCACTGTGGTAAGCAATCTTCCTAAAGCAGCATCACATGAAGCACTCTAGACTACCTGAAGCATCATCGTGGGAAGAAGTCTGCCTAAAGTAGCATCGTGGGAAGGAGTCTGCCTAAAACATCACCGCGGGAAGCAGTTTGCCTTAAGCAACTCCATGGGAAGCAGTCTGTATAAAGCAACATTGCGGGATGTGATATGTTGTTGTAGTCACCCAAAATTAAACATCTTGTCCAAGTTGATATTTATTCAAATGTTTTAAAAAAAATATAATTGTAGATTTTTTTTTTTTAATTTAGTTGTGTGTGAAGACTTTTATACTTCAAATCCTGTATAAAGCAACGAATATTGGGAACGGGGCGTGACTTCATGTGCTTTGATGCAAGGACTTTGTTCATGCGCCAAAGGATGAGCGGTCCAACCTAGATATGATAAGGCGACGATATATGTATCATCATGAGTGGTATTTATGAAGGACCAGATGTTTAAAACTATCGAGAAGTCTAAAATATCCTATGAAAGTAAACAATTTCTTAACCTCAAGTCAAATCCCCTACAATTGTGACAAGCCAAGTTGAGGAACTTGTACATGTACTTTTTTGTGGTTGACACTCTTAACCTCGAGTCTTTTTTGCAATATCATCCTTAACGTGAATAATTCATGGAGATCCGAAAAGTTCACGGGGGAAGGAGATCCTAAACGGTCACAGGGGGAAAGTTTACAGACAATGAAGAAAACAGACATTTATATCTTCTTCCTTTCAAGATAAAGACTTAAGAATGCTAGTTATCAAACAAATTTTACCTAGATGCAATAAGTAACGAAAAACTACTAAGCTCCAAATAATAGGTGGTGTTCGATTATAAGATGGGAAGCTCATGGGACCTGGAAGAAATTCAGGTATCCCAACTTACCTTTGCTTGTTTCAAGTTCCTGCAACTTCATGCTCATGTTGAGCTAACAGGAAATATGGGAGATAATGTTGAGATGGCTGAATAAAAATTGTTTATTGTACCTCAAATTGTTTATTGTGTCGATTAAATTATACAGAAGGGTCACAAATTGTGTTTAGATGTCACCGTAACGAACAAACAAACACTTGGTGATACATTCGGATACAATATACAAACTTCCTGTTGACAACTAACCAACCGAAACAACCTATAACCAATAATGAGTACAATCCTTACCTTCTCTACCCAGATTGTTACAATTTACAACATAAACGACACTACCCTACAAACTGATTTTAGATATGTACAATATATGTACACTCTACAGATCCTCTGCAGCTCACCAGAATGGACACCACCTGCAGAACAAGAGCAACATCAGCAAACATAGTTAAACCCAAGAAATAAATGTGTTGTGAACTAATTCATGAAATGATAAAACTTATGAACTGTTTTTTAGCTATTCAACACGACTGTCACCTCATTAATATGATTATTTTTTACAAACTTATCTACTGGATGCATACCCGACATAATTCTGACACAAATTCTCATGTGATGTTGCTTGTACGATTAACTTCTGAACCTGAAGCTTCACAGGTAGACCATGATCAACTTCACGAGCATCTCCAGAAACCGAGGTGCTATGATCTACATGTTGGATAGAACTGGCAGCACCCGGCAATGATGATCCAGAAGAGAAGTCCCGTCCAGTTAGTTTATTACTCATCCGAGACATTACAACCACCGCACGTTCATTAAGAACTTCATTAGCATCACCAAGTTGATTGACAGCCTATTGATAACAAATTATAATTATTGTAGACAATGCACTTTCAGGAGCGACATATAAGAACTACAAAAGATGATACAAGAATGGGAAGATCAAGAAAAACCTGAATCAGTTCCCTTTCCCGAGCTCCACGAAGAGGTTGAGGGAGCTCTCTAATAGGTGGAGATTCATCACTATTTACAACTGGGTGAGCATTGTAGTTTACCATTTGGGGTACTTCGTTAAAATAGAATAGTCTCCAATTAATTAGAGGATCATGTACAAAGGCCTGCAAGAAAAGGATCAGCTCTGAATTGAGAATGTAACAAAAAAAAAAAAATCCTAAAATGCCGAACTCAAAGAAAATAAAATTCACTGGGAGGTAGAAGGAACTAATAGCATATGAGACCAAGGGACTAAATTCAACTATATACGGCCAATCACATGATATATAAGTAGCCAAATCAATAAGCAATATTCTAAATCTTGTAGAAGAATGTAAGATCCCCTTGAAAGAAACCCAATGCGATCAGGCTCCATCTCCTATAGCCAAACTGCTCTACCGCTATGCACTTTTAATGAACAGCATCCGGTGATGAAATGCTATATATGAGTGACATCAAAACTGAAAAAATAATAGACTGTTGGTGATATTCAATACTAAGAAATAGAACACAAAGTTTTTTTTTTTTGATACAGAGAAAATATGAAGAGTCAAATTGGCAGCATTATTTAGTATTAAAAGAACTTATATTTCATACATAGCCAAAGGAGTTTCCAAAAACACCACCTGCAGGTTTAGATGGATATCACATGACCCATTAACAATCATGTCATTGTACATGGCACCGAGCAATTGACACATGGCATCAATCCCTAACCGCCAGTGGAGTCCATGTTTGGTACTTCAATACCCTGGCGGTGTATCAAATACAAATCCTTAAAATGGTAAAATTACACTAGATATCTGATCAACTATCAGTGTTTGGCACTTCAATACCCCATACATTTTGTTTGGCAAGTTGATACTAATTAAAAACATAATTAATTTTTGTATTAACTAATCCTAAACATATCCCATCCCACACCACCACCCCCTCGCAGCCCTCTAATTAATTTTTTATTAACTATCCATTATTTATTAACTAATCGTCGTAAACATAATTAATTTTCATTAATTTTTTCTTCAAGCCGTAAAGGGCGGGAAAGGGAGGGGGTGTTTTTTAAACAAAAATAGTATAAAAAAAATTTGTTTAGGGGCAAAAGTGTACAAAATGGTTATTAGATGGATGGAGAACTAATGGAGGGGTAAACTGCAAAACTTAAGAAGTTGAGGGTAATGAAGTGCTCAAAAAAATAGTTCAGGGTATGTAATTGCCAAAACTGGATAATTGGAAGTATTTGAGTGCACTTTAGCATAAATGAAAATCAAAGCTCAGGAAGGGCACAAGGGTGCAGGATTAATAATCACATTTGTAAGCTAAGTGGTAGGTTCCGACAGCTGTATATTTCTGAAATTACAGTTTAAATATTGTGAGCATAAAAGGTTTGTTCAATTGTAGCCTTCCACCTACTCTGTGCCATGAATTAAGCAAATATCAATAGTGTTGGAATCATATAAACTAAGAATTAATCTTGCTTCACCTCCATCATAGCCATGACACTGTCCTTATTTGTCCGTAGAACTTGCATGACATTTTCACAAGTTGATCTGAAATTGCCTTCAATACCACTGACTTCCATAGCTTTCACGAGCATTCTAGTCAAGCGGAATGGTACCTGCCAAATAACATGTATGATTTCTGAAATTCAAGAAATTTCATAGAACCAAAACCAAGTTGCCCATGAAAATGAAAACATATAACATGCATCACTCTTGGTCTTATTAAACTCACTTTTTCAGGAAATTTCTCTCTGTTCATGGAAGCCTCAAAGCAGTCTCCAAAATCAATATGGATTATCTTGCCACTGAAAAGAGAAAAGTATGTTGCATGATAATATGCCAATCCATGATATCATGTCATGTCATGGTTTTAGAAGAAGGTAACAAGAGAGTATAAGGTACCTGAACCGATGCAGCATAAGATTACTAGGGTGACGATCTCCTAACCCAAGAAGGTACCCGACCTAGCAAACATAAACAATTACTTCACAATCACCACTCGAGAAATTTCTAGTAGGAACACACACATACACACACACAAAAACAATACATACCATACTCATCACAGCCAAACTTCTTGTATAATTTGTCCGACGATCTATCCAAACTTCAGAAGTTCGGCTTTTCAGCCAGAGAATCTAAAGATTGCACCCAGTTTAGGATGGAAATATGTCACTAAGTGGAACCAGAACCTAAACATGCCTCCTCAAGTTTATGGCAAAGGAATAGTTTGTGATAGAAGCAAACCTTAAGCAAGACAGAGAGAATACCTTAGCCAAGTCATTTCCTTCAGTGTTCTCCAAAGCATGCCCAAACACTTCCACCTTAGCTATGAGTGGCAAGCGATCATAATCCGGTGCAAAAGCTTGCATAAGTCTGTTCTCTTGATTTAAAAAGATCTGAAAACAAAAGAGAGTCAGAGAGCTCTCCAACTACTGATTAACAGAAAACAAATGAAAGGTTCAAAATATACCTTTCTGGTATCCCTATATTCCCGAATTAAATGGTGTAAAGTGTCACAGTTAGGCACCCAACCAATCAAGCCACTGTTTGGAGACAAGGGAATGACTGCATAACGCTGAATGGAAAGATCCTTTTCTGCAGTTCTTCTCGAATTGTCCAAGAGAGTATTCACCAACCCAAAAAGCTAGAAATAAGTTTTTAGTTAGCATACTACTAGATGACAATTAATAGTGTATTAACAATAAAAAGGGTGTCTCAGTGCCACAAGGCTCCGAGTACGCAGGGTTCGGGAAGATCAAGATGTGCATAACCCCCATATATGGAGAGGCTGTTTCCGTGACTCAAACCTGAATACTCCGGGATGCAAGCAACAAGCCTTACCGTCATGTTAGGCGACAGCCTCAATAGTGTATGAACAATGATACACCAAAAGATTTTTTTTTCTTTTATTATTATCTAGAAGATGTAGACTATTGGGTTTCCTTTATTTATAAACTAAAACATGTACGACACTTTTCTACGTATGATTTATTTATTTTTATGATTATAAAAAAAATGATTTTGCTGCAAAACTAGGTCTTCATGTACAAATAACTTACTTTTATCTTCTTAAAGACTTCAGCAAATAATCTAAGCCGATAAAAAAGGTATGAAGTAAAAATAGGAACAGCAAATAAAATGATATCCATCATATTCTTATTGTCACTGTGAAAGTAATTTTCACAATCTGTTGCTCATATGAAGGCTACGGTAAAAGAAAAGTAGGTAAAGAGAAGCAGATAATGTGATCGCATGTTATTGTGTATTACAGTCACTATAAGACTGCCTCAATTTTGTTAACATGAATCATCCACGAGGAGACAGCTAAGGGGTTGACACAAACAGAAAGAGCCTTTCCTACTTATGTTCCATCAATGATATTAGTTAAGAAAAATAAACTAGAATCAACATACAAAGTAAACTATTTTTTCTTAAATTGCTAGGCAACTCATATTGATGTTTTCTGTCATGTAAAAAAGAGAAATATCACTGATTCACTGGTTTGACTGGAAAATTCAAAGAAACTTCACGTGTTGAGTAGTACGAGAATAGGACAATGACTTCGACCAATCAATGAACCAGGTTTTCCGAAAAGAGTGCACAACTGATGAGGCCTTTCAGTTTTATATTCCAATATAATTACTTACCACAAAAAAGGTTTGTTTCTTAATTAAATATAACAAAGAAGAGTGCGCAAATGATGAGGCCTTTCTGTTTTATATTCCAAGAAAATCACTTCACCTTACCACTAAAAAGGTTTGTTTCTTAATTAAATATAACAAAGATTATTTATAGGTGTAAAGTCAATTACTAAGGTGAAAGTTGCAACTCACAAAAGCGTTAACTCGTTAAAAGTTGACATAGTTGAATCCATATATTATTGTTTGCTTAGATTCATAATAATATGCATGTAACACTGTGACGGGTCAAGAGTTCCCTTACTAAAGAGCTAAAGAGAAGAAACCAAGAGCAATATGAACACTGAATTTTATAGTCAAATGGTCATGGAGATTCCAAAACATACAAGCTTTGACTTAATTATATAGGAATCATGATTTACAAACTTACAAAATTGACGTAAATTATGCAAAATCAGAACTACAACAGTCCAGAACAGTAGTAGAGGCAATAAGAAGTAATGAATGTTCAAAACAAGCATGCAAACATGGATTCATCCTAATTCAAGGAAAGCAGCCTTATAAACTGAAATAAGCCCTAAACAGTGCATAATTGAAGAAGACTTAAAACCTTTATAATGCAAAGAATAAAAGCCCCAGACACATGGAATTTTTAGACACAAATGAGGCAAAATCAGATCTAAAATAATGGAATACCCTAATCTTTAAGATGAAAGCAAAGCACATAAAGATGAAATTTGATTGAAGAAACATCCGTAAAAATTATAATTCATAAATGTCACACAAATAAATTATTATACAATGGGAACGATCACATCTTTCGTCAAGGTTTGCAGTGCATCTGACCCTTTTTATAAGTAGTGGGATACTGGCAGTTTCCAGTTTCAGATTTAAGGGTTTCGTACAGCCAAATGATAATAAAAGATTTACAGAACTTCAAAAATACTTGAAGCCTAATATTATGTTTTATTTGTTATTCTCCGTTGGTTATGAATGAAACAATATTCAATATAATTGAGTTTTTCACCCGCAGTAGACAGGGGCGGATCCAGAAACTATAACTAGGGTGGGCTACCATATATTTGGGTGGGCTAGAAGTAGGCTAACCCATATAAAAAAATTCAAAAAAAAAAATTATATGGGAGAAAACATGTAAAATATTTTTTTGGGGTGGGCTCCAGCCCACTCCAAGTCATACTTGCATCCGCCCCTGGCAGTAGATATTGTTGTTTATTTTACTTGCTTACGTAACCGTGCACACTAGTTAATTTTGGATAGATGAATGTTATGAATTTATCCAAAGAAACCTGTACAATAGGTAATTTTGGAAGGATGAAACTTATGAATTTATAGTATATAACTTGCAAATTGTATCATGTTACTGTTTTGTCTAGACTCTTTATAGTCTAGGGGAACTTGGATGGTGCTTCTTGGTTGTACGAGCTTAAACTAGAATCCAAAATATATGTTCTACCAACTGGCCACCTAGGTTTTATCACATATCCCTCAAATGCACATAGTATTTTGGCTACAAAGTTGGCACCAATATATCAGGTCGACAACCGGTCATAAAACTGTAAAATCTTGTATGGAGTTCTCTTATGCTCCATAGTCAACCCCATTCCAAGGGTTGGGTGATGATGAGCATATAACTGCGACAAAAGGTAATTATTGCTTTATATCTATAACGAATTTATTGACAAATTATAGCATGTTAATCTTGTACACGATCCAATAATCGTGCTGACATTGTTTTTTGCCTCTCTCATTTTCTTTTGATCTTTTTTTGTGTTAAATTCACTGTAAAAGAAAGCCGCAGATCTGAAGGGAATATTGGATAACACATACCAAAATTGATATGATTGCTGATACATATCGGTATCAGCCTATAGTGCAAGCCTTGACTTTGACCTATGCTATGGTTTGACAAAATAACGTTGCACCATAAAACATAAGAACCAAGAGTATCGTTGATATTGAATGTCAATACACCCAAATATTCGCAAGATCCCATATGGAATAGTGCTTATAGCTAATTGTGAAATATCGTAGAACAAGAGGGAGCTTTGCTACGTTAAACATCTAGTTACGGATGCACAACCAAAATTAACGTAGATGGTGTTATATATATTTACGCCAAAATAACAGATTTTGCATGCAATCTTTTAAGGTCATAGACTTATAGTGACTACAGTTGTCAACTTTCGTAAAACAAAAGTTCTTAATAAATAACTCACAATAACTAACCAAATTTGACAAAAGCTAAAACATTCTTTTCAATACCAATGGTCCAATCTGATACTGGCCAATACAAATATTTGGCCTCTCTTTCCCTATGAATTCAACAAAGAAAGCTTAAAAGAAAAGGAGAAACTAGAGGAAAAACAATGTTGACACATTTATTTGGTCGTGTTGAATATGTTGGAAGTTAAATTTGAATCAATACCAAGTCTATATTTTACATTGTCTATTTGCAATACTTGTCATGAGATACTAGTTTTAAAAGCGATGTGTTAGGAAATCTAATGGTACTAAGTTGGGAATACAAAATGGCATGAGTTAGGAACTCAACATTGAGTGTCGAGTCCTATAAATCCATCATGTATCATGACACTCGGTTGTGAACTTGAATGAAACAAATTTTCGTTGTCCCAGCCACTTTTATTTCTTGTTATCCTCTTCCACATCCTTGCCAGTGTTTGTGACAGCCCTCCATTCTAACAAAGAGGTATCAAAGCTTCCGGGAAGATGGATATGACAAGAAGCTGTTTTTGTTTCAATATTTTGGCCTTACCAAATATAACATCAACAATTAGGCGATCCGGATGAAAGTGATTCTCGGGTCACATGGAGCATGGGAGGGGTTGTTAACAAAGGCTTCACCGAGCTGGTTGACTAACACTCCTTGAATCAATTGCAAAAGGACTTTTGGAGAAGGAATGCAAGAAGGATCAACAAGCTCTTTCAAACATCCATTAATGATTGGATGACGCCATGTTCGAGTAGGTGGCTAACACATCTACTTCCAAGGAAGCATGGGAGATTTTGAGGATCTCAAACCAAGGTGTCGAGAAGGTGAAAAAGGTCCTTAAACTCGAAGAGGGGAATTTGAAGCGCTTTGTATGAAAGAGACGGAATCTACTTTTGATTATATTACTAGAGTACTGGCTATTTCTAACCAAACGAAATAGTGAAGAGATGAAAGATATATACATAATCGAGAAGATCCTTCATTCTTTGCATCCAAAGCTCAAGCACATCATCGTCGCCATAGAAGAGTCAAAATACTTCGAGCCTACGAGTATTGATGAATCGAGTGGGTCATTAAAAGCGCACTAAGAAATGATGAAAAGAAACAAGTACAAAGGAGATGAACAAGTTATCCAAGAACAACGGGAAAATCTTTGAATTTGATTTAAAGTCCAATCTCCTCAACGACTTCCTTGAAAAATAAGTTTACATTGAACAACCATGGGTATGTTTTTTAAAGGACACGGAGACAAGGTCTTGGGTTCTCCTTGAATTGAGGGTGAAGAAAGTTAAGTGAGAGGGAGTTAAGTGAGGGGAAAAAATCATGCTTGGTTTGATGGTGGGGTTTGGAAGGAGTCAGGGTTAAGCGAGGGAAAGTTTAACCTTGTTTCGTTTATTTTCCAAATCGGAGGGTTAACAAGGGGGAGTGAGGGCTTCTTTTGTGAAAAGTTTTAAATGCCCCTTGTTTTGACAAGTTCAATTAAAAACTCAATTAAATCTAATTTTATGTCACATGAAATAAATATATTTTGATAACTATTGTATTTCTATTTAATCCTCCTCCCACTCAAAATCTCTAATCCAAGCAAGAATTATTAAACACATCCTACTTAACTCTCCCTCTAGTCCAAGCAAGGTTATATGTAATGACTCCCCTCTGCCTCACTTAACTCTCCTTCACTTAAACCTACTTTACTCTGCTTTTGTTCCCCTCAATCCAAGCAGAGCCTCAAGGTTAAAGAATGCATTATGTGGCTTGAAGCAAGCCCCAAGGGTGTGGAATAGCCAGCACGATAGCTACTTACTGGAGAATGGGTTCACCAGATGCCCACAAGAATATACACTTAACATCAAGATTTATGAAAACTAAAGATGTTTTGTTGTCTTATCTTTAGGTGGATGATCTCATCTTTACAGGAACCAATCCAAACAACTTTGAACAATTCAAAGCAGCTAATGATCGAGAATTTGAAATTATTGACATAAGCCTTATGTCTTACTACTTGGACATCATGATCAAGAAAATGAAAAATTGCATTTTTATCTCACAAGAAAGCGACACAAAGGAGAAATTGAAGAAGTTCAAGATGCTTGATTGCAAACATGTTATCACTCCTATGGAATGTGAGATGCAGTTGTCAAAGCAAATGACGAATAGCATTTACATCTTCATAAGAAGGCTACAAAACGGAGATCTTGAATAAGTTCAAGATGCTTGATTGCAAGCATGTTATCACTCCTATGGAATGCGAGGTGAAGTTGCGAAAGCAAGATGATGGAAAGAAAGTGGATCCTACTAATTTTTGGAAGTCTACAATGTTTGACATAATAAAAGGTTGAACAAACTTTTTGCTTTATTGAACGTATAAGGTATCTGTGTACAAAGAAGGAAATCCTAAACAGGATATTCTAAATACAGGGAGAAGAAGTTTCTGGAAAAGTGTGACGGTGGAAATCAAGAACTGCAGCGGCTTCTTTACTTCGTTGACGATCTGACGACGAATCAACCTTGCTATGGCTCTCTGGCACCTTTGATGGGACTCTGGGGTCACCGATCAAGAGGCTGTCTGGACGAGAAGATCCCTTGAAGATGGTTGGTTGGTTCTTTGGTTGATTGGTGGATGAGGGTGGTCGACTCTTCGTGGACAGAGATTGCTGATCCTTTGAAGATTGTCGATTATCGATTTTCCTATGTCGATGCTTTGGTGGAAGAACTCCTTTATAGAAGACCGAGCACATATGCGATATGCATTAGGGTTCCTGAGATATGAAAGAATCTGCCGTCATTGCACGGTACGGACTTCTACGGCGCTGACACGTGACGGACATCGAGATTTCCCTCAAACGAGATCTCTGATGGTTATAAACATAACCGAAGGAGGTGACACGTGATACGTGCCGATTTGCTTGCTCGGATACAGCCGAGTAAATTTTAGAATTTCATCCTAAATTTGGAGTCTAATTGATCATCGTCTAAGATTTAAATCAATCTGATATGATATCAATCATGATTTAATCCTAATCTTCTCTGCAAGAGGCGGTTTAAACAAACCAATTAGGGTGGACCCATGCTTCCTGCGCCTCTGGTGAGGACTAAATACTGCTATGCTTATGGGACGACGAGTAGACCGTGCTTCAGGAGACAACGAAATCTCTGTGCTTTCGGACGACGAGTGGACTTGGCTTCGAATGACGACGAGACTTCTGTGCATATAGAGCAACTTATGAAACTGGGTTTCGGGATACCGGAGTCACTGTGCTGTAGGCGACAAGTAGACTTGTGCTTCAGGTTGGCGAGGTTACTGTGCTTTTGGAGCGACAGGCTGACTTACATTGGTTGCGATGGAAGTTCCCAAGTCTCTTGTAGAGAAGTGACTTAAGCTTCTGAACCGGAGCAGAGGACTGCGCCGTGGGAATGGAGATGGTGTGAGCATATCACCATCCTGCATGCGGACGCAGGTAAGTAGCTGCACCTCTGAACAGTGAAGACGTTGGCTGCGAAAAGACGGGTATGACACCCTTGCGCGTCTGAGATTGGCGCAGGCAGGTAGCTGCGCCTCTGGAGTGAAGACACTGGCTTCTGAAGTAAAAGAAGGGGAGGGGGGGTCTACCACCATCTTGCTTCTGAGGTTGGCGCAGGCAGGTGACTGCGCCTCTGGTTTGAAGGCTTTGGCTTCTGAAGCAAAGAGCAATAAATATCCGCTCTTTAAGGAACTTCCCTCTTAATTACCACCGTAATATGGGAAATTCCAAGGGTCTAAGACTAACATTCAAAGTGCTGAGTCTTAGGTTCGTCCCATTAATGCGAAAATTCTGACCATCGGTCCTATAAAAGGGGAAGTTCTCCTCTGAAGAGTCGATGTCTTCTTCTCGGCATCCTTCACCACCATGCGAGATCCAAACTTAACTTCGAGCGGTGATCGGCCTTGTGTAAGTTGGCTGCTGGTTTAGGCTTTTCTCGTTTGTAAGAGCCATGTTCTTGTAGAAGAACTCTGTGCAGAATGAGCCATCGCTGCCCTTGAGAAGTATGCAAATGTCCTTCTTAGGGAGTTCAACTCTGAGCCTCAGTCTTTTGCATCTTCTGCGCTTTGGCGAAGAGATGTCTTCAGCTGAGATTTTTCATGCTTCTACATACAGTACTTGACTTGCATGAGGCCGGATAATTTGTTCGCATTTGGACTTGCGAGACACTACATTGAAGTTCCCTTATATACGCGTATGAAAACGACCAAAAGGATACTCCTCTATTTAAAAGGTAGAATTAATATGGTCTATTTTATCAATCATCCAAGAACTATAATTTGTTAGACTATTGTGATAGCGATTATGTTGGAGACTTGGATGATAGAAAAAGTACTACCGGTTTTGTGTTCTTCATGGAAGATAATGTTATATCCTGAAGTTCAAAGTATCAACACACTGTAGCACTGTTTAATTGTGAATCCGAGTATGTTGCTTTTTCTTGTGCATGCTATGTTATTTGTCTTAGAAGACTATTAAAGGAACTATATATGCTGCAAGAGAATGCCACCAAGATCATGACTAACAACAAGTCTGATCAATCCTTGGCAAAGAATCTCGTCTTTCACGAAAGAAGTAAACATATAGATACTAGATATCATTTCATCTGGAAATGCATTTCTAAGAAGTTGAGCTCTAATTTGTGAAGGATGGTTAACAATTTCGTGAAGCCGCTCAAAGCCGATTTATTTGTGAAGATGCACTCTCTACTTGGGGCGCTTAAAATGTCAAATTTATGGAAGTATGTTAGAAGTTAAATTTGAACTAGTACTAAGTCTATATGTTACATTGTCTATTTGCTTTCATTGTCATGAGTTACTAGTTTTAAAAGTTACGTCTTAGAAAATCAAATGGTCATGAGTTAGGAATACAAATGGTCTTGAATTCATTATTGAGTACATAAATCATGTATCATGAACTTAGTTGTGAACTTGAATGAACAAATTTGAGTTGTCCTCTCCACTTTTATTTCTTGTATCGTCTTTAACATCTTTGTGAGTGTTTGTAAGAGCCCTCCACACTAACAAAATACTAACATACTATTGCGTGTGTCGATAACATTTCTTATCGACACAATGTAACCATTACAATATGCTGAAGTTGAATATCTACAAATTCAAATTATTCACCCACCTTATTATTATTCCACTCAAAACTACCTATTGTTGTGTACTGTTAAGTGTTATATTAGAGTTATTAGTTAATGGGCTTTAGTCCCACATTGCTTAGAATAATAGGAGAGGAGCTAGCACCTTCTATATATATGTAGTCTCTCATCTTTAATAAAATCATCATATTATTTTCATCTCGACATGGTATCAGAGCCAAAACCCTAGCCGTCATCCACCACTCTCTCTCCTTTCACAAAATCCTAACCCTAATCTACTGCCCACCCTAGCCGCAACCTTCCTCCCCCTCCCCTCTCCCACTGCTGCCGTCTACTGCTGCTGCCGCCCCCTCTCCTATTGCTGTTGCCGCCCCCCCCTAGCCGCCCTCTTCATCAACCGCCCTCCTAGCCGTCCCCTCCATCTCTCCTCTCTCCTACTGCTGCTGCCCTACTGCTGCCGCCTGCTGCTGTCCCACCACCGCCAACAGCTCCCCCCTCCTGTTAGCCCTCGTCGACAACCCCCCTCCTGGTGTCAGCCCCCCTTTTCTCATGGCTCAAAATCCTAACCCTAACTCTTTTCCCCTTCCGCCTAGCCGCTGCCCACTCCCCCTCTAAACCCTAACCTAGTTTAAAAAAAACGTTGAAATTCTCAGAGGGTAAATATATGTTTGTTTGCTGAAACCTCTGACTCTCAATGATCAATTCGAAAATTTAACAACGAGCAAACATATGGTTTGTTTTGCATGAATCTTTATTTCTTTCCTTCATCTTCACACCGGGATCTCACAGAGGTTAACGGGTTATCTTTTTGTTTTGGCTTGTGATCCACACTCTCTGCTTCCTATGCGCGTGTGCCGGTTCTAACTCCATGTTTAGCGCATTGACAGAGTTGCTGTGATTATCCAATTAGAAAGATCAAAGACGACAGTCGATTCAGGAATCCCGAAAGATGACAGATTCTACGACGAATAGCAGTGCCACCGATACTAGTGTTAGCAACACACTAGGGAAACCAACAGGCACTACCACGACGATTTTCTCTATTTCGACTTGTCGATCGACGGTTGGAAAGACCAGAGAGCTACTCGACATGGAGAAAGAAGGTTGAGAAGATGCTTCGCGGAATGCGGTTGTCCAAACATCTGACTGACAATTCTCCAGCAGACGATGATCCCATATTTGAGCAATAGGAGACAGATGATAATCGACTGTTTACACAGTTGATGAATTCAATGGAACCATCGGTGGAAGACATGGTTCAGAATATAGACTCCGTAAAGGAGTTATGGGAGGTTCTGGCAGCGGCGTTTAATGGAAAACATGATTTGTCTCGTATCTATGACTCGGTCGTTGGTGTATACCGAGAAAATCAGGAAAATAAATCTCATGAGGACCATTTTCGGGCCTTTTAAGGCTGTCTGATAAAATCGACCGAGTATTACCACTTACTTCGGATATTAATGAAGCAAGGGCTCAACGTGAGCAGCTTCATGTCATGGCTTATCTTGCCTCCCTCCGCCCTGATGCGGACTCCGCTCGCTCTAAGATTATTGCTGGATCTGAAGTTTCGTCCCTGTTGGAAGCGCACTATCGTGTCCTTAGTACAGCAAAAGTAGTTGAGACCACTCCGGGTGATACTCCTACTGATCGCTCTGCTCTTGGTGCAGCTCGTACAAAATTTTGTGGTGGTCATGGTTGCCGACGTAGTGGCCAAAATGCTGGTCGAGATGAGGGACGTGACAAAGGCGGTCGTGATGGAGGAAGACCGCGCACTTGCTTTAACTGTGGTCAGCTTGATCATTTCTACTGGCAGTGCACTAAATCACCTGCTGCTAATATCACAACTGATGATGGTGTCCAATCTGTTCCGATAACTTCGGACTCATATACAGAGTTCCTTGACTTCCAGGCTCAACGTCGTGGTAAGTTTTCACATCTCGATCCACAACCGGATACTCAGTAGCGTGCATATTGAAACCCAAGCAGTGGATAATTGACTCTGGTGCGTCCTCTCACATGACTGGTGACGCAGGTATGATACATAATTATGTATCTGTTCGTCGTGTGTTTGGCATTACTGTTGCCAATGGAGGTTCCCTGACAGTCCGAGGACATGGAAGTGACAGTCTTTCTTCCGGACTGTTACTCAATTATGTATTACTTACACCTGGGAACCCGTTCAGTTTAATTTCTATTAGTCAAATTACTCGTGAACTGCATTTGGAACCTTTTTTCTGATGGTTGTATTTTTCAGGACATGAAAACTGGAAAGACTATCGGTAAGGGACATGTGGCTGGAGCCTTGTACCTGTTTGACGCACCTCCTTCTGTTGTCTATGTCGGCATGAAACTCGATCCTTTCGAGTTACATTGTCAGTTAGGTCATCCATCAACCCAAGCTCTCCAGAAAATGTACCCTTCTTTAGAAATTTTCATTTTTTTTATTGTGAGCCGTGTAGTTTAGCTAAGGATCACCGGGTTCCCTATCCAGTGAGTCAAAATAAAATTACTTTCGCTCCTTTCGAGTTGGTGCATTCTGATGTATGGGGACCTTGTCCGATTGAATCAGTAATGAGCTTTAAGTACTTTGTTACTTTTGTTGATGATTACTCACGTGTCACTTTTGTTTATCTGATGAAAAATCGTTCTGAACTGTTTAACATTTGGTGCAATTTTTATGCCGAAATAAAAACACAATTTGGCATTCCAATCAAAAAAATTCAGAGTGACAATGGTCGTGAGTATTTATCTCGTGATCTCGATAGCCATTTGGCCCGCAATGGAATCATCTACCAAACTTTGTGCGTACACACCACAACAAAATGGTGTGGCCGAGCGCAAGAATCGTCATCTCTTGGAAACAATGCGTGCTCTTATGTTTCAAGCACGTACTCCCAAGAGATTTTGGTCGGATGTGGTTCTTACTGCTTGTTATCTTATTAACCGTATGCCATCGTCAGTTTTCAATGGTAGCACTCCCTTCTCTCGACTTTTTTCCGGACGAGAGCCATTTCTCTGCCTCTCAGATGCTTATGCTATGTTCGGGGTACCCGACCAACTCTTTCTAAATTAGATTCTAAGGCAATACAATGTTTTTTTTTGTATCATAAAGGTCAGAAAGGGTATCGGTGTTATTCTCCTGTCTTGAAGAGATTTTTTACTAGGGATGTTACCTTTGTAGAAACCGAATTTCCTCCACTCCCACAATCAACGGGTTCGGCTCCCTTAGTCTATCCAGAAGAAATTTTTTTGTTATTTCCTGATCAAACACAGCAGCCCCCGTACAGGGGCCCTCCCTTACCGAGCCAGTTTCACAGGCCGATGTTCCGCATACACCGATTCAGTCAGTGCCGACATCGCCCACAGAATCATCGTCCTCCGGTTCCACCAGCAGCTCCGGCTCCAATGAGTTGCCTCCACCTGTTCCACAAGCAGCTCTACCGGTTCCGCTAGCAGCTTCGGCGGTTCCGCCTCCAGAACGTCTCGTCGTGCCTGTCGTGATCATCTCTTGTATGTTGATAGCTACAAAGGACTTACCAGTCACACTCAGTCTCTGGTGGCTACTATTGATGGGACTCAGATTTCCAAGACCGCTGAGGAGGGTCTCAGACATCCTGGTTGGCGTGCTGCTATGAACGAGAAGATGAAAGCTCTCAGAAAAAAACCACAATTGGGACTTGGTCGATTTACCCACTGGTAAACAGGCAGTAGGTTGCAAATGGGGTATTCACAATCAAGGTGAAATCAGATAGCTCTCTTGATCGCCTGAAGGCTCGTCTGGTGGCCAAAGGATACTCTCAAACCTATGGTGAGGATTACTTTGAGACCTTCTCCCGTTGCTAAAATGACGTCTGTTTGTGTCCTCATGGCCTTGGTCGTTCACTATGGCTGGCCGTTGCTTCAACTAGATATCAAGAATGTTTTTCTCCACGGGGACCTTGATGAAGAGGTATATGTGATGCAACCTCCCGGGTTCGTTGCAAGAGAGGGTAAAATGTGTCATCTGAGAAAGCCCACTATGGTCTAAAACAATCACCTCGTGCATGGTTTGGTCGATTTACACATATGGTTACTCAGTTTGGATTGTGTCGATCAAAGAAGGATCATTCTGTATTCTACCGACAGACATCAGCTGGAAGGATATTACTTGGTGTCTATGTTGATGACATTGTAATCACAGGAGACGACAGTCAGGGTATTGAAAGCCTCAAGAAGTTTTTGGGAGAACAATTTCAAATCAAGGATATGGGATCATTGAACTATTTCTTGGGTATTGAGGTCACACGGAGAAAGCGGGACATTGTAATGTCCAAGAGAGTATGTGTTGGACATACTAAATGATGCAAGCTAAGGGAGCAACATCACCTATGGATCCAGAGGCAAATGTTACTTCCAGACGAACGGGTTCTGATGACAAATCCAGATCAGTATCGTCGAGTAGTTGAAAAACTCAACTACTTGGCTGTCATGACTCGCCCGGATATTTCTTTCGCAGTAAGTGAAAGGTTGTAAAAATCGCTAGTCGGTTCGCGGGGACTAGAGATTAATCGGATTAATCGGGGACTAGTCGAAGACTAGTCGAATTAATTGTTTTGAATATATATATATATATATATATATATATATATATATATATATACTGCCATATGTCATATATTAAGTTCTATACAATTTAAAATTTTGAACTCATCTGTTTTATTATTATTATTTATTATTATTTGTATGGGTTCCATAAATTGAGAAGGCGGGATAAACTAGGTAAAGTATGTATGTATTAAGTTCTGCCACATTAAGTATATACTACCATATGTCATGTATTAAGTTCTACCACATTGGTGGGTTCCACCCACCTCCAGTCCACGCCCAGCTGTACAAGACAACACAAAAAGTAATGATGGCCCATCATTTATGGGTTAGCTCAGAACAACTGTAACAAGAAAACTAGGTGGCTTCCTTCCTCCCTTGCATTAATTTTTTTTTAACAAGAAAAAGGAAAGAGAACAAGAAAAGGAAGGAGTAGAGCAAGATGAGAGAGAAGCCACCTCTACTGCCTCGAGCACGGCATCCAGCTCGACGGCACCATGCCGGCCACTGTCGGCGCATTGAGCAAGAACGGCTTCTTCGACGGGATTCCGATTCCTGTCGATAAATCGGTATGATTTTAAATTTTTTTTGCATTCTGATTTTTTTTTAATAGAGAAATTGGTATAGTGCCAGTGCTAGTCGGCCGACTAGACGTCCGACTAACCGATTTTGGATATTTCTATTTTTCCCAAATCCTAGGCGGACATGGCCGACTAGCGACTAAGCGCCGACTAGTCGGCCGCCTAGGCCGCTTTTTGCAACACTGAGTGAGTGTTGCAAGTAGATTTATGACTTGTCCAAGAGTTCACACTGGCAGACAGTTCTCAGAATCTTGTGTTATCTAGTCAAGAATCCAGGAAAAAGAATTCTAATGAAGAATAATAGACACACTCGTATTGAACGTTTTACTGATGCTGACTGGGGAGCAAGTCTGACAGATAGACGATCTACATCTGGCTACTCAGTATTTATTGGCGAAAATCTAGTGTTATGGAAGAGCAAGAAACAAAGTGTGATAGCACGCTCAAGCTCAGAAGCAGAATATCGAGCTATTGCTCATGGCACATCAGAGGTATTATATATGAAATATCTCTTACAAGAACTGGGACGCAAGATCTCAAGCGACAGATCTATGGTGTGATAACCAATCTGCTATTCATATTGCCACCAACCCAGTATTTCATGAATGGACGAAGCATATTGAAATTGATATCTCCACTTTGTTCGTGATGAGTATACAAAGGGAGTGATAAAATTTCAACATATGAGGACCGGCGACCAGATAGCTAACATCTTCACAAAGCCTCTTTTGGGTCCTCGGGTTCAATTTTTATGTAACAAGCTGGACATGATTGACATCTATGCTCCAGCTTGAGGGAGGGTGTTAAGTGTTATATTAGAGTTATTAGTTAATGGACTTTAGTCCCACATTGCTTAGAATAATAGGAGAGGAGCTTGCCTCTCCTATATATACGTAGTCTCTGATCATTAATAAAATCATCCTATTATTTCCATCTCTACATGCACATTGTACAAAAGAAGTAAGTTAACAATAATATCCACTGCACGCAAACAATTCAACAATGTAGAATATTATTCCATTCAAAAGTAACAAGAAACCACAAATAATACATAAAAATAGGCTGCACCAAATACTTTTCTGTTTATAAAAACGAATTTTGGTCTTTCGAAACCAAGAACTGTAAAACTCTGATACGAATTCTGAAAGTGTTGATACCAATACTCATAAGAAGGGTTTGAAGTTGATTCCCATATTGCAAACCTTGATCAATATGCTCTATTTTCATAGGTTTATTACATCATTTTTCTCAGACTTGTTTCAAAAAAAAAGGGTCAATATCTTATACATTCCTAAGTTGCTTTCACATGCATCTTTCACATGCCATCGAATCTACCATGTTATTTTTTCTAGTGTAACACGTCTAGAATTTTATATATAACCACCCATGTAATATCTTTGGCATATGACTATTTAACCAAGAATAGTTAGGGAGGTTTGAAGAAGGAACATTGTTGGATAGACTAATTCGGTATATCAAAGTTCAAAAGAATGTTCAGAGTTGTATTGAGTGCCGCGAGCAAAGCGAGAGAAGAAAGTGGGCTTTAGTGATTTCGGAATTTGCACCTATTTATATCTATTTAGTAATAAGTCCGCTAGTTTCTTTGACGGCACAACAACTCCTCATCCTGCTGTACATGGATCTTGCAACTCTGTTTGCTTCCTCAGTGGAAGGAAAGTTGAAGCTCTTCAAGACCAGCTATCATATCCCCCCCGAGGTTATCCAATACCGGCTGCAGCTGCTACATAGCTAGGATTCCAGTGCGCACATAACATGACAGAGTAAGATGCTTGTGCAATTTTTTTAGTGATTCAAGTCAGCAATGAATAAATATAAGAGTCGAATGTATAAGAATTTCTTCTTCTGATTTTTGATACACCTCACCTACCCCCTTTTTTTCTTTCTGGTCCCTTCCGCAAACAAGGTGTACTATCTACACAAAATCCTCAATAATCAAGGCAACACCACTTCCTTTGCTAAACATAACATCCATATTGCACGTATATGAACACATAAACTTCTTTACTGAATCATATTGCACAAGAACCTATTAAACATTACTCCAATACTTTCTTTGACATAATACTTCTAGTGTGTGTGTGTGTATACCCAACTCCTACATGCAAAAAGTTTGACATTCTAACAAAATAGTTCAAAGATTTTAACTTGTCATTCATATTATGCTACAGAATGAATATGACTAAGCACGAGAGTGTGCATGTGTGTGCGAATATTTACATGTCATGAAAGAACAATCATCATAAAACAATGTCTATTGATCATGGGAACGGTTTCCCACTTTGATTATTTCCTTATCCAAATTCGAATACGGTAGATTCACACATTCCTAGTAAAAATCCATCTAATATATCTTCTTAAACATGTAGCTGGATCGTGTTGATCAACATGTTTACTCGGTGCAAAACGTAACTTGCAAGAACATAAAGTCGAACTCGAGAACATCTATGTGAATAAGATACAACAAATACTTGTGTGATCATAGGAAATTATTTTCCGTAATTTTGATTTAGAATATATTACTGGAAGATGAATAAAATCATAATACGGGTCTTCAGCTAGAATATCAGTAAGTAGGCTTTCCAAAGACTTTTATGTTGGAATTCTATTTGTTCTACCCCTAGTCCAAGCTACTCCTCTCGCGGTGATACCATTCCTAATGGAACATCCAACGGTCTTCACTGCACACCTCAAGAAAAGCAAAAGAGTTTTCTGTGATCTTGCTAATAAGTTCATGTAAAATTTCTAGATAATGAATCTACTAAAGAAAATTAATTTTGTACCCATGGGCTAATCATGTCTGAGTTAAGTCTTAAACCAAGAAGTACTCTAAATCCAGAACTACAAACTATCAATATGAAAATAAAAAAGTATATCCTTCTCCAGTGACTTGTACCTGCATGACCCGTTCATCTTGTCGTAGATCCTCGTGACCTTTCAACAAAAAAGCATAATCCTCACCATCACTTCCTTGAATTGATAACTTTCGTGGTCTCTGTTTAGATGTTATAACAAGAAGTTGTGGTGCAAATCTTGCAATGGTCACAACTGGTGCGTCTGCAAAAACAAATGTAGGCTTCACCACTAGTTTCTTTACTTTAAAGTGGAACTGACTTAAGTCAATATCCATGTATCTTTCCGAGCAGCATGCAACAAAGAAATCAGCCTGTGTTGTCACTTATGGTGCATGATTTATCTTTCTGCCAGTGATCAACAGATGGAAACAAGAATACATACATAATGAAGCATGCCATGACCAGTATACTAGGTAAAGAGAGAATATCTCACAGGTGCACCCTAACTATAGATTGATGAATAATACAGGCTACCTGGCAACATTGAATGAAAAGTCTGCAAGTGGTTTTGTTTACAGCTTTGAGATCTTCCAGACAACATAAGGTCTTCATCTTCTTTGTTTTTAACTTTGGATATAAGTCTTAAATTTTAGCAGTTGAGCAATTAGCCTGGAAATCTTGCCTCAAAATAACAATTACAATGCTAAAAAGGAACCTCCAACTTTAGGAAATATTTAAGAGATACAATAATATATTTGCTAAAATTATTTTTGATATAGTAGTTACAAAAGTTATAATGAATTGTGCAGTTGTGGTTTACCTTTTCCAAATAAAAGTAAAGTACTGTTGAGTAACTTTTTGCCTCAAGTGCACAGTGACGGCTTGTATTGCTCTATTGTATCTTACGATACACAATACGTGTCTACTGGTACGGAAGGATACAACCAATAAATGATACATTTAAATGCTGACAACTTATCTTACAATACTCTTTTTGAATCACACAATATGTATCACCAATACAATGTATCAGCCAAACGGTGTCTTATTCAATACATAAATTATCGAGTTAATCATTAAGTTAAAGAGGTTAAAGCCAACTTTTAAGTAGTTTAGAAATTAGGCTTAATTGTAACTTGATACCCTCAATTATTTCAGTTTTTCAACTTGATACCTTAAATTTTTTTGGGTACAACTTGGTACCATGAAAAAATTGGACAAAAATACCCATGTTCATCCCTCTCTTACTCTCCCCACCTCCCCCCGCTCCGGTCGCCGCCGTCGCGACCCCCACCCCTCTGGCGCCCCCACAGCTACAACACCAAGTCCTGCCCCCCCCCCCCCCTCTCCTGCAGCCTCTCCCCCCACCTCTGTACGCTCCGCCGCCACCGCCGCTGCAATTGTCCCGCCGCCGAGAGAAGAAGGTGGTGCAGCCATAGAGAGACGGGAGGAGGTGGTGCAGCCGACAGGAGCGGGAGGGAGGGCAGCCGAGAGAGGGGAGGTTGTGGAGGGGTGTCGGCAGGAGGTGCATGTGGGGGGAGTGGTGGGCCGGCAGGGTGGGGGGAGGGGGGAGGGTAGGGTGGGGGTTGGAAAGGGAGGGATAATTTTCTCTCTTTTTTTAAATTTTGGGTATCAAATTGAAAATATTAAATAATTATGGTATCAAGTTGTCGAGTAAAAAAATTAGTGTATCAAGTTGAAAAATTGAAATAGTTAAGGGTATCAAGTCGCAATTAAGCCTAGAAATTAATATTTATATTACCAAAGCTACAACTCAAAAGTCAAAAGTAAACATGAAACACACATGACCCTTTAAAACCTCTTACAACTTCTTCATTGCCAACATCCTTACTTCCAAGTGAACTCTTTGGACAAGTGCATTCTTACGTCGTCCTTCATCAACTTCCAGCATCTCCAACGAAAACATGTAACAACTTCCACGATGGCATTTAACATCTTTGTAGACTTCTAACAACTCAAACAAGTGACTTTCTTCAAAAAATGAAGATGTTTTTTTATCTACTTTTAATTCTTGAACCATTAGTTTGGGTCTTTACTTGGAGGGGATTTTCCATATTGTTTGCTAGGTTTGATAAGTTATACATTGTTTAAAATTAGGGTGTACAACAAAACAATTTTTGAATGTCAGACCGCTGACTGTTAAGGGTCAAATTCCTATCATGCAATGATAACATAGTGCAATTACAAATGTATTTTCATCTTTTACTTCATGGCCTTTATGACAAATTTGTCACTCAATGCATGACAAAATTCTTTATCATTGTTCATGTGTTCAACTAATCCACTCCATCTAATCTCCTATCAGGGAGCTTGAGGAAATGAATCTGAGGTACATAAATTAGTAGGTTAGGTATGTGAGGATTAATGTCAGATCCCCAAGGACAAATGATTGATTTACGCATTAAAAACAATTTGTGCGAAAGACTGATTGAAAATATAATTTCCTGCAGCAGAGCCCGCAAAGGAATCATGGATACTGCTCATGTTCATGTATATGGTATCTCAAATTCCAATTGAATTTCTTGTGGAACGATGCATCTTACTATACACCCCTGGATATAACACAAGACAATCAAGTGAATCAATACAAGAAATGTATCTCGATTTGACAACTTAGTTGTATTGTATTGTACAGTCTGCAAGAACGAACCGACAATATATGTGTACCCAATTTAACTCATAATAGGCATAATATAACTAGTTCACATGCAATTAGCAAGCAGAGTAAAAACTAAGAAACTTAAATGCCCATATCAACTGCTTGCTGACAGAAACTCCAGAAACAAAGATGATACATTAGAGCATGAGTTCACTAGACTATATCATAGTGATGTAGAACCAGTTCAACTAGAAGCGTGCTTAATATAATCAAGATGCAGGACCAGTTCAAACTAGCAGAATACGTAAGGAAGACACAACCAGCCCAGTCCGAACAGCTTCAGATAAACTGCAATCAGAGTTCAACTTGCAAATTATTCGAATAAACCTATATGACATCCTGTTTCCTCCTCTTTTAGGCATTGATTATCAGAACCTTACAAAAACTAACTAAAATTTGATAGTTAATATTCCTCTCAGAGACTGCAAGTAAAGATAGGTATATATTGCCTAGTCAATCAATGAGTTACCTGAGATCACAAATCAAAAATTTACGTAACTTAGCTCAGATAATCGGTTGGACAAGCCAACTGTTCCTTGAATGTCATGTCCAAGAATCAGTTCATATAGGGTATGCTTGAGATAAGGACAAATGATCTGATACCTAATTTAATAAGTCCTAAGCTAAACCTCGTACTTCTTCCTGAGAATTTGCTAATTATTCTAAAGCAACCAATGTTATAGAAAGCGGTAGATGGCCGTTACGTGGCAAGGGGAAGCCTACTATCCAGGCAGCCGCCTAGGCGGATTTACGCGGAAAAAAATGTTGGCATTAAAAAACTTAGGAGTTTCTAGTTAAATGCGAGTAATACAAAAATATATATTTATATGTATATATAAAACGAGGATTACAGTATAAAGAACTTTACTAAATGCTCAAACGGACCAAAGACTACAATAAATTAACAGGTATTGTGAATTATAATTTATTATTCATATAAGGTCAATATAAATATCTTTGGGCTAGGCCAAAAACTAACCAAGAAAAAAAAAGGAATCAGGCCAAACACAATTTTAGAACAAAAATTAACTTTTATATATATATATATATATATATATATATATATATATATATATATATATATATATATATATATATATAGGCTCTTTCTTCTTTGGTCGCATAATGCTGCTTTTTCCCACATAATCTCATTTTCTCCCGCATAATACCGTCTACCACCTAGAAAGCAAAATATAATGAAAATTTTGACGTTGGGTAACCGCATAACATCTAGGCACCACTTTATAACGCATTTTAGAACATTAAAAGCTACTAGAAAGATATTACTCAAATCACAAGAACATGACCGCATAACATCTAGGCACCACAGTAATTATCTGTAGATTAGAAACATGCTGAATCAGAAAAATCTCTCTACTGGGATTTGGGAGTCACAAAGGGGGGTACCAATAATTGTGTCATTAGAAAGAGAAATGTCGGAAGCGATGTACACAAGAATCCAGCTCCATTGTGTTGTCAAAATACACTTATATAGTTTTAATACAGTTAGAATTTGAACTGACTAGAAACAGCAGTTGCTAATGACAACTGCAGCCAGGTATAGCATTAGCTCTTAAACATATATGATATAAAAAGGCTAATATACATTAATGTGTAACATATGTACTGTTACCTGCGCGATATGTTCCAGGTACTGCGAGCTCCAAATTTTGACATTTAAGCAACTCAGGTGAAACAGACTGAATGGAAGTCAAATAGCAAGTCAGAAACATCACAGGTTCATTCCAAATGGCAAATCCAGTATGCATTTCTTACTTGTAAATCCAGGGTAGTCAGGCTGGGAAGCTGCTTATCAATTCGTCTGAAAACATGATAATAAAAATCCCAAGCCTGAACATTGAGTATGAAACAAATTTCTGTTATGTCTCACAATAAAATTACATACATCTAAAATATAAGATACAAAAGCAACAATAATTATGCAGCCTTTAACTCAAATGATTGAGGTAGCTACATAAATCCTTATCTTCCATTCAGCTCTGTTAAAGGTCATCACCTCTCTAACATACACCTTAGATATAAAATAGGCAAACATTATTGATAATAGATAACTATTGAAACCTGTGTGAGTTCAGCATCCCTTCCAGTTCTCCTATATTCTAAGCAACATTCACGAGCTTCTAATAATTCACGGCCATATGCCTGAAAATTGATACCAAAGCTTGTCAAAGAAGTTTTTAATATCAGGTGAAGAAAACATACAGACTCTTCAAAGTTAGTAAGTTCTAAACAACAACAAAAAAAAAAAGCCTCATAAAGTTGAACAGTACAAGTTAAATGTTTCCCTTCTCATTGATAAAGAAGTTTTGCCAAAGGATTTCAAAATTATTATCACAAAAGAAAAGGCTCGAACAGTTGGCTGTCTGCTCACCAATATCAAGGTCAAGTAAACTTAAGACAAAAGAAAAGTACAGCTTGCAAATGTATCACGAGAACAATTCTTCTACTCGACCATCTTGAGTACGAGACAGGCTAGGTTGCATGCATAAGAACACGGTACAGATTCGGAGTTTGGACGATTTCAAAAAAAGGGAGGTACGTATATATTATATAATAGAGAGAGGCAATGGGGGTTATGACAGTATTTGGTTTTGTGCTATGGTGCCTAGATGGTGCTTTTGTATTGGTACTAGAAATTTGTTATAATCCCTCGTTATAATTTTTTATCAAAAGAGTTTGGACGAAGCTATATTTACTCCCTACCGAATCAATTCTTGAGATATTTTTCATGTCCACTCAGGAGCATTTACACTCAGGAGCATTTACACCTTTACCGTAATTTCCCTACTTTTTGTTTGGAGTCGGCTCCTTATTGACCTCCCCCACATGTTTCTTTCTAGAGTCAGCTTCTTCCCGTCAACTTCTCGATACCTTTTCCTCCTCGATGCAATATCGACTTTCGATCCTCTACTACGTCATCTCATTGTCCATTCCATTTCCACCACCCCCACCTCGATACAGTCTAGTCTCTTTGGACGGAGAACCAACACAATCCCTCCCTGAAAGTTCTAAAATATAACTTCCGGTGGTAATATAATCGTCTTATTTCTCTTTAAATTGCACCAAGATAACAATCTCTGTGCATGTTTTTTTTCTCATATAGTCGGTTCAATGAATTGTACATCACACCACTAGAAGACTACAGCAAAACTTTAGATGGCTGAATTGTATATTGATCACAATTGTGCTTTCCTTACGGATTGGTACTTGTGCTTTCATTTGGAACAATTTTCTGTCATTGCTTTCTGGACTAACTACAATGGAAGATTATATTGGACATAGATAGGAGATAAATACATGATTAAATTTGTACTGGCAAAGACATTTTTTGTTAGGATGAAATATAGTCATGGTAGGGGCAAGCATGAGCCTGGAAGATGTCCATCATCATGGAGGCAGGCAAGGAACATGTATTCCCCTCGATGATTTCCATAACTAGCTCTTCACGATTGGTTAGCTTGTCGTGTGGAGAGATGAGCTTGGCATACTTCATCCAGTTGTCCTTCTTGTCCACCCTAGGACCGATGGTGAACAGGACGAGTGAGAGACTCTCGGTGCTCATGGCTTGCACCTCAAACGTGTGTAGTTGACATGAGGTACATCGAAGACAGGTGAGCAACTAAGCTTGGAAACACATGCCTTCTTGGCGACCTTGATGTCAGGGATGCGACATCTTGTGACCACTAAGCACTCCATAACTAGCTCTTCACGATTGGTTGGCTTGTCGTGCGGAGAGATGAGCTTGGCATACTTCATCCAGTTGTCCTTCTTGTCCACCCTAGGACCGATGGTGAACAGGACGAGTGAGAGACTCTCGGTGCTCATGGCTTGCACCTCAAACGTGTGTAGTTGACATGAGGTACATCGAAGACAGGTGAGCAACTAAGCTTGGAAACACATGCCTTCTTGGCGACCTTGATGTCAGGGATGCGACATCTTGTGACCACTAAGCACTCCTAGGCCCTGGCTACTTTGTAACTCACCTTGTTCAAGAATCGTTGGAGAAGAGAAAAGATAACATTGTTGATGATCAAATATAAAGGACCATTCTCTATTTAAACAATATCTTTAACTAAGTGGAGGAGGGACGGCCAAATGGGCATGTCTCGAAATGCGTACAGAAGGGACCTACTCAGAGCGAAAGAGGCAGGGAGAGAACGATACATAGCTGATTCCCAACTAGGGAGATGGGGGTAGAGGTTTAGCTGTTTTGGAGAGATGGAAATATCTCAGAAATTTTGGGATTTGGGGATTTGATTCTGTAGAGTAAATACGACTTCCTTTCACATGTTTTAAAAAATATTGATGAAGTGTTATTTGCATAACTAAATTGTAGAATCAATAGAAAAGTGTCATCTAGGCACCATATCACAAAACCAAATGCTATGACATAGCATACCCCAGTTTCCTCATATATATTGCAAAAAGTTAATTATATCAATAAAGAGTAATACAGGAGTTAGTACAATATCGTTAGCTTCTAAATACTAAGCCAGTTATCCAATATCTCCTTATTCCCTGGACTCAGATTCCCCTTCTTGTGTTTCCAAATCATTATAATGACATCCTCTTGGAGCCTCTTTAGTATAAATCTTTTGTGCAGCTCCTTATTCTCAAACTGGCTCCTATTACTCTCTTTCCATGTGTCACACTGCAACAATCATTGCCATTCTTGCTAAGTAGTACCCAAGTCCCTGGTTATTATGGATATTTGTGAGCTCTCCACAAGGTCTGCAGATTCTTTTGAGAGGAAGTTCCATCTTTTGTCTGCAAGCTTTCCATATGTATGCAGTGAAGGAACAGGTGAAGAGGTGTTCCACTGATTCCTCCTCCTTGCTGTACAACAAACATGTTGGTTTGAAATCCAACCCATGATGCAGAAGTCGAATTTTTGTTAGCAACCTGTCATGTATAGCCTTGTATAGGCAATAGCTCATCTTCTTGCAATCTCCTTTGCACCACACCGCTTTGTAGGAATTCATCTCTAGCTGAGCTGTTCGACAAACCTTATATGCAGTGCTGAAACTGAAGCCTCTTATTGTTGATGTTGTCCAGTTCCAGTATTCATTTTGTCTCTGTTTATTAATAGTGATGCTTCTTATCTCTTCCCTCATGTTAGCTGTTACTAGTAGATGATCTAGTCTCATTATTGTTGATGATGTAGCTGACTGGTTCATTCCCTCTCGGCAAGCAGAAGCTTTCCCAGCCAAGCATGTTTATGATTGTGCCCCCAGAAATCCATGGGTCAAACCAAATACTTGTTCCCTCTCCATTAGCAGTACATCTGATCATGTTTTCCATGGCAAGTGTCTTCACCCGGCAAGTGTCTTCACCCTTGTTATGGCTTTGTAGGAGGAAGATGCATTATTGTCTACAACTATATCCCAGAAACTTCTACCTTTGATGTATCCATTCTTAATCCACTCTGCCCATAGTACATTAGATGTCATCAGCTTCCACAGCAACTTGAGCCTGTGTGCAGTTTGTAGTTCTTGCAATCTTCCGCCCTCCTCTTTTGGTCTACACAGGTTTAGCCCAACTGATGGCTTGAATGCCTCTCCTCTAGATGAATGCAGCACACATATGTTCATTTTTTATCAGCACAGCTTTTGGATGAATGCAGCACACATATGTTCATTTTTTATCAGCACAGCTTTTGGGCTCTGGCTGGACTGTAACCAATATGCACTCATACTTGACTAGTATGATCCTTCCTACAAAAAGAGCCTCATGGCCTGCCATCCTTCAAGCTTTTTTTTACTGCAAGTCTCAATTAATCTCTGAAAATCTTGATAAGTGGATTTTTGTATTGATAATGGATGCCTAGATATCTGACAGGAAGTACTCCCTCTTCTACCTGTAGTACTGTCTTGAGCAACCCTTTGTTCCTACAGAACTTATTGAAGTACACCTTAATCTTTTCTTTGTTCAACTGCAGACCAGTGTTGTTCCCAAATTCAGAGAGTACATCATGCAGGCCACTCAAGCACTTGGTTGATGGTTTTTGGAAAATTAGCAGGTCATCTGCATAATGAGTCACTGTTGGCTTCATTGCAGCAAATAATGGCGTGATTTGCTTCTGCAGTCTCCAGTAAAGTACTCAGGTATTGCATAGCAATAGTGAAGAGGTATGGGGATAATGGATACACTTGTATGAGGCCTCTGTTGCTAGGAAAGAACCCATTTGGTTATCCATCCATCTTCACTGAGAAACTTGGGGAAGCAATGCATTCATTTATAAGATGTATCCACTTTTCACTGAAATACGTACACTATATTTTATGTGTCATAGGCCTTCTACAAATCCGTCATGATGCGGCATTTGCTTTCTCCCCTTTTTGTTAAAGTTCCTTAGCAATGCCTCCCTTGAATGAAAGTACTTTGATTGAAAGATACAAGGCCCTTCATTATGGATTCCATCTTTGACACATTATCTTAGTTATGAACTTGTATACAGCATTGCAACATGAAATTGGCCAAAAATGTCATCCTCGTTGCTCCATTCATGGGTATGAGAGCAATAAAAGTATAGTTGATTTCTTTGAGCAACTTGCCATGAGCAAAGAAATCATTCGTTCCATGCCCCACATATCCTGCTTGATTACATCCCAGTGTTTCTTGAAGAATAAAGCCCCAAATCCATCTGACCCTGGTGCATTGCTGTCATCTGCACTCTTGATAACTGCTTCTAGTTCCTCCATAGTTACTGCCTTAAGCAGCATCCCTGTCAATCACCACCCTTTTACTGATGATATTGGAAAAGGAACTTGGATAGTGATCCTGGTTAAACAAAGTTTTATAGAAATTAGCAGCCTCCTCCTTGATCTTACTTTGGTTATGGATAGTCTACCCTTGTTGATTCAGCAGACGTGTTATGTGGTTATAATTTTGACTAGCTTTGATTTTAGAGAGGAAGAATTTGGAGCAATTGCCTCCATCCTTAATCCAATCACACTTGGACCTTTGAAGTAGTCATATTTCTTCTTGATGAAGGTCTGATTGAGCTTCTTCTGTAAATCTATTTCAATTCTTCATTAAGACGGTCCTTTTGCAATTATGCTCATGTTGCTTGTTGTTTCTGTTTTAGGGTTACAGGGTTAGCCTTGCCACCACTCTCCATTTCTTGAGGGCCTCTTTGACTGCTTTGAGTTTGGACACTAGAATAAAAAATGTGGTAACCCCTCACCATTATGTTAGTCCACGCATTACTGACCAACTCTTGATAACCCTCCCTCAAGTTCCAGCGGTTACAGTACTTAACGGGATCCTTTTCTTCATATGAAATTGGGTTAAAGACATGAGAATAGGGGAGTGGTCACTGGATGTTGAAGAGAGGCATTGGCTTTAACATCTAGGAATATATCATTCCATGCTGCATTATGGAAAGCTGTGTCTAACTGGAATGCTATTTTATTCTGGCTAGCTCTGTTATTCCATGACCAGATGCTATTCATCTCAAACAGTCCTGCCTGATTTATGTTAAATCTATATCCTCTAATATTCTCTTGGACACTGGTCTTCCTCCTTTTTCACTGCCATGTTTGATACAATTGAAGTCTCCCACTACTAACCAAGGAGTGTTCGTAGTGGAGTTTAGATTGTTGATGGATTGCGATAGTAGCTTTCTCTCTTCCCACATTGGTAATTAAAAGCTGCAATCCACCTTTATTTATAAATAAAGTTGATCTCTCTTGATTATTCACCTGTTTGGTAACACCTTGCCAAGTATTTATGCCCCAAAGTACCAAGATTCTCCCCTTGTTCCCATTGTGACAGTTGTGAGTATAGCTCGAGTTTGGGGAATTCTCCCCAGGATATTACTCACATTTTGCTTTATCTCCATAAGACCTACAATCAAGCATTTGTTCTGATATATGCACTACCTAATTGCAGATAAGAACTGACATTACTGTTTCTTCTGCCCCCCCCCCCCCCCCCCCCCCCCCCCTACCAATTTTAAGACCCTTCTTGGGGTTAGGATTCTTACATGTGTCATTCTTAGACTTCCTCTTATACTGTTGGGGATTGTTTTTCCTCAGGGCCTCCATGTTCTTCTCTCATTCTTGATTTGGTCTTGTTTCTTCCTCATCTTCATGCTCTGGAGGATAGGAGTCTCTTGGCTCTGTAATATGTAAGGTAGTAGCCTCTCACATTATGAGTCTATTTAAGTAAAGGTTGGGCATCATCTTCCCCCTCTGTGGTATGTGATGGTTTTTGGGGCTGTCCTGGGAAGGTGCCACGAATCCTGGATTGCTCTGGCTATGGAAGGGTCTTCCAATGAAGCGAGCTCCTTAGTATTATCCTGCAAAGATTAAAAAACTTAGTAGTCCTATCATCCATCTCCTCTGCTTCCTGCCTCTTGCTTTCCCTATGCAATCCCTCTCCTGTCTCTCTTATGATGTCATCTTTTTGCACTCTCTACTTCTATGTTTCTATTTATGGTGTACAAGCCCCTACCTTCTGAACTTTGCTCTCTGCTTTCCTGGGTACTACCTCCCACCATCTCTTTAGAACCATACCATTTGGAAAGAGAAATGTCCGGAGATTTGGCTATCGGCTGTGTGTGGTGATTCTCCTTTGTTGAGCCATACCACATCCTACTTCCACTCCCATGTGCCTCCCCTACTACTTCTCTCGTGTTATTTACTACTATTCCACTTCCTCCTTGGTGTCTCCAAGTGTGATCTTCCCACTTTACATCTTCCTTGCCTCCTCTACATTGGTTGTCTTCAATTAGATCTGCAGATAGCAAGTTCTCCTTAGCTATCCAAATCAGGGGGCATCGGGCCAGTATATGTCAAAAATTCTTGCAGTGGCTGCATGAGGCACCCATTCATACTGCACTTTTTGCTCTACTCTTTCCCCATCTGGAAGAAGAAATACACTTGCGGAACCAACTTATTTGTTGTGATCTCCTTAAAAAATCCTGGCATGCATTTCTTAGTTCTTGTTTGTCAACAATTCCATGTGCAATGGCTTGCCAATGAGGCTGGCTATTTTGCATATAGTGTTATGATTCCAGAAATTGAGGTTTAGGTCTCGGAGTCTCACACATAACGGAAAACTTGTCAGCATATCCCTTTCCAATCCTGCTTCAGGGGACCATTGTCGGAGGACAACAGGTTTCCCATCAAACAACCATGCCGACCCCCCTCTGACACTCTTCAGAAGTCCCAAATTTGAACAAGAAAAATCCACTCTCTTGTGAACACTTCAAGAGAATATGATGGCATCCAAACTCTCATTTGCACAGGCCTTTGTATGGATATTATGATTTACTACCCACCACATAGGCCATAAGAGTCTGTTGCTAATAGGTAGCAGCCTCAGGGATGTCTGTATCATGGATGGTTGCCACCAGCTGTTCCTCATTCTCAGGGGAGAAGTACTACAGCGAACATACCTCGTTGGATTTATTATTGCCCATGTAAACCTCTGAACAGGACCTTTGAGTAGTGCAGAAAGCCATGGTCAGCAATAAAAACTGTGGGGTGGAGTTATCTTTGGCACCAAAGTGGGTAACGCAACTAGTCTAGAATAAAACTGAATAGGGATTTAAATTTTTTTCGGTCATAGTACCTTGGAAGCTCAGTCAGAAACTGTCTAGGTTCTAACATTTGTTGCACATCTAGGACATAGGATATGATATTATTTCTCTTTACTTAACCTGGCCACTTCTGTCATGGAACCATATCCATCTTAAACATCAGTTTGTCTAAGACACACGAAGAGTTGAGAGCTATGAAGTACAGGTATACCATCTAGGAAGGCATACCAATACTGGATATTGGTACTCATGGGTACGTACCACATAAGTACCAAAATATTTATTTACTTGCATATTCAATTTTAGTTTTGGCTACTTCGTAGGTACTTCATGGGTACTTCTTTGGTACATTGTGATACTTTCTAGGCAACTCTGTGGTAGGTACTTTCTAATGCAACGCATTGGATATAAGTTTCTCATTTAAAATATAGGGTTGGTACTTTATTTTAGAAATCAAACTTGATTTATTTTTAAACTTAAACTACAACGTTTTCAAACTAAAATGAATTCATTTCATGAGTATGTGAAACAATGTACATTATTACTTTTACATATGAAGACATGAAGATGTATTACTCGTTTGTCGGATTTTCATAAATTGTCATATCGACGTACCCGGAACGTACCATACTGGGTAATCGTAACCGTACCTATTCTTCATAGCATGAGACAAGTCCACTAAGATGTTTTAAATTTGGATGTTAGGCAAATGCTTTATCAAAACATTTGTGACATGTTTATGAGATACAAGAATACACGTTTTATATGAATTGCATCAACTGATATTGAATGTTTATTTTCAACAAAAATGTTACTTAAAAGCGACCTTCGTATACGCTAAAGATGAAGAAACAATACTTTGTTGCCAATGTTATAGATTTCGCTAGGCGGACTCGGTGCGCCGAGGGTCCGCCTAGCACCTAGGCGGCCGATTTTTTTTTTTTTGCACAAATATATATATATATATATATATATATATATATATATATATATATATATAACAAACTAACACAAAAGGCTATGAGCTCCTATGGCGAGCAGATGTGTGTTTTAGTCATGTTTAGCAGGGTTAAGAGTTCGAACCCTATGTTTTTTGGTTTTTTCCAGTTTTTTTTAAACATAAAAAGGGAGGAGAGGAGAGAGAGTGCAACCACCTCCTCTCCCTCTCCAGGCTCCTCCCCTCCCCTCCCCTCCCCTCAACCACCACCACCACCAGTAGCAGAGGCAGCACCACCACCACCATCTCTCCTCCCCTCCCTCTCCAGCAGGGGTGTAAAATGGACAAAGTAGTCCGTTGTCCGTAAGTGTCCGGCTCGATGAATGGTTCGACCGCGGGTCGTCCGATTGATCAAAGAACAGAACTTGGACATTTTTTTTGGTCCGTTTAAAAATCGAACCCGGACACGGTCATATCCATGTCCGGTCCGAATTTGTCCGCGGACCGTCCGATGGTTTTGCATCAATTATGTCATATCATTTTGGTTTTGCATCAATTTTTTGTTGTCCGGTCTCAATTTTCGTAAATCTTTTACCATTGTTTGTTGTATTCTATAACCTTCAATTGAATTTTCTTTCAACTTGATTTTCTTACCTTTTACCATTGTTTGTTGTATTCTATAACCTTCAACTCGATTTTCGTTAACCTTTTACCATTGCTTGTTGTATCTTGATAAAATAATAGCTTTTGGTAATATATTTAATTTGTCCGCGGACCGTCCAATTGAATTAACGAACAATAGTTGTCCGTGTCTGTCCGGCCCGAACTCGAACAGTGGACTGTCCGTGTCCGTCTGTCCGAACTCATTTTCATTTTTGGACCGAACACGGGCAGTGGACTGTCTGTGTCCGTCCGGCCCGTTTACACCCCTACCTTCCAGGCTCCTCTCCTCTCCCCCCTCCCTCTTCTCTTCCTAGTTGACGCCGCCACCACCACCAGTAGCAGCAGCACCACCACCACCTCGTCTCCTCTCCTTCCTATCCTCTTCGTACTCGCCGCCATCGCCGCCGCCACCACCACCCGCCGCCGTCAGGTAAGTGTTGATTTTTTTTTTGAAATTTCAAATCGTACATGGCCGCCTAGGCCCACCTAAGTAGGGGTTTTTGGTGCGGCCGGAGGCCGCCTAGCGCCTAGGCCGCAATTTAGAACACTGTTTGTTGCACAACTAAACCATGAATGGAAATTAGTGGTATTATATGTAATTTTATAATTTAGACAAATATAGTATTACAATATGTGATATTACAATATGTGAAAATGTTAAAATCTTATTTTTGAGTTGTTTTGGATGTTGTGTCTAACCTTTTTAGAAAATACCTTTTAAATGTGGCATGTGTACAGTGTTCTAAATGGAGGCCGTCTAGCGGGCGCCTAGGCGGTAGGCGGTCTCTCTCCGCACTGCTTTTCGGTAGACGGTAGAGTAGGCGGCCAACGGAGGTTGGCGGCATAAGTGGAGGTAAGGCGGCGTAGGCGGACGTCTAGGCGGAGCAATACCTAACAAGATATTTTGGCCAAAAAGGTTTGTAAGATTATGGGCCTATGGTTCACTTTTACAAAACTAAAACTTTATAAATCTTCGTTCTACAACTTAGTTATGCATGGAACACCCTTAAAATATGCATATTATGAAGAAAAAAACAGTGGTAAATTAGTAAAATATGTTCAAAATGTATCAACCGCCTAGACGGTGCCTAGGCCGCCTAGGCGGACTCTCTCCGCCGTGCACCCGCCTACCGCCGTTTAGAACCTTGCATGTGTATATGCCAATAGAGGTTGGAGTGTATAACAAACTGTGCTCAGGTGAAGTGTTGGAAACCAGGGGGAGGCCTAGCAGTTGTGGCGGGTGAGGGTTATTTGGGAGGTCATGGGTTCGAGCCCATACCTCACATAAAAATAAAAATAAGAAATAAGAAATAAAAATCGAGTCTATATGCCCTAGTTAGTGTTTAATAGCCTGGTAATATAAAATAGAGAAATATGCACGAATTTTTGAAATTTTGTTCTAAAAACAGTTTTCTAAAAGTAAGTTATAAAATGTTTTGGGAGCATAAAAATTTTGACTTTGCGTTTTGTTACTTTCATCTGAAAAATAGTTTTCTAGGATAAAAGAATTAGGATTCTGCTTGGTAATAAAATTTTAGAAAATAATTGTGAGATATTTTTCTGTGTCATGTTCCATGTGTCCTCTCGTCGACGACACCAGCGTTCCTCCTCCGCTCTCCTCCGCTCTAAGAAGCCTTGACGGGATGTCCGCCGCCCCGCTACCTCTCTACGTCTCTGCGTGCTCACCTCTTGACGTCTTCTGGAGCCAAAACGACATCGCCACTGCCGAGGTCGGCGTTTCCAACACCGAGGGCGTCGACAACCGCTCCGGTGGTCGACGGGGACCATGTCCCAAAACCTAATCCTAACCCTAAGTCTACGAGGATGCCACGGTCGAGGTCGTCGACGACGTCCACGGTGGAGGTCGTCGACGTGGACGCTACAGTCGAGATTGTTGCCGGCGTCGACGAGGACACCAAGGTCGAGATTGTTGCCGGCGTCGACGAGGACACCACGGTCGAGGTCGTCGTCGGCGCCATCAGAGCCTCGACGAGCTGGGGGAGCTCCTCTTTGTCGACCTCGTCCTCGATGAGCTGGAGGAGCTCCTCCTCGTCGTTGTCGTCCTCCTCCTCCTCGTCGTTGTCGTCCTCCTCCTCCACCTCGGAGCGAATGGTCCAGCGATCGGAGAGAGAGGAGCATAGGGTTCCTCCAGAGGGAAAGAGTTAGGATGTTGGGGGAGGGGAGTGGGACCCGCACATTTGGCAAAACACATCTGAGAAAAGAGCTAAAAGCTCTTTTTGGAAATTAGAGTTTAAACTCTACTTTTGGACATTGGTTTTTGAAATCACTTCTCCAAGTGTTACAATCCAGACACATTTTTTGTCAGCTTTACCATTATAACTCAAAAGCTGAGTTATAATTCAGAACCAAACAGGCCCTTGCTCCAAGACAACATAGCATTAATGAGTTATATTGGCATATCATGTCGAATTGTTTAGGCCATGTTAATGTTTCATGTCATGTACTTGCCCTTGTTGGTGTTGCCTTTTTTAGTCATGTTGCCATCTGACATGTTAATGTTTCATGTCATGTATTTGCCCTTGTTGGTGTTGCCTTTTTTTAGTCATGTTGCCATCTGACTTTCAAAGAATAAACCGTCAAGGGGCTTCGTAATTAACCCTATGTAATCATCAACCTTCAACACCAAATTTAGACTTAACTACGAAAAGAAGGAAATAATAAAAGAAACATTATACAAGACAGCTATAGAACAGGGTATGCTTTATGGCTTGTAATGTAGGGCAACTAAGAAACTTCCAATTATGAGTGTAGCTGAAATGAGAATGTCGAGATGGTAGACTGGCAATACATTAAAAGATAGGAAAATAAATGAGAGTATACGTAGAAAATTAGAGGTGGTACCAATTGCGAGACCAAATCATCTGAGGTGGTACGCACTATGAAGTCTATGAGCATGTGCAAAAAGACCAACAGTTGCACTAGTTAGGAGGAAGGAAAATCTTATTTGAAGGACTGACAGAAGACAGGTATGCCTAAAGGAACTTCGAGTAAGGCTATGAAAAAGGACATGGCATTTGCTAATGTTATAACCCCTAAATTTTGGGATAGATACTGATACAATATCTATGAACAAATGTTGATTCCAATGGATAGATTATAACTGTGCATATTCCAGAATGCACAAAACTTGCCTCTTTTCAAGCACTAAATTTTTGTTTAGGACCCAAACTTTTTAATACAAATCATTATAGGGAACTTTATGTAAAAGTACTCTTGAATAAAATGTCTAGTAACTAGAATATACAGAAACTGGTTTCAAAATCTCTGAATGCTGTACCACTACATGGCGGTACTAAGCTTCAGATTAGAGACCAGATATTATGAAGGAACCTATCTCACAAGGAATAGCAGCTACCTGAATAAATGCAATCTCTTTTAATGTCTCAGGCCCTTCTTCAAGCATTGCATGTAAAGGATCTAGGGCAGCAAGCATTCCTTCAATATTGTGTTCTCCGAAGTACAAACGGCTAGCTTCCTCCAAAGCCTCATGCCACATTTCATGCCACAATATTGCAACCCTGATCAGCTCCTTTGACACAAGCTGAGCCTAAAAGAAAGAATCCTCTGCATAAGTCAAGAAGCCTCCAAGACAGGGCAATTAACAGACTCACAATTAGATGACATTCACCTGATCGACAAGAACTCCGCTATGCTGACGAATTTTATCAACAACTTCCTGAGCTGCAGAACTGCGCAGTATGCTCATAGATTTGCATGCTACCAAAAGTGGGTACATAAGAGCCTGAAAAAGATAAAGGAGAGATAGGAGATAGGAAAAGCTAGAGACATATAAAGGAAAGGAAAATAGATTATGCAACTTAAGCCACCACTGCACAGAGCAGATAGGAGTAACCAAGTATCTATAGAATTAATAACTTTTAAGTTCTAAAAGTTATCTGGACTTCAATACTTCCAGAAACTATTATAACAAGAAGCATGCTAAAGTAAGGTTCAAATTACCAATTAAAGTACAAAAAGGCACCTATCTAACCCTAAAAGTTATATAATGCTGAATGAACTATACAAGTAACGCTATGCTCCCAAAATGTCAAATCTCTAATATAATTCTCATATCTGTAATCCCATTACTTCTAATTACTGATGGTGTCCACATGTAGAATTAGTAAGCATAACCTTCTGGAGAAAAGTCTCATCTTTAGGTATATGTTCCAATGAACTAGTTTAAATACAATGGAGAAATTCACCTCTATGACGGTACTAGTGCAACTCATATTGGCTTGCTTGGCTTCTGAACAACTGGAACTGAGCCAACATAATACAACAACAACATCAAAGCCTTTATCCCCAATTTTTTGAGGTTGGCTGTTTGAATCCTGTTCTTCCATTCTCTGTTATGTCCTCATTCGGCTCTATTATGTCCTCTATAACGTTAACAAAAACATTATTCTTCTTTAACACATCAAACCATGTTCGTCTTAGGCCTACCTATAGTCCTAGTGACTCATTAACTACTATAATATTGCTCCTCCTTACAAGAGCATCTATTGGTTCCTTACAAGAGTATCTATTGGTTTGCGTTGCACGTCCAAAGGACCCAAGATAATTTTATCCCATCTTGTCCTCTATTGGTGCTATTGGTTTGCATTGCACGTCCAAACCACCTAAGATGATTTTCTCTCATCTTGTCTCTAATGGTGCACCACTAACATTCTACAGATTCACTCATTCTTCTCCTACCCACCTCTGATAGATAAAAATATGGTTGGTCTTTATCGGCCTTGTAAAATATTTCTCTCAATTTTAGATGTATCTTGCGATCACAAAGTACTCTAGAAGCTCTCCTTCATTTCAACTATCTTATTTTAATTATATGCATGACTTCATTCTCAATCTCTTCATACGATGAATAATTGATCCTAAATACCGAAAATTATCACACTTCGGTCCCGTGTTCATCTATATGGGCTCTCTGTTATTCCTCTCTAATATATGGTTAAATTAAATTTCATATACTTTGTTTTTGTTCTACTAATTTCATATCCTTAGATTCCAAAGTTATCCCCTTTACACTTCTATTTTAGCATCTAACCCTTCTCCGCTTTCATCAACCAACACATTATAATCAGCAAATATCATACACCATGGAAACTCACCTTGGATATGCCTATTAACTTTAGCTTCCACATAAAGGTAAGGACTTAATGTGTATCCATGATATAAGACAATGGTACGAGAAACTAGTTTCTTTTCCGAAGCCAACAACACTATTATCCTAGAAACTCGATCATAAGCCTTCGCTAAACTATAAAGTACATACACTGCAAAATAGTCCACGAATCCGTGTCGGATTAGAATCCTACACGAATTCATATGGGATATGGCTAGAGGTAGATGAAAACAAATGAAGACCAGTGAGAGTTCAAGCACAAACTGCATTAAGAAAAAAAAAAGATTATATAGGTTAATTTTGTTAGCACGGTAAACATGCAAATAACTTGTAAGCCTCCACTACAATTCTCTATGTTTAAATGACAATCCAAAAGGAAATTTTGGTTAGTTCTACGTTGGAGGTCCGAGGTTCGAAAATTAGTGTTATCTTACTATTCTTTTCTTCTACTTCTCAAGTCTCTTTTGTAACTATATAATGAATGTTAGTGTTACATTACAATTTTTTTCATCTACTTCTTAAGTCCCCTGTGTAACTATATAATAGCCTAACTAACTAAAGGTTTTGGATCAGCTCTTGTACACAACAAGTTTTGCGTGACAACATCATCGAGAGGCAGTAAAGGAACATGAACAGTGCCAAGAAATTGAAAATTTTGTAGGAGGAAAACCCTAATTCAGGCCTTGAATATAACAGAAGTTACGGGTTAGGTCGGGTGCCAACCGGCAAGATCAAACATGTAACTTAAGTTATAAGGAAGATTAGGATTAGGATTTTCCTCGACAAAATTCAGATTTTAACTCTCCTCTTCTCCCTTATCACGCGGCAGCAAAGACAGCAAAAAACTATGCAGCGACCAATGACATCAAAGTGCTGGCAACAGCGATGTGCGACGGTAACGGGTAAGTACAAATATTTTGATTTTCTTTTCAGAATTCAATAGAATTACGTATTGCATTGAATTTTTTTGTTTTCTTTATATTTTTAGTTCATACAATACGAGAGCTCTACCATATGAGCTACATCCCCATTCTCTCTCTCACTCTCTCACTCTCTCTCACACACACACACACACACTATATATATATATATATATATATATATATATATATAAGGCATATTGTGTCCTAATTTCAAGATCGTTGTATCGAATTTACCTCATGTTGTGTTCTCGTGTTCGTGCCTCATAGCTAAAAAGTATAAGTAAATCTTCTTAATAAGTAAAGACTTAAGGAGTAGATCTCAAGGACATAAAACCAAATCGATTACCTGAAATTATACTATTTTTCTAATCTTTGTTCAATTACTCTCCCATAGTTTCATGGTATGCCTCGTAAGTTTAATTGTCGATAAGTATGACAAGCTTGTATATCTCCTATGTTTTATATAATGGCATTATAATACAAATTATCTATTCATCGGATACTTTCTTAGTCTTTAGGATTTGGTTAAATAAACCAGTAAACCACATCGACCCCTTCTCTCTTAAACATTTTCAAACCTCGATAGAAATATCATCAAGTCCTATCGCTTTCTCATTATTCACTTTCTTTAAGGCATCATTCATTTCAGAAATCATAATGTATCTAAACCAATTGTTTCAACTTGGTAACATCATTTTCTTACTAAGACTGTTAGTTCCTTTCTCTTTAGATACTTAATATTACCGAAGTCTTTACTCTTCCTTTCTCTACTCTTGCCAAGCCTATAAATATCTTTTTCTCCCTCCTTAGTTTCTAACCTTCTATGTAAATACCCATACATCTTAGGTTTAGCTTCACTAACCGCTTTCTTGGCTTCCTTTTTTGTTAATTTAAATCACATTGTCTCTCAAAGTTTTCTTCATTTTTACAGTTGTTCGAATCTTTATAGAAAATTATTTTAGCCTTAATTACCTATTGGAGTTCATCGTTCCACCACCAACATCCTTTTAAAGTCGAATCATTGCATTTTGACAATCACATAATCTATTCTGCTACTTGTCATATTATACCACATGATTATAATTCTTTTATGTCCAACTTTTTTCCTTCATCATCTTATCCTTAAATTTTATATAAAAAAATTCCTTTGAAATTCCACAATATGGTTCCCGGTCTTTTCTATAGCCTATCCTTATTCTTCATTTCCTAATATTAATATCTAAGACCATCAACCTATGTTGACTCATTAAATTCTCTTCTGATGTAACTTTACAATATCAAGCTTCCAAGTAAGAAAGCAATCTACTTAGCAAATATTGGACCCGCTTTTAAAAGTAAGGGTTATTTACACTAACTACCCCTATGTTTTTGATTTATAACACGGGATACCCCTACTTTTAAACTATTTACACTAACTACCCCTATGTTTTTAGTTTATTACACGGGGTACCCCTACTTTAAGGAAAAATAAAAAAATTATAACACTAACTACCCCTAGGTTTTCTAAAGGGAGGGGTAGTTAGTGTAAATAGTTTAAATCAGGGTACCCCGTGTTATAAATCAAAAACATAGGGGTAGTTAGTGTAAATAACCCTAAAAGTAATTACTAAATGTTCATCTCTCTTCCTAAAACAAGTATTTGATATTATCAGCTCATAGACATTGTAAAATCAAATATCTTATCGCCCATACCCATAAATTCATGCATGCTATTCTAACTATTGTTCTCCTTTCCAACATGATCTTTTGATTCACCTCTATATTTAATTGTTCACCTTCAGGTACTCCTTGAATCAAACCATCTATATGTTCCCAAAATTCCTTTTTCGTATTTTCAAGTAATCCTACTTGGGGTACAAAGACACTAATAACATCCCCACCTAATACTAATTGAACTAATTGAACTAAAGACTCTCTCCTATTCATTTTACATCTCAACGATATTTGTTAATGATTAATCCACTAGATTCCATACCTCATTTCTGTCTCTTTTCACCTATATACCAAATTTGAAATCCAATATTATCAATTTATTTCACTTTCTCACCCACCTATTTTCATCTACCCACTTTCTATCCTGGAGAAAAACTATATTAATCATTCTCAATATCATTTTATCCACTAACTCCAATACCTTTCCCGTTAATGTTTCCAAATAGCTAATATAATCCTACTCTAATGCACCAACTCATTACATTATTACATCGTAGCTTCCTATACCCTAGTCCCTTGTCAACAAAAACTTAATACTTACATCATTGCTTCCAACATAATCTGTTCTGGAAATATAAAATCAAACTGACCCCTAGGAAAACTGACCACAAGCAGCTATAATTAGGTCAGGTCAGTGAAAATCAGTTTTCAAGTTACTTTTTCACATAACTACACAGTATAAAGAGCAAATGAATATCTTTATATATACCGGACTGTTCATTCACAACTTCGGAACACATTGTTGAAATTCACAATAATCAAAGAATTAACAAATTGCAAATAAAATATCCCTCTTCAGATACCACTAAGTTCTACCGTGCATATTATTCATTTAAAGTTCCACAAGATAATATTCATATAATATGAAACATATTACAGTACCAAGAACCCAATCGGACACTTAACCTAAACATACATGAGTTCCAACGAGAATCAGACAGATGACCGACCTAAAGTCACTATTAAACAAAACCCAAAGCAGTCTGCTATAGCATGTTATGATGGTTCTCAGCTATATCTAAACAAAGTCCAATAGTAGTGCAATACCTCATTGTATCACTGGACGGGACACAAGGATAGAAGGACTACCTATGTTTATTATGAAGATTAGGGACCTATTTTGGATTTGCAAAAGTTTTAGGGTTTTGCGTACAATTATTATTATAAAATTTTATGACAGAATAACTCTAACAATTCGCAAACTGGAAATTGCTGAGAAACCCAATTTCGGGATGGGCTTTTATGAAATGCCCACCCGCTGGATGAGTTTTATGAAATGCCCAGAATTAAGTATTTTCACGTTAAATATTCCAAGATTCCCTTTTAGATGCCACCCGCTGGAAACTGCTATTTTTATAATACCGAAACTACCCCTCCGCGCGAATTGGTCATCTATATGTATTTGAATTCAAAAAACTCAGATCTGGATTGCGATTTTCGTCTTCTTCTTCTTCACGGAAAATCTGAATTCCATTGCTCTCATCTTCAGCAGAGATCGCAAAGATCGTTCGTAGTTCGGTGTGCTTTTCTTCGGTCGAACTCAGATCATCGCTCGTCATCATCATCACCATCATCATCATCTTCATCGACGTCAATTGTGGAGAGAAGATCTTTCTTCTTCTTTTCCATAAGAATTATCATCGCTTTGAAAGAAGAACGAAACTCTTTATTCCTGAAAAAACTAAATTACACGGAGAATGGCCATTCTCCTACGTTTTAACACTGGAAATGACCATTCTCCGTGTAAATTAACACGGAGAATGCCATTCTCCGTTTTATTTAAAACGGAGAATGACATTCTCCGTGTTTCTAACACAGAGAATGGCCATTCTCCTGCGTTTTAACACTGAAATGACCATTCTCCGTGCTAAATTACACGGAGAATGACCATTCTCCGTTTTATTTAACACGGAGAATGACCATTCTCCGTGTAAATTAACACGGAGAATGCCATTCTCCGTTTTATTTAAAACGGAGAATGACATTCTCCGTGTTTCTAACACGGAGAATGGCCATTCTCCTGCGTTTTAACACTGAAATGACCATTCTCCGTGCTAAATTACACGGAGAATGACCATTCTCCGTTTTATTTAACACGGAGAATGACCATTCTCCGTTTTATTTAACACGGAGAACGTCATTCTCCGTTTTATTAAAAACGGAGAATGTCATTCTCCTGCGTTTTAACACTGAAATAACCATTCTCCGTGCTAAATTACACGGAGAATGCTATTCTCCGTTTTATTTAACACGGAGAATAACATTCTACGTTTTATTTAACACGGAGAATGGCATTCTCCGTGTTTCTAACACGGAGAATGGTCATTCTCCTGTGTTTTAACACTGGAATGACCATTCTCCGTGATAAACTACACGGAGAATGGCATTCTCCGTGTAAATTAAGACGGAGAATAGTCATTCTCCGTGTAATTTAGCACGGAGAATGGTCATTCTCCGTGTAAATTAAGACGGAGAATGACATTCTCCGTGTTACTAACACGGAGAATGACCACCCTCATGCGAAATTAACATTTTTCGTGTTCTAACACGGAGAATGACCATTCTCCTGCATTTTATGGTCAGCTGAAACTTTGGAGAGCCATAACTTTTGACTGGAAGGTCGAAACGAGGTCCCGTTTGTCGCAAAATGAGCGTATCGTCGAGGAGACTGAAAGTAACAGCTTCACAGTTAGACGGCCTTCCGAAATTTTAGAATCGCAAAAAAATTGATGTTTGGACCTCCGTTTTAGCACTTTTGCCGTTTGTCCCGGTCTTTCCGAAATTTTCCGACGAGTTTTTGAAGATTTTTGAGAAGAAAACCTAGATTCGAAAGTGAGCAGCGTATGGAAGAAGATGAAGTATCGAAACGTTTTTTTTTAAGAGCAGTTTCGTGGGTGTTTTCAATAAATTAAAAGGAAGGACAAAATGGTCATTTGGAACCCGCTTTGGATAAGTTTCTCTAATTCTGGGCACGCGATGAAAGTTTTTTTAGCGGTGGGTTTTACATAAAACTTTTTTAGTTTTTGGGCATTTCATAAATCCTCCCATTCGCAAAATTTAACAAATGAAAGCAAGGTCAGAACAAAGTTATCAATTAAGAAGTGGCAATATGGGACAAAACTTCCAGTGAAGAAGATGAGAATAACTTGATAAGCAACAATGACAGAAATTTAAGGAGGGATGGAGAAGAGAATGTAAATTAGGCTAGGCTCTCTCAAAACACAAGTTTTATTATCAATTCAAAAACTCTCCCTATGAGCTCTAGGTTACTTTCGATGGACACCCAATAAATCCTAGCTCCCCCAATCAACTTCATCCTACCGAACCTAATCCGAGGATCGACGTTTATATCATATCAAATGAAGTAGTAGTCTATGTCTGACAACCAGTAGGTAAAAACCTGATGATCATGATTGTCATCAAAAGGTGGAACCTCTAGCTCAACCTTCTTAGTGATATCAACTCTGGGTCTATGGTCGTCTCTAATAGAAAGGTCAAGAAAACAAGGGAATCTGAGAGTCACTAGCGAGAAGGTCGGGGATTCTAGGAGCTTGTCTACTACGATCGTCCCTAATCGTCCCTAACTGGAGGATAAGGAGAGAGAGGATCTCATATCCCATAGTCCCTCCCAACTGGAGGGTCACGAATATCAACGTGACGTGCGACATGATCCTCAAAGCTAGGATGCTCTAGTGTAGTTCTAGCCTCGTCCGTCCTATTGTTCATCATGTCAACCCTAGCATCTAATGCAAAAAACCAGGCAATCTGGCATCTAACTTGGTGGCCAGTGCAGCGAACTGGTAACGTCTATTGGCATCAGACTTAAAAAAACTTAGCATTCATCATAACACTAAGTTGTCGCAACAGAATTGGAATCCATATTTGGTCTAAAATGCCTAACCTAGGCTCTAACACCAATTAGATGCAAGACAACATACATGGGTTATCTATTGAGGATTATGCAATGACCTCACAAACTAAGGTTAGAGAAAGTTTAATTATAAACCAAAGAGTGATAGAAATCTACCTTAAGGAATCTTAAAGAATCATGGAATTAAAGATTATGGATAAAGTTTACCAAAAGTATAAAAGTTGCACCATGCAATTATGTGGATAATGATTCCATAACAAGAAGCCATTGTTCCATGATTTGGAGAAAAACCTCAATTTAATACGTCAAGTCTTAACCGTTTTGTAGACAGTTTTGTAGATAGGAGTTGCAAAGTAATTAGGATTTTGGTTGAATGATTCTGTTAAGGATTACCCAGGAACTTAGAGAGGCCAATTTGGTGGTTGCAAAGAAACGAATAGGATTGTTTCATTTGTAAGTCTAATGAAGAAGAAAAGCTTATTGTTAATTCCTAGCAATACAAGAAAACCAGGGGGTTTTCTGCATAAAGGAAAAAAGAGAAGGGGGAAGTTCTACTAAGTAAAAACTTTCACAGGAAGAGGAGGGTTTACAGCCTGTTACCGCAATAAATGGAGAGCTAAAGAAGGATATTATAGAACCTGTAGCAAGAAAAGGGTTTTCTGGTTACAGGAAATTTAGAATTTGTGCTTGAAGACAAAGAAAAATTAATTCAAGCAAAGCACCATATCATAGACTCGGATAACTTCTCAATTCTTCAAAATATTATGTCTTTGAGACTAAACACTATACGCACAAAGAGTCCTTTATGGTTGGTTAAAGATCGAATAATCCAAAAAACACTAGGAATACGTCTAAATCTTGTCCAGATCCTACATATAAAACTCGAATCAGCTAAAAAGTGGCAATCGCTCATCTTTCAAGTGTTAAGCCAAAATTTTGGCTTCCCAAATCAAAAAGTATATCCAAGTCTTAAATGTTACAAGCCGCAGACCACTAATGTCTTCCGAGCACAACGACAAACTTTTACCAACATGAGGTACTCTTGAAAAAACGGATTAACTATAATGCTGCTATAGTAACCATTATTTCTGAACCTTCAAAGTACAGACCTTTATAGGTTTGTGTTTTGATCGCAAAATACATAACACCTTCGGGAGCCTTGTTAGTTGGTAATATGGTCCCACATAATCAACTATACTATCGGGGAACGTCATTGTTTTACAAACTCTACCATCAAGATTAATTATAGTTAAAGTACTTCGAATATCTGTACTATTAGCATGTTGAAAAACACGACTGAGAAACAACATTACAACTATATTAGTGAATGTGAAGGTCCCATATATCCTAGTCATAAACCAATCCATTCTTTTTTAGATAGAAAATCATACTTATGCAATTATCTAGTACATCCTCTACACCAAAAACACCAACTAATGTACAATTCAGGTAAATAAATGCATCAAAACCTAATCCCAAATTACATGGACAAGACACTTGCCAGCTTAACGCCAAATAGCAAGTCCGAAGTAAGGTTAGTTTAATACCAAATAGCAAGTCCGAAGTACAGGTTAGTTTAATACCAAATAGCAAGTCCGAAGTACATGTTACTTGGGCTTCGATCCGTACATGAAATCCGGTATTGTGTTTGATCCAAAATTTTGTGTGAACTAGTGACTACTTGGTGTTTTTTGGTCAAGACGATGAATCAAATCATTACAGAAAAATAATTTCTATCTAGAGAGAAATGAGTGAGTTATAGCAAGAAGATAGGATCCCTCCTGCATCGATGAAGCTGGAATGTTGTATCTCATCATGGGCATTATCATTTGCTAACTACTACAAATATAGGAAATATTGTAACCACAACCAATCTTGACGGTATAGTTAATAAAACAAGCATGCTCCCTATATATAGTTTATTATGTGGAACAATATTGCCAACTAACTAGTCTTCGTGGAGGTGTTTTGCGTTTTGGGGTCAAAATACGTTATGTCATAAGGATCTGGAATATGAACAAACCTGGCAAGGAACGGTTACTAAAACACCATTATAGATATCCAAATTTCCAAAAGGACCACCTACTGATAAAAGTTTATCGTTGTACTCAAAAGACGGTAAACATCAATGAGACTTGTGACTTGTAATGTTTCATTCGGACTAGGATAAACATTTTTTGACCTTGAAAAGCAAAATGCTCGACTGCTACATGAAAGATGAGCAATTGATGCTTCATAGCAACTACACATTCTATATGAAAAATCTAGACCTTATCTATATGTATTCCCCATGTTTTGGGGATGACTCAATTTTTAAGCAACCATGACGGCCATAAAGGACAGCACATGCGTACATTTTTTAGCCTCTAAGACATGCATAGTATTTTATATATTTAGTTATATATAAAAACAAAAAAATTAAAGAATTGATAAGTTATTTGAGTATATGCTTTTTAGCTTTGCTTAAATTAACTTTTCTTTGTTTTGATGTGCAAACATTAAACTTTTTGTAACCACAAAATCCTTTTCATACTACTATTGCTACAGTACCCACCTCTTTCCTCTTTATTTACTGTGATAGCGGGCGGGTTGCAGATCATATTTCTGTTCTTGTGAAGGAATCTAGAGCTTTCCTTGCCTTGTTTTTCCTTTATATGGAAAGTTCCTTGATTTCCTAACATTTTGCGATAAACTAATAAATGTAAGCTTATCTTCTTCTTCCTTGCACCTGCATACCAAACAGTCTTATTGCTTGTTGTGCAACCACAAAATGAGACCCTCTTCATGTTCTATCAATCACAACACCTTTCAATAAATCCTAATTACTTGTCAGATCTATCTACAAAACGATTAATAATTAAAGCATTGACTTGAGTTTGATCTCCAAATCTCGAAATGAAGGCTTGTTATAATGAAATCATTATCCTTCGAATGAGATTCGATCTCTTTTGACTGTATGGTGCAAGTTTGTGATTCTCGTATCAACTCTATCAATAATACTTAATTCCATAGACTGTTTCGACATTTACTAAGGCTGTTTCGGTAGATTCTAATCAATCTTTGCTTTATTGTTAAACTTTTGCTAATCTCAATTTGTAAAGTCATTGCATAATTAATATAGATCCACTGATTTACAATAGGCTAGCTATTATCCAGTTGTCTGTCGTCTTTAGCACCTTTCTATATCTACGTAATGCCAACTTTTGTATCTCAATATAATGTTTAAGATATAGCCCTTATCCTGATCATAATCCTTCACCCACTTCCCCAAACCTTATCCCTAAAACCCTAGCCCTAACGCAAGCCTAGACACCACCCTAGTCCCAACTACTACCTTTCCTATCATATACAGAAACTCCTCATCTTCAACTCCATTAAACATAATACTCATTCTAGATCTGTTGATAAACCCTAGCTCCAAAATCCCAAATAGAAATCCTTAATCATGCGCTACTCCTCTCACTACCCTTATTACTCCAAGTGTAACTTCTCATCTTCAACTCCATTAAACCTACTGCTAACCTCATTCTATATCTGTTGCCAAACCCTAGCACCCAAATCGAAAACATAAAGCCCATCATGTGCTAATCCTCTCACTACCCTTATTACATCTTCAACTCCATTACAACTATGCTAATCTCATTATAGATCGGTTGCCAAAACCCTAGCTCCCAAATCCCAAACATAAAGCCCTAATCATGCACTAGTCCTCTCACTACCCTTATTACTCCAACTCTGACCCCCTCCTACCAAGATTAGAACCCTAATACTCTCTTCCCACTAACCATATATTTATGATGACTCTGTTCTCCTTTCCTCTGACTCTCACTCTTCCCTTGGTTCCTCAAAAAAAAGTCCAAACACTAGCTCTTATCCAAATCTACAACCAAACCCAACATCAAGCCGCGACTCCAATGTCTAGCAAAATTTGAAACCTTGATCTTCATCTCAGAAAAGCCTAATCATTGTCCTCTTTCACCAAAAAGAAAGGAAAAAAATAGAACATAAAAGACGAAGTTCACTTACCTAATGCTCCTTCCTTCAGCGAGCTCTCCAATCCTTCCTCTATGGCTTCAAATCTAATGTGCTCCTCCAACTCCACTCAAACATATCCTCCCTCCTTTCTTCCATAGGAAGAGCATACCCATATCCCTCTCTTCTCTGATCTCTAGCTTTTCTGCTCCACGACCTGTCCTTCAGCCAAGACGACAGCATAGCTCTCTCAAGAGTCAAGGAGAAGGTTTCCTTTCTGCAGTCGTTGAGCACATCTCTCTCAAAAAGAAGAGGAAAAAAATTCAATTGCATTACTTCAACCTCATCCCTTAATGTGGTCGACGGATGTGGCTTCTACCAACCACAAAGATTCTTGGTAATGTGACAACCATCCAGGCCACAAATAACTACCCCCCTCTGGACCTCTAGCCCACATGCCTATTCAAGCTATTGGGACTGAGGCCCACGTGTACTTTTGGTAGTGTCCTGCTCCAACATCATGTCCCGTTCCTCGTTCGCGAGGGACGCGATTAAAAAACATTGGCTTTATCGATTAATCGGAACAGATTGAATCAAGATCCTTTCCTCATTTACGGATTGGTTTCTTCGAAATCAGGTAAGGAAGGATTTTGCGGCCGAGTCGCAAGGGACCTTTCCTCTGCTCGTTTTCCTTGCAGTTTTCGTTGCAGCATTTGCTCATTTAGCGTTGGTTTTATGAATGTGTTTTCAAGACCATTTTCGATGGATTCCATAGCTTGCATTCTTTGAACTTCGCACTTTGTATCAAATTCAGAGAGAAAGGGGAAAGTATTAATCCTTTGCTTATGCGATTGCAGGCGACCGCGTAGCGATGCATAGTGTAGAAGACAACTTTCTCTCGCTCCGTTCAATCAACGATGAGTGGCTTGACATTTCTCCCCTTGATGATCCTGCTTTCCAATCAATCAACGATACTGATAACATGAAATGCTAGGATATAGTTGTGAAGACACAGTATTGCATGTTGTTTCCTTAGAAATGTAAATCTTAGGACTGTTGCATGTTTACTTATATTATGTCTTCTATAGAACTGTAAATCTAGATATGCTACATTGTTTACTTATGTTATGCATGTTGTAGAAGTGTGTTAAGCAAATAAGTGAGTCAATGAATAATCACAACGATGAGGCGGAACACACTGAAAATGATTAAGTTTCTTATGAATTCGTAGACCATGCTTGAGTAGCCAGTTTAATCTCGAACGGTCATGGACAACTTGTACACAAGGTTTTAGTTTCCTCAAACGGCAACCCGAGGGACCACGGGACCGATTCGACCTAGGAGTAAACAGAATAGCTGTGCTGGATACTAGCACGGATGGTTCCGGAACTTTCAACGAACTCGCAACCGCGCTGAAAGAATCGTCGTCTAATTAGGCTATAGTCCAGGATGGCTTGTCATGCCAGTGACCTTCACATATATACATTATTTTTAACTTTTTAGTTAATGATATCTGGTTGAACATGGAAGAACATGGTAAGTTTTATTCAGAGGCAGAGACTATGTTGTGGGTAAGATTTGACATAGTTTTCATATGCTATGCCTTATCAATATGCTCACATGAAATTGACTAGAATGGTTAGAAAGATCACTTAACTATTGCATACTCACATAATTTCTATAACAACTAAGATTATGGAATTTAATTAGTCACTCGCCAGTACACAGCAATGTACTGACCCTCGTCTCCACAGGTGCTGCGAACCAGGGAGGCATGCCAAGAACCTGAAGGTGACGCTTGAACATTTTGAAGCCTTGTTCGTGTACGAAGGCAAATTTTCACTATTTTAAAGACTGCTCAAATCCTGCTGCAATGACTCGTAAACCAGGTGTTTCATAGTTTTGGTTTTGTATAAGGGGATGTAAAGAATGGAAGAAATATCTCATCTGAGTCAGTTTGTAAGTCCGAATGGCAACCTTTGTAATATAGTCTTGTAAATGATGTTCATGATCAATAAAGCAAAAGTTTCCTTCTGTGCAAATGTGTTGTTCAAATATCTCTGAGTACTCTGTTTGTTGTTGTGTTTCGGATAACTTTATGACCATGCATTGTGTGAGTGCAACTTAGGCTAGCACGGCATTACGTCCGGAGAACGACTATCGATTCTACGGAATCGGGACGTGACACTTTTCCCTTGAAAATAGTCTGGGTCCACCTGTTGGTCCCTCTCTATAGTCACTCTTGGCGACATAGCATGCTCCACTATTTAACTTGTCAGTGTGACAACCTGTCCTCTAAGATCTCTGAGCCTTGCCCAACTGTCGGGTATCCCGACCCCCTCATTTGTTTATGTTTGCCACCATCATTGGCACGCTTGTAAGTCTCCCTTGTGTCCAGCTTGGGTGTAATCTCTCTCTCTCTCTCTCTCTCTCTTCTCACTAGCCTACCCGTTGGCCTTATAAGCATGTTCGCAAGTCATTTCAGCAGCAGGCCCATTTATCAGCTACTAAGCAGATGTTTCACCCAGCATGGCTCACTTGTCAGCTATGAGTGTCTACTCATCGCCTATTTGGGCCTCGTTCAGCACCTCTAGGTGTACCTCATTGGTGCCGTTGTCAACTCTCAATGCTCTCTCTTGTCGATGAAGGCAACAACTCACTCTCTCACAGCCAAAATGGTCGCGCTCACTCTCTCACCTCTCAAGGCCGCAACTCAACTCAGTCTCTCGCTGCCAAAGGTGGCCAAAATTCACTCTTTTGTCGTCCAGGAGGCCACAAATCACTCTCTAGCTACCAAGATGACCACTACTCACGCTCTTACTGCATAGCAAGCTACAACTGTCTCTCCATTGTTTCTACCATCTCTCTCCATGCTAGCTTGGTAGTCATCCAAGTTCCAACTTGCGGGGGAGTGTAGAAGAATATTGGTTTTCTCTCCTTTCTGATATTAATAGTTATGTCACCAATGATGTCACATAGACTAGCTATTATCTAGTTGTCTTTAGTATCTAAGTCTCTATATAGTGCTTGGCCTAGAGACTAATGAAATCAATCCACGTATTTCCAATGTAATTTATTTTCCTTCAAATAGCAATACTTGTATATTCTACTTTTGGTTTTAGTTGCCTATTGCAATGCTTACCAAGGAAATGATGATATTCAGTCAAAACAGTACAAAAAAAATTGAAAGCCAAGGGCAAAATGTAAAACCACATAAAAAAAAAACTAACCAACCTGTGGGTGTCCTTTTCCAATTCGTACCAATAAAGATTGTATGAGCTCTCTCACAACCTTATTGTTGGAATGTATCCTAGCAATTATTTGAGGTAATACAACCAACCACATCTCAATCTTAACATGAGAAAACCCATTCTGTAATGCCATCTGAACCTCAGATGTAGTTCCATGGTTGAACCACAGTGTAAGAAGTCGGAGAATATCCTGAAAATAAAACCAATAATAAAATGAATTAGATATTTAATGAGGTCAGCATTTACTTGATGATTAACAAACAATGTGACCAGGCACAGGTGTGCCACTTGAGCCATTTTGAAAGATATCTGTGTCCATGCCCCTCTCCATGAAATATATCCTAACCTACTAATGAGAAGAATCGTACGAGTACACTCAGGTCAGCAATAACATTATGAACCCAATATTATGAATCTCCTTGCTAGCACAGTATCCTCTAGTTAGAGAAAGCTCATTCAAGCATTCAAGTGTTCAACTAATCCCTGCATATTTTGCAGTCACCCAAGCAAAAAATAGAGTTTCGTGCCCATTTAGAATCAACAGTTTCCCCATACTGAAAGCTCCAAAAAATTGGATACAGGTTAATATAGGATTGGGTTTGGCATATGACATAGCAATGTAGGAGGACATGTAAGAAATATGTATAAATATAGTGTATCCAACTATTTATATTGCACACCCTATATATACCCAAAATATATAGCCAACAATAAGAGTATTTTCAAGTGTAATATATATAATGCCCTATTCAACTGATATGACAAAATAGTTACAGTTATCAGTAATCAATTTTATTGAACGATCTTATTGCACCAGAGCAATATAAAGATCTTTTTATCCAAATACCAAGATAATAATTAATAGAAAAATATATTTACTCATGTCTAAACCAAGATGATACTTTAATGACATATTACAAGCATTCCTGGGTAGGTTACAGCTGGTCTGGATGGTTAGTAAAAGTCATAATGAACTGTATGGAGAAGTTCCATCTGGAGCATAATTTAACCGTTTGCTGATAAAATGCCTATTAAAAGCAAAAGAACGAAAAGACCACTCTGATTAAAGCAACTAGTTCTCTTCCATATATAAATGCTTCACCTGTAAGCTGTCATCGACACCTTTGGCATTTGATGCACATGCTATTGAGTAAAAGAATCCTGTAACAGCAGCAACAACATACTGTCCTGTTATACTAGTGTAGCCCCTTAAAATGTAATGTGACATTACTGCAGTATTAAATAGAGCCCAGGTATGCCAAGCTTTTGCCCAATCCTTTGCACAATGAGTAGCATTCTCGAAAGATACAAGAATATCTGAAAATTTTGGCATTTGATTAATGAAATTATCAGGGAGCTAGAGAAGTCCAAGACAAGGGAAAAAAAATATGTACTACCTTGTATAGAATCATCATCTAATCCAGGTGAAAGTGCCCGCCGCCAGGTCCCAAGTTTCAGGTACACACGAGCAAGAAGAGGAACACCAAGATTCGACACCGTAGCTGGGATTACTGGTGTTATGTAAGTATTTGTGGTCTCAGAAAGCTGCACAGCTAAATCCTGAAGAAAGCAGAATATTAATTTCTAAGAAACAAAAAACTTGTCAAAGAGGTAGAGAAAGAATATCTTATGTTCCTTGAAGTACAAGATTGACTTCTCCATACCCGTAGCCTAGAAAATGCTTCCTTCCGCTTATGATCATCACCAAGAGACCACTGGTATTTTAGATAGGCTAACATAACTTGAGGATGCACAGGATGATATGAACTTCCATCGGATGAGTCAGGATCATACTGTAAGTAGAGGATATGTCATTTTTTTTCCTAGCATCAACTGGTATTTAAGACTGCCTAGTCCGTTTTGTAACAAGCGTTGAACACTTACCTGCATAAGTTTGACTAAAGTAGATCTTGCCTGACTAGTACGGCCACTTTTCCGGCAAAGAGAGGCAAATTTAAGCCAAGCTCCGATATCTTCAGGAGGGGGTAGAACAAGTTCTCTTACAGCAAGAAGCTTTTGCCAAACCTATTGATATTAGTGAAAAGCATCTAAGTAAAACAACAAAAAGACCTACAGAACCACAGAAGAAATTGCAGGATTAGACTTCTAGTGCAGTGCCTAAATATAAAATAAGTAGTCATACATTGTTGTATAATAGATTCGTCAACAAACTTTCCTGTACAATAGTTCGAATACTGTACTTAAATGCTATAAGAATAACATAATTTTAGGAAAATGACCAGAAAAAGTACCATGTATATTTGTAACACAATAAAGCATCAAGAACTCAGTCAGATTAGACCCTAAAGCTGCCTAGAGAAGATTAAAAAAAATGCACAAGAAAGCTGAAGAAAGAACTATGAGAAACACCATGCAAAAAACAAAAAAAAAGCTTTTATCCAAAATTTTAGGAATCATCTGTTTGAATCTTTTTCTTCCATTCAGCTCTCAGTTGACGGTCATGTCCTCTGTAACAATAACAAAAAACCATATCTTTCTTTAAAACTTCAATTCATGTACGTTTAGGTCTACCTCGAGTCCTAGCTGCTCCTTAAACTATTATATTATCGCTACTCCTTGCCGGTGCTTCTATTGGTCTACGTTTCACATGTCAAAACCACCTAAGACGATTTTTGTCATCTAATCCTCAATTTGCACCACCTCCAACTTCCCACGATTGGACTCGTTAATTATCCTAGCATTTAAGATCTTGTCAATCATCCATTTTAGAATTTTTCATTTCAGCTACTCTAATTTTCTACATGTTTCTAAGGTTTACAATATCAGAATCGAAATTGTTTTGATATGAGTATCAGTATCAGTGGTTCGGATTGGAATTCTGGAAAGCCAAAAAATGATAACAGCTTTATTACAAACCTAAAAGTTTATTTGATAGATTGGCATAATTTTATGTATCGCTTGTTTTTTCATTAGTTCTGAATGGAATAATACTCAACATAGTTGAATCCTTCAGCCACAGTTGATATTGTTTTTTATTTACTTGTTTTAGACAAAGTAAACCCTCAATACATAATTTGAACAAAAGAATTTTAAAAGTGGTGAATGTTGTGAATTTATAAATATAAGACGTCGACAAAATGGTAATGGTTATAGTGTGTCGATATTAATATTATCAACCAAACATAGCATATCAGTCTTCAACACTACCAAATCATTGTGTTGATTTTGATTTTTCCTGTACTTCTCTCATCTTTAAACGTTTTTGGTGATTGACAAGCGAACGGAGCCCAAATGGCGGAATCGACCAGTTTTGGTGGGGGTTAACATCAGATCTGACAGGCAAAATCGATATGATATGGCTGATACATATTGTTTCGTCCAATATTGTGAAACTTGGTTGTTTTTTGAAGTCCAGAAGTCCAACACATAAAGCATAGCTTGTCTCAAGTAGTCTTACAAAATATTGCGATCACAAAGTACTCTGGAAGAACTACATCATTTCAGCTATCATATTTTAATTCTATGCACAACATCCTTCTGAATCTTGCAATCATCATGAATGATTGATCCTAAATACTGAAAACCACCCCTCCTAGGTAACTCTTGTCCATCTATATGAACCTAGGATGCACTGACACTACAAAAATGTGGGTCATGTTGTGTTGGACATGTATCAGATATGTAGTGGACACACCCCAGACACTCCAAAATACACTATGACACTCCAAATAGATGCCGTGTCCGTGTAGCTGATATGTCATGTCATATCCGTGTCCGTGATCATAGATATGTAATCTTCCCTCATTTCTGTGACTCCTGGCTGAAGTTACATTTCATATACTCTATTTTTCCCTATTAATTGTAAAACCGTTAGATACCAAAGTTTCTCTCCAGACTTCAATTTTAGCATCTAACCTTTAGATAAACACTATGCAATACATAATCTAAGGTAATCAAAAGCTATAAATGATTTCCAACCGAAGATACAAAATTATATTCTCACTGTTAAGAAGTCGAGAAGCTCGTAAATCGTCTAAACCAACTAATGGGCAGTTGGAAACAAGAAATCATACGGTAGCTAAAAGAAGAAAAATCCACCTCAACATTATGTTTAGCTCCTTCTATGCGTTCATTCCACATATTACGAATTAATTCCCTTCGACCATCTGCAACAGGGTTCCCCACTGGAAGAGTACAGTAATCAATTACCTGTAACAAGTCAAATAGTACTTTCCATTCAACCAAAACCAGATCATGAATGTTTCAAAGAAGAATTACAGATAACAAGCGTTAATCCGTTTAAATCAGCATTAAGTAGTATACATGCAAAGTCATGGAATATACCTCTTCCAGTTCTGAAAGCTGTTGTACTCTGACCATGTTGCTGTAAGCACGCTCATAACTTTCAAGAACCTGAAAAGAAGCAGAAGTCATTCAGACCATTTAATACTCACTCCAAACAAGCAGAGACAATTTAACAGATTAATCGATGTTAAACAAACTAAGCAAACCAAAATGATAATATATAAATCACAAAAATGAACATGATTTTGCACTCATAGAGGGCCACCAAGGACACTTACTGCTATGGGTAGCCACAAGCACAGTTACGATATTAGAAGTTGATTTTGGTGACGACTGGCATTCTTTTAAGTGAGCATTAAGCCTTATGCTAACAGTGGTCTTTCGTTCAAGATCATCATCCCATTGCAATAGAAAGTTTCATGAAATACTTTGAAGAACGCTTATCACTATTGCAGACCACATGATTGTTTAAGATCACGTCATGAAATTTATACTAAAAGATGTTACCAACTTGAATAGTATGAATTTTACCAAATTTCGCACCTATAAAGCCATTCTTTGCTGACAGAATTCATCCAAAATCAAACCCCATCACTTATAATATGTAGTAATGAAGTGTTTCAGCCCAAAGCATTAAAGGTACGAGTAATTTTGAGTTTCAGGTGACTAGCAGGTTTAGTGAAGTAAAACTTCCTTCAGCATCTAGAACATCCTTACTATAGATATCAGATCAAGTAAAATAGAAGCACTTCTCTACCTTCAACCATGATTTTCTTCACAAGTTATATTGATACGCTCCATCCTTCATTACAATAGTGTACATTGTAAAGATTTGAGTAGATTACGAGGATAGAGAAAAGCAAAAAATGCTGAATCAACATTATCAGGAATGAAGGATTTGAGTACATTTGAGTAAATTATAAAAAAAGTTACATACAACAATAAAAAAACGTTAGTATATATATTGTATAATAAATAGTGATATATCCAACTATTTTCCATATATATATATATATATATATATATATATATATATATATATATATATATATATATATATATATATATATAAACTAAAAATATACATATAAAAAATAAACTATATCAAAATATGATAAAAGATAAACCATATCAAAAGTATATGGAAACTATAAAAGATAAACTATATCAATATACTTAACAGATTCAAAATACATATAAAAGATAAACTATATATAGAAACATCAAATTTTTGGCTAGCAAGAATATTATGCATGTATTAATACATATATAGAAACATATATCAGAATATACATAAATATTATGTATGTATCAAAATAGACATAAACATATATCAGGAATATAGAAATACATATATATAAAATTAAAAGCAAAACTATAAAAGATACTAAAAAGATACATATATCAGAATATAGATAAATATTATATATGTATTAATATTAACACAAAAATTCATGTGGCCTTATGGCTAGCAGGAAGTGTGTTAATTACGTGTTGTGGTGTTTGGTATTAGGTTCGATCCAAACCAAATGCAATGCATTTTTTTCACAGTAATTTGTTTTTGATTTTGGTGCCGGACCCGACCCGGACCCGATAATTAACCCTAACCCTAATAATAAAAGGAGGAGAGAGATTTCTGCCTCCATTTTCCTCTCTCCTCTCCGCCTCCATCCCTTTCGTTCAGGATCCCCTCCATTTCCCTCTTCCCTCTCCGCCTCCATTCTCTTTTCCTCCATTCCTCCACGAGCAGAGGCAGTGGCGGCAACGGAGAAGGGAGCTCTCAAATCTGGATTGGAATGCTCTCAAGATAATTTTCATATTATTTATAGAGATTTTGGTCTCAGTAATTGAGATCTACTGATATATGTTTCAATTATTAATGCACTCTTTTTGTTGGATTTAACTTGTGAATTTCTGTGATAATTTGATTCTCTCCCTTTGCTGATTGATGACTGAATTTCTGCCATTTTTCTTGTCGTTTGTTGTTTTATTGAAGATTCATTTTTTTTGAATTGCTAGAAATATTTATGTTGAAAATTAATACGTATCGGATACGTATCGGCCGATACAGACCGATAGAATAATTTTTTACTCCGGATCGGCCGATACCAATAATTTTTTACAGTATCAGATCGGACTAGCTCAAACCCGATCCGATACGGCCGATACCAATACGTATCGGCCGATACTTTGAACCTTGTTACATGCATCCCAAGATGAACAAGTCATTCACTGTTTGGTATATTGGTCCATCATGACAACCAGTTGAGAAGTATCACCAACAAACTAGATCCATGCCAATTTAATTAAAACTGCATGTCTGCAGCATATATCACAATCCAGTTTTCTATAAATTTAATTTGTATTTACTTATTCAACAATACCCTCAGCCTTTCTGCGGAAATCTGTAAGTTACCATCAAATATCTAGGGAATACCATCAAATATCTAGGGAATACCATCAATATCTAGGGAATACCTGATATGGCCCACTCCTTTACTCATAATGCACAGTCAGTAATAGCCCTACAAATCCCCATCATTCGGTCTCCACCTATATGCTCAAGCAAATGGTGTACACATTTCTGTTGAAATCTGTAAGTTACCAAATTAGAGATCCGGCCAGAATTGATGTATGCTTTTCCCTTTACTTCTAAAATTTTGTGCACTTAAAAGAAAACTTTATCAAACATACAGATTAGGTTCTTGAAAACATCCTAGACAAAATCATTTCCTATACAAATAAAAACATCAATAAGCCTGTCCGGGTAGTAACGAGGTTCAGACAAATTTTACCACTTATATCCAAGGTAGTCAAAGGCGCAAGGCGCACTTGAGGCGCAAGGGTCCATATCGCTTGAGGTCCGGAGTGAAGTGAGACGCAAAAATAACATATAATATAAATATAAATAAATAAATTAGTAATATAAGAAATAAAATCAAATAACATATTAAAACCAACAAAAATATGTTAAAACATAAACAAGTGAACTAGCAGAGCAGTAACAGCAGTAGTAATCAACTGAACTAATAAGAGTTTGTATTCTTCCTACCAAGCTTTTAGTAAATTTTAGTTTTTGTAGTTCAACTATAACCAACTTTGGCAACCGTGGAAAGGATTATTTCTCTCTCACTTGTATGAGATAAGGGTTATTTACATGCCTCAAATTTTTTTGTATATATATGAAAACCCATAAGGCGTGCCTTTTCTTGGTTGCGCCTTGTTGAAAGGCGCGCCTTAGGCGCCCTAGGTGCGCCTGGAGAAATGGACCTTGCCTAGGGAGGGGCGAGGCGCAACTGTTGCGCCTTTCTGCGAGGCGCGCTTTTGACTCCCATGCTTATATCTCACTCCTGACAAATGTTACCACCAAGGGGGTGGTCTAGTGGTAACACTAGTAAGGAAAGGGAGGAGTGGGCGTGGATTCGAATCCCAGCTCCGGCAATAATTAAATGGGAGGGGGTCTTAGTGCTAGTAGTGCTAGTAGCCCAGGCTGGGGACGGTAACAAATGACTGGACTTACCTCCAAAAAAAACTCAAAAAAGTTCTAGAAAGGATTTACAGAAAACAATATTCCTCTAAATGAGTATCCTTGCAACCTAGACTATCTTCCTATAGTATTAATCCTTACAAAATACTTCTATAAATTATTGTAAACAACGGCCCATAACGAAACAATCTTGAATTACAGAAGTAGAGACTTCCTGTAAGATCCAAGGTTGATTAAAGTGTATCCGTAGAGAGCAGCTGAATACTTGAGGAATCCATAAGCTGATTAAAAGTATGAAGCAAAGATTAGTAAACGTAGAAGACTGAATAATGTCAAAAGAGAAAAGCCAACAAGAGAAGATGGGTGTGAACAGATATGTGGAAATTCTGCTCTAAGGAATTAAAGGGGAAGTCAGACAATAAAATGGGGCAGGCATTCAGGTCAGCTCAATGCCATATATTATGGGCTGAATCGGAACTTTTCAGAAGCTAGGGCAGGTGTTTGAGCTCTACTGAAATTTAAAGGTAGACCTTAATGGTATGGTCACAAGCACAACCAACTGTCAATATTAATCTAATGACTTGGCTAACTGTATAATTTGCTGCCATTTAAATACAACTATACATGACATGCTGTAGAGCACAACTACAACTGGAACATTAGACTAAAGTTAAACCATATGGCAAATTGTTATAATCTATCCAGTACACACTAAAAGACGCATAATGAGTCGTACGATAACTAGCACATAATAAAGTTGATCAAAAACAAACCCTATAGGAAACTCCTGATATAATCAAACATGACTCAAACCTTGCATTTCCTATTTGAATTTATTGCTTTACTCACTGTTACTCAAGGTGAAAGACAAGAAATATAAAGCCAAATTCAGCTGAACCGTGGGCAAAAACAGCATGCAGCAAATACCAGTTTTCTACCAAGCAATACGAACCACTACGGTCTGCATGAGTCTGTAGTAATAGACAAAAGAATTTTGTTCTATAGTAAAATAAAAAAGAACTTCATCTTAACTATAATTACTTTAATTATACTTTCATTTAATTTGTAGCATAGGTAAGGGCAAAAACAACAAGTTACCATGAAAACCCGCCTTTCGTATTTTTTGTGATATATACCATTGTCTGAAGACATAAAAACAAGAATTATATGTTTATTCAAGCAAAGACGGCTATTTTCTGCACAGAGACGAGAATATATTGCTTTCCTATTGCTCAAACGTTTGGTGCCCCTCCACAAGGCTCCCACTAGAGAAGAATCTGTGAAGGGTTAAACAAATAAGCAGTTTTACCCTCACTTGAGGAGAGGCTGTTTTCAAGACTCTAAGCTGCTCCTCAAGGAATGAAGGTCATGCCTTACTAGCACAAAGCAATGCCCATAGCTAAAATTTATATATTACCCAAAAAAAGTGCTTTTTGACTCATGTCATAGAGATAATGCAATTCATTATAGCAAATTGTCTCATCTTACTGCTTCGCCTAGACTATTCCCCTATCTAGGGGTACCAAGAGGGTATTATTTGGTTGCATGGGCTTAACATGCATGACCAAAAAGGTAGATTTACATGCCCACCATCTTGCCTTCTAACTTTTGCGACAAGGCCCTGCACATAACTAACTGGTTAGAAATTTGGGATCAGAATAGAGGTTAACATCAGGTTGGCAGTCATAAAAACTTAGTTAATAACAATATGGAGCGTTTCTCGTGCTCCATAGCAGACCCCATTTTGATGGGAGAAGGATTGGCTGATGAAGATGACCCAAAGATCTGAAACGAAAAGGAAATTCAGATTTTTTACTTTTAAATGAACCAAACATCGGAAAATATACTTCTCCCCAATTCCATATTGTTCCTTGCGAAAAAGCAGATCTCATCTTATCCCGTTGAATTCATTATGCATGCAAAAAATAGTTTGATTTAATGACTTGATTCAATGAAGCCCCTAAAAGTTGCAAATAGACTTTTAGAGCATCAACTTCTTTCATCAACATACAAAAATTGTTGCTTATGGTTCTGCATAAGACCTCAAGAAAAATACTCGAGCGTGGCTGATAAAAATGACAGATAAAAAATTGACAAATTTGTCATGGTTCAAGAAACTAACCAATGCAGCGAGTTCCGTTGCCAAACACTTCCTTGCTCTCTCTACAAACTCACGTGCCTCACCATACTGGAAAAAAACATCATTTTTAACATATGAATCTACTAAACATGACTTGCTAAAAGAAAATAGAAAATAATACCTTCTGACGACGAACCAAAAGAACAGCCCTAAAGAAGGCACCGCTGCTACTGTCATCACCACTAGTAGTTGTATCACCTAATATCCGAAGTTTGCTTTCATCCCCATCATCCAACCGAGAAACATATTCAGACATTTGATCCCACTCTCCCATATTCCAGGCAGCACTAGCAGCCTAAATGAAGCAAGAAAGAAGCTCGGTGAAGCAAAGGACACGAGCATGTACTGTGAAAGTTGTACATGTTTGAATCAGATAACAAACCATGGGAGCCATCTCCAAACGAGCTGATAGCTCAGCAGCAGTCCACTGCTCTTTGCATAGGTTGTTAAGTTCTTCCCAGCGAGCTAAGGCAGCAAGACAACGCATTCGACCTGTGTATACATAGACAGAATTAACGACGAAGTTCCGATAAAGGTGATAGCACCATTCTTTGAGCAAAAAAGATAAGATATGCCAGTTGAACAAGCCAAGATAAAAAAAAAAAAATATATCTTTTTCAAGTAGAAGAACGGGAAGAAGAGAAAGGTAAATTCATCCATGAGACAGGATCAGGAGGAGAAGCTCATAGAAATCAGAAGAAGAAAATCTGAGGGCCAGGTGTGAGAGCAATTATACTCCTGTCCAACAGGGTCCACATAGAGCATGGATGACTTTGCCACTCCACACCTCGCCCTATGCTCACGCAAGTTATGGTCACATTAGTTCCAACCAGAGTTCAGAAGGCTCTTGGCGGCTTGGAAAGACCGAGCTCATATGACTCAGTGCTCTACTATCAATAGATTGACAGAAGGCGAGGAATATATAGTAACTAATACATCTTTAGCAAATGGAACTCCAAAAAACTATATATAGTAACTAATACATCTTTAGCAAATGGAACTCCAAAAAACTATATATAGTAACTAATACATCTTTAGCAAATAGAACTCCAAAAAACTATGGAAAGAAAGACACTGACAGTAGAGCATGTTTGTTTTGTGAATGTATTCAAACAGTGAAAAACTACATCCAGTAAAACATGAATCAGCATCACATCCATTCACAGCAAAAAAAAAAGTAGACGAAATTGTTAATTTGTCCATGTAATGCCTTGTCAACCATAAATTACTAGTAATAATAACCATAGTAACCAACCTAGCGTAGCATCCAATTTAAGAAGAGGATTTAGCGCCTGAGATGATTTTACAGTGTAGGCCTTCAGCGCATCATCCCATCGTTGTAGTTTCTCATACCTTAAACATACCAATAAGATAGAAGTGTTAAAAAACAGATAAATGCACATACACATACACACACATAGAGCAAGAGAAAAACAAAGTCTTATTTCCAACTCTGTGGGACAGCTATTAGAAGCCTTTTCCTCCATTGTAAGATATTTTGTACATTATTCTCAATACACGCACATTGAATCCTTTCTTGCAGTGTTAGTCCATGTTAAATAAGATGGAGTATCTTTGACTTTTACACGTCCCAGTAGTGCAGTAAAACAATTTAACAAAATACTCGATCAATATAAAATAAATCATTAATGAGCATTCCGATCCTAAAGTATACCAAGATTCCTTCAGTTGAACATCCAAATGTTGTTGTGAGTAAGTCAATATTCCAACAGCGGCCTGTATATAGAAGACACATTAGTGCATACAAATATGAAGTAGAATAACTATCAACAGCAATCTACCAGAAAGATCACACAGGTGACAGAGCAAAATATAATTATATGAATGACAAAAGAAATAATACAATACAATTCAATTGAAAAATGAAGACAGACCTCATGCTGGTGTAGCTGGTTATTGATATGAATAAGGGACTCAACCACTGTAACAGGATTTGTACCCATTTTCTTGGAACGTGCAGCCTCAAATTCCATCTCTTTGTAGTGAAGTGCCTTGGCAAATGCCCGACACTGTAAAGAAAGTAAAATACTTGTGTTAGTGATTATATCCTAGCATAAAGATGTATAGAATCAAACAAAGAAAGAAACAACCTTCTCAGCAAGAGCACCAAGAAGCCGAGTATCAATTGGAAGAGGTTTCTCATCATGTTCCATAAACTCTGCCTGATCAGTTCAATGATAGTCAACGGCGGTAGAAACCATGTTGGCCATGATAAAGGACTGAAGGTTAAAAAAAGAAAAGTACACAGATACCTACCAAGTTTAGCAGCGTTGCAAGAATTTCAGGAGGGATATTTTGGGAAGAAAAGGCTGTCTTAAGGTTCCTAACCAATTGTTCCTGCGAACTTTCATTCATTTGTGCCCAGCAGCTTGCAAATCCAGCTGCAAACAACTCCCTTCCAACAAAAGGCTGCATATTGCTGGAAGTAAGTACAGGAAACTGTACTACCAAATAACTAAGGTCAGAATGACCATCTCACCTGCAATTGGGCAAGTCTTGCACAGGTGCGCAAAGCTGGAGATGGAGACTCCTTGAGCAGTTCAATGCTAAAATGCCTCATCCACTCGGCCCAGTCCTCCTTAGTACTTCTCTGAGAGGCCTCACCAGCAGTCCTCAATCTAACATCATTGATCTACAGGAAACCAAGAGAGCCAAAATCATTCAACTCAAATAGGCTAAAACTTACAGTTCATGCAGTTTAGCTCAAGATAGTATACGGGGATGCAAAGGGTGGCTTATTATTTACTCTACCTGCCTAGATAGCTTAGACATGTTTCATTGCTGATTTGCTTGTCAATCGAGCATGATAGAACACTTCACATAAATATATGCAAATGAGAACATCCAGATATGGTAACATGATTGCTACAAACTCTACTTTGTGAATAACATTACTCGTGATTGTAGGCAATTTTGTAGACAATAGACAATGTAGTCCCATTGCCATGAAGCTCTCGCTAATACAGGGCAACGTTGTAGATGTTCGATGTCGGGTACATGTTGGGTTGATTTTTAAAATATCGGGTATCGGATATTGAGGACATGTCGGGACACATTAAAATGTCGGATGTCCATTTAGTGTGTGTGTCCTAGCTAAGTGTACTAAATGAATAAAACTAACAAATAGCATAACAATAAGTACAAATATTAAAAAACTATCAACATAATTTATCAAGTAATTTAAGAGTCTAAGACAACAAGTAAAAAAAAAAAAACATTGTTTAGGAGTCTAAAAAATTTAAGAATCCAAGTAATATAGCACTTAAAATATACAAGTGATGTAAGAGCCTAACTAATTTAAAACGTACAACCCTTTATCTTTAAAATATGCACAACAGATACCTGATTAACTAAAATGCCGATCGAATTTGGAAGGAAAAAAAAATGTATCGGTCGATAAATTAGGTTGGGCCCATCATCTCAGCCAATATATTGTAGAAACAACATAAATAATATATTTTGTAAAATTGTATCCTTTTACCTATGAAACCAACATATGGGCTGTCGTCCAACCATAATACAAGGCAAAGTGAGGGTCAAGATGTATAAAGACTTGCCACATTTATAGAGAGGCTAACATAAGGAATCATAGCAACTTAGAACTCAATGCATTTACAAGCATATGAATAATTATGTATATACCTAAGGTGCTATTTGGATGCCGGATTTGACACTAAAGAGGGTGAAAAATTGGATTTGGACCAATTGTCGGCACTTCATGCGTTTGGTTGTGCATAGAAGTGCCGACAGGATTTCACAAAGCCATTTTCTGTCGGAGGCATCAAAAAGCCTACTTTTTGGCCTCACCCACATCCGAGTTTTTAACAAGGATATGGGTGCCGAAGTGAGCTGCTGGGAGAGGAGATGTCTGGTGGTCGTGCTGCCCTGGTGGTCGTGTCGCCGACCAGAAGGGTGGAGTACTGGTGGTCGTGTTACCGACGGTACAGCCGCTCGGGAAGAGGCGCCCCGGTGGTCGCGTTGCCGACGGTGGAGCCGCTCGGGACAAGGAGGCGGCTCGTGGTCGCAAGGAAGACAGCGGCAGAAGCAGTGCTTGTTGGGGGAAGAGTGAGTCTAGTGGGAAGAGAGAATATGGAAGAGGGAAGAGAGAAGAGAGAGAGTGGGTCTATTGGGGAGCGGTAGAGAGGAAAGTCTGGTGGAGAGAGAGAAGGGAGAAGATAGGGAGTTGTGTTTTTTGTTGGGAAAGGGAATAGGTAGATTAGTAAGATAATTACATTATTGTTACTATAATAGTTATAACAATAATAAAGATAATAATAATAATAACAATAATTAGGTATATTATTAAGATAATTATTATTATTATAATAATAATGATAAAATAATTAGGTAATTAAAAATTAACTACGAATTTTTTTTGAAGAAAATAATTAGATAATTAAGAAATAATTAGGTAATTAAGAAAGTAGAACAAGTTACAATACCATACCAAGTTCACTTCAACAAAACATCCAAACAACAAAACTATGAACAAGTTACAATACCATACCAAGTTCATAGTATCGATATCGGAATCGGACCATCCCTATGAGTATCGGGATCGGCGATATCGGCACTATCGGTGGTTTCAGTCGGCGTATCGAATTTTTTTACTATGGGAAAGCAAATAATTATTAATAAACTATTAAACATTTTAGAAAATATATATTTTATATATTTAGGCATAATTTTAAGTATTTACAGTACTATTTCTTACTATTTATAAAATTAAATGAAATAGTAGCCACCCTTGCCGATTGGTTGACATCGATAGATAAGTTTTCTTCTTTTACATGCTTTTACAACCTTATTATGCTTTTACACCCTTGCTAATTGGTCTTTTTCGTTCAATTTTCTTTGTCGAATTGTTCGGAAAAGAGATCCCCAACGTCGGTATCGGTCATTTTCAGATATTGGTCGGTATCGGTATCGGATCGGGACATGCTAAACCGTATCGAAATCGGCCGTATCGGATCGGTATCGGCCAACACTACAAACTACGCCTTCAAGCTTCACTTCCTCAACATCCAAACACAAGAAGTCAAAACAAATGTGTATGCAAGTGATGCGTACGCACTGCGTACGCAAAATCCCAATTTCACACTTTCTTCCACTTCGGCGAATCAAACAGCTCCTAAAGGTATGTTACATTCATCCGGACCAGCCAAAAACAAAATGCATTGTTGATATGTTCCACATAAAGATTTGCAGTCCTATAAATTTTAAATCAAGATGTAGTATGTACAATGATAACAGATAGGACGAGGATGCATTTATTTGAAAGAAAACAGAGCATAGTGGAAATAGCTTCTCTTCACAATATAGAAATATGTAATCTTATTTGCATCTTGTTAGACGTGGTAGACAGTGAAAATAACAATAGCCTTTAAATTTTAATCAATTAGGACTACCTGATAGCTTCTTGAATGTTTATGCATTTCAGTTCCTTCCTCGTAAGGATCACCATCAACATCGCCAATAGGGTCACTAATTGTCGCATTAGGAACAAGCGGAGTGAACTTTTGTACCGATAAATTCTCCAAAATAAGTGGCTCATGCTTACGTAGGCGTCTTTCAATCTCCTCAAAATCTCTATGCTGAAAAACAAAATAATCTCATTACTTGTTAAGAAAAAGCTCCAGTGTCTCACTTTAAGCAACAAAGAGTTTACTCGTATATGGTGTTTCAAGAGAAGTTTGTAAATTGATGGTATAAAAATCTTGAAGTCTTCCCCCAGAACATTAGCCAGACAGTACAAGGCATCAAGAGCATCCCTTCTTAGCTCATCATTCTTCCTGATAAAAGCTCCATGATAAATTTAAAAGTTCATAGAAAAAGGAAAATCTACAGAAGTAACTTTATGACGATAACAGTAATGGAAATAAAGATAATATATTGATCATGTATATCTCATAAATTTATACATAATTTTCTGAACCATGCTAAAAGACGTTATTTGTGATCGCATATCAAAAAAAAAATCCAAAGTTAATATTATCTATAATACTCTTTCCTTAGCCAACAGTTCACAGATCAATAAACTCATGCAAGATCTTATCATTGTAACATTGGTACTATTAGCTTGGAGCTAATAAACAAAACAAAAACATAGTAATTGAAACTCTTAAGTATATAATATAACAACTGCTTAGTTCCCAAGGTTTAAGGCAAACCTACTGCTCAAACTGAAAAATAAATAGTGTGAATGCAATGCTTCTATTTGGAGACTATCTTAGGCAACCTTTATCCTTCACCATGCATTCCCAACACACTCTGGCTGTCTCCTGATTTAGTTCTGGATATCTCCTGATAATAATGCAACTTCAATTATCACATCTTTTTCCTTGTGATATATTTCATTGGGGCAATTTCATTCCCAATTGTTTGAACTTTTTAAGTTGACAGTTGCAAGTAGACAAGAAGTCAGCGTAATTAACCAGGCAAGACTACATGACCATACAATGATTAGCAGAAATTCCGAAGATACCAGAAATTGGGAGGACAAAAGAATAAAAAGCACAATCAGAATACGATGAGATAAACAGAAATATATAGACAGACAATCAACTAAGGCGATGAGATAAACAGAAATAAATAGACAAACAGTCAACTAAGGGATCATGTTCATCTTTCATTATTAGAATTATAGATAGAAGGTATAAAAATATACCAAATACAATCAAAGTGGTGAGTACAGCCAGCCATGTGGTTATATTGATCCAAAAACAACTACAGGCGCAGAAGCTGCAAGAACTGCACTACAGCTATATCTAGAGAGTTCAAACCTGAAGCTAGTAAGAGCATCATTAGTAGTTGGTGCTCAAAATTTCATCTTGAGGTCCAACATTTTAAAAAGAATGTAAATGTAGAATGGGTTGGACTTGTATGAGAATAGTAGAAAATGATAAGATGAGATTTGGTCCCAAAGATTGTGTGGTCAAAAATTATTGTTGGAAACATAATGTAAATCTAGAATTGGGTTCCAAATTGGGACTTACTATTCTTCAAAATGATTTCCTACATTCTGAATCTAGAAATTCTCAGGCCCAACCTATAGCTCATGTGGGTGGGTTGGGCCTGAAAATCTAGAAATTGAAACTTAGGATGGACCTTACTATTCTACAAAATGAGCTCCTACATTCTAAATCTAGAATCTAGAAATGGGGTTGGGCCTTACTAATGATGCTCTAAAATACTTCATAAGAAATTTTCTGAAGCATTCTGCCGTACAAACTAGTAAAAGACATCCAACAACTTCCTAAGAGAAATACATTTCAAATAATATTCTACCGAGGTAAAGTTTAATGTTAAGAACATATGCATGAACTCAAAGTTACGTTCAGAAACTTATGATTACAAGTACATAACTAGAGAACAGGAGTTTATCTTACCCATCCAGGACTAGCTTCAAATGATGTACAAGAGATGATACATGACCAATGACCTGGAGAAAAAAAAATGAATAACAGTGGACCGAGAAAACACTTTGAAACATGATCATCACAACAATTCTTACAGATCTTATGCACTACAGACTCCAACTTATCAACCAACCTGAACTCGAGGTATGAGCTTAGTGAGGGTATTGATTGCTCGGCGTCTTACATTGAGTGAAGCATCCACTTTAAACAATCGAATAACAGCAGGAAGAAGTAAGTGCATATGTTCATCCAAGGTAGCTGCAAAAACATTAGATTTGTCACAGCTTTTTGGCAGTTCAGAAAGAATAGGTATATAAAGTGTGAAAATACAAGAAAAATGTAGGGAGTTAGTGGTACCAACCACCAAACACTTCAAGAGTATGCAAAATTCCGGGCACATAGCAATAATCATTGTAACGTTCAGCATCAGATAGAATTTGTATACAATATGGAAGAATGACCGGTAGGTGCATTCTAAATTCATCATTCAAAGCTCGGCAAAGTTGTTCCACAAGGTGCAAAACCTATAGATGGAAAATAATGTTACTGAAAGATGTACATAATTCAAGACTTAAACTAAAGTCTGCTATTTCTGACGGTGAAAAAGACAAATGCGTCTTTGTCCCTTGTTACTTTACAAGTCTCTTGGATATAACGAGGTCGGCAAAATAGTACGAAAGAAAAGCCTCCTATATCAATTGTACTACCATGTGCAAAACTTAAAGTACGTCGAGCCATTAAATCTCCTACAAAGATCAAGAGAAAAAAAATTACCAAAATAAACAGCTTATTGGTTGGGCGATGAAGATCATAACATGGCAATTTTTGCACACAAACATGATGTGATGGATACCAATTCCTCCATTGAAACGCTAGTTCTTTCTAGAATATGTCACTTAATTATCAAGGAGGGGTAGACAACTATTCTGGATTAAGGGAACAAGTTGTAGACAGACAATACAGTATGCAGTTGCTACAGCACACACATAGGTCAATCCTGAAACCCATCACATCCTATAGTTCAAACCATTCTACCCAACTGCTAAAAATACAAGGCTTTATAATTAGGCCGGTGATTCCACTATTAGCATTCAATCATTGCCCCCAGAATGTCCCATTCATGAGAAAGAAACATGAAATTCTGAAAAAAAAAAAAAAGTGCATCAACAGGAAGTTATAATTTAACAAGCAAAAAAAGCAGAGCATTGCTTGCATCTATACATTTTTATCTCAATTATCATTTTACTGATGTAAATCAAATAGCACTTGTAATTCTTCATCATTGACATATCAGGTAACCAAGTTATGAATCTCGTATGGTACAATACTTGATACGTATCTATATGATACAAAAGGTTTTCGATACCAAACGTATAGGTGATTTGATGGGACATAAAATCATATGGTACGCTTTTCCATCTTCCAATACAATACACTTTTGTGTTTTTTCTTTCAATATTTTTACCCTTTTTTTATTTTACGTCTATTTATTGAGCGTTCTCCTCCTTTATTTTTGGGGTTTTTTTCTTTTCTTTAGGGTGTTCCGCTGACCACTTTTTCTAGTGTGGACATTATGGTATTGAATCGATAAATTTAGTAATTTACAAATGTTAAGAAAATAATCATGGTTGTCTAGCTCTTCTCATTTGTAGTTTCACTTTTAGTTGTCGAGTTCATAATGATGGTCACTTGGACGCATAACTTATTGTTGCTTAATGTGTTCAATGTATCCTTATGTGTGTCATATTAATTTCCCAATCCAGTTGCCGGTGGGATAATGCATCTTACGATACACGACTCTCAATTTAATCTCCATTGAACTTGTTGTAGTTGTTAGGAGAGGAGCGGAAATCTATCCTATCCATAAAAATCCCAACCACAAAAGTCCTTCATTTAAATTTTATTAACCTCTCTGGTAACTCCTTCCATCCTTCCCTGAACTATCCCCCTTCCACCTAGACCCTGACCTCCAGCTCCCCCACCCCCACCCCCCACCCCCTCTGACCATTCTATTTTCCCCCCTCGAAGAGCATCTTACAAGTCAACACGTCGTTCAATCCTCTCTCCTCGACAATCAACACATGAAATACTAAAAGTGTTCAGTGAAATGCTTTAAGGAACAAGTCTACAAAAACATACACAAAGCACACTATATGAACTGCTTGGTGGAAACAATTTCAAGGTGAGAAGAGACCACCATCTTATTCTTAGTGTGGATTCTAAAGATCAAAAGCAAAATTATTATATAATGCTTTCAAATGGATTTCAGTATTTTCATTTTATGCACCCAATAAGTTTGTAATATGTATATAATTTATCCACAACAAAATCAAGAGGGGAGAAAGATTCTTCCTAGTTAACTTTATCTCCAATCAGAAGCTGTTCCCAATCCAGATAATTGAGAAACCAAACTATTCTAGCTTTGCTCTATCAGTACAACTTGGTTATGAGACTAAAGATGCAAGTAAAAGCTCATGATAATGTGCACTGTTCTAAAGCTAACCTTAACCTCATGTCCATCCGATAAATGTATCCATAACTTTACTGAAATTTTTTTTTCAAATTAAGCATTTCTAGTGTTTTGCTGTTTGGAGTCATTTAACATTTCTTTCACCAGAAATATTTTTTAAGACAAAAGAGGCCTCCAGTTCATTAGTGTTAATGAGTGTTTTTTTAAGTAAAATTATCTTTGCTAAAATTGGAGGATGTCGCTCGGTTTCCAGTTGGAGAAACAGCCTCTCCAAAGTATATTGGGGGTAAGGATGTATACATCCTTGACCCTCCCCAGACCATGTCAGCGGGAGACTCGTGGCATTTGGACATCCTTCATGTTTTCTAACATCAAACCCTGCATAGTAACAGAGTCATCAAAGAGATAACACAAGTCTTATTACCAGTAGATACCTTGGACAGGATGCGAGCCAACATATTCTGCTTCAAGATATAAGCAGTAAGCAGTATGAATTTTGAAATAGTTTTGTCCATGAATATTGGCTAAGTATCGGCGGAACCGAGTCTCCGGGCAGTACCAAACTATATGAAACAGAAAAATGTATGGGTTTCAGCCAAAAGTTACCTTTAGCATTTAGGTCTTACTAGTAATTGGCATGCCGGCCTACCTTTACATATGTGGGGCATTTGCAAGTCTCTTGTACTAGATGTTCCGAAGCAGATTTATACAGTATATGATACAGACTGATTTTAGTTGCTATATTGTGGCCTCACTCCAGTGAATCATTGTTGTACAGATAGTAAAACATAAATGACAAACAATTGGCATTTCATAACTTGGACAAGTGCATAAGCACATATAAAAAGAAGCTCTCTAACCATGCTTGAAATCTATTTGAATAAATTGGAATTCAGGAAACCAAACTGCAAAAAGCTATCCTTACCGGTGAACCTTTCACAGGGAGACTGGTTGCGGGTAAAGTGAAGGTAGACCACAGCTCAGAAATAAGGGAAAGCAAGTCGGGTAAATATTTACGGATATGCTGCAAAAAACGCAAAAAAACACCACCTTGCACTAATTATCACTGTAACAGATCTACAATAAAGATGTCAATAAAGCCACATGTTAGCAAAGATGTATCTACTATACCAAACGTACCAGGTGAACAATTGACACTAAGGTTCCAAGCTTCCAAGTTATGAACTCCTTCAAGCCATCTTCACATCCTCGAACAACAATGAAGAGTTCAGGTAGAACCTGTCAAGTAGAAGAGAGTATTTCATTCCATCATATTTTAAGAACAATGGCTCAATTGCGTAACTATGTAAAGTTTGTGTATACAATATACCAAGGTTCACAGTATCAGTATGGGAATCAGTTCGTTCCTTCTTAAGACTTACGATTATTAGCTAGTTTGGATTGCAATTACATTTCAGTCCATTTGCTCAAACGCTCATTTCCAAAACGCTCAATGGGCTAGCGTTTCAGAACGTCCATTTGAGCCCCGAAATGGATGGCACACATTTGAAAAAAAACACCCATCCAGGATGAAACCCATCTGGCTCGCCCCATGCATTTGGCACCAAATGGAGTCCCGGATGAAACGTAACTGGAATCTAAACCAGCCCTTATATATCCGTGGTTTGAGCACTTAAGATTGGAGTTTTTGAGTTCTTCGTTTCAGAAAAAAGAGATCGAATTATTAAAATAAAAATATATTTGATACATTTTTGCATAACAATATGTGTTGTTTATTGTTTCTCTCTAGCTTTGAATGGAAATTGTAATGGTAACCAACATAGATTAATCGTTTATGCTAAATAGATAATATTATTATTACTTGCTACTACCTGCAATAGATAGTTTTGTATGGAACAATTGTAGGTTGGATGAATTTTTTTGAATTTATGGATATACAACTTTCGCAAATGGTATTGATTATAGTGTGTCGACAAGGAATCTTATTGACATAGTCATTGATATATTCTACCATGTTGATCTTCAGCACAATTGACTCATTGTCTGGACACTTTTTCCATACTTCCTTGGTTATCTTTTAATTTGTTCCGTAACTTAATTAACTGGGTAAGAGCCCAATGTCCGTATCGGGTAATATCGGCCAATATAGGTAGGGATCAGTTCAGATCGTGACAGGCTAAAACCAATATGATACAGCCAATACTGCGAACAATTGTTTAATATTATCATTTTAGTTGAGGTCTTGAGTTCAATACTTGCTAGCCACACTAAGAGGCATGCCAAAGGTTGGCCAACCCGATGGTACTTGAGACCTCTGGTGGAAAGGGAAAATCTAGGGTTACAAACCCAGGGGGGGCAATAAGTGAGTGGTGCTTATAATCTCAAAAATATTAAGACATATTTTCATGATGAAACCATTCTAAACTTAAATATAAGAGGAGTTCATGATGGAAAATTTATGGCATTAAAATTATTATGAAATTACCTAAAGAACCTACAGAAAAGGGATCATAGAAGAAATCATACAACTACTAGGCTAAGGCTATTTCACAACTACTAGGCTAAGGCTATTTCTGGTCATAGTAACAGGACAAAAGAGACGAATCTTACTTCTGAAAGTAGTATACAATAATACACATATAATAAATGAAAGGAAAACCCTATGATATTTCACCAGAACTTTGTAAATATCTTGACATCATCCTTTCACCATTTTATTACCTCTCTGCAAGTGTATGCGAGTTTCTATTGACTTGTACCTATAAAGGGAGTATTTCTTGCATATAGGAAAATAAAAATCATCTCACCTTTGGTAAGTAAGGAACGCAGCCAAGGCCCATTGACTTGTTTCAGTAAGAGAACAAAAGACGAGTTAGATTAATATGTAATAAAAAAGATGGTAACGGAAGCAAACTAAGTATATCCTCTACGAAGTATACCTTGAATATAAACATTAGGGACCCCACCACCTGTTTGTGATAACTCGAAAGTGAATGATCACGAAGAATTCTCATCAGAGAGCTAATAGCAACCTATTCATCAAAAAAATTTGTTAGACAGTTCAGTGAATCAAAGCATGGTTTCAATGATAAAAACTACCGTGGAGTAGTAATCCTCAGAGGTTGCAAAAGATGGCCACAACTCTGTAGGTAATTCTTCCATTGGGACATTATGTTGACTGGTGTCACTTGATGCACGGTTGACTTCTCCGTGTGATCTTGACAGCCTCTGCTGATTAAGCTTATGTACATGGGGATCCAGAGCACCAATGATACCAAGAACCTGTGAAGAAGGAAAAAGATAAATAACAATACAATATTGTATGGTAGTCTAAATTCCATTAGAGATCACAGTAAACTACCTTCAACACTTCTCGTCTAGTTGACCACGCTGACTCACCATTCAACAATTTTAATAGTAAACCAAGCATTGACGGATACTCGTTGTATGGAGTGATAACATAACTGAGGATGAAGATACAATGGTTAGCGAGGTTAGAAAGCAAAGAACTTATAACACGTGAAAATAGGCATACATAACAAAGAGGACATAGTGTAAATTATGAAGGACAGAGCAAACGCAAGTACTAAGGAAGAAAGCTGTTAGACAGTAGTAATTTTTTTGTTAGACAGTAGTAATAATAATGCTTGAAAGTTAACAAAATATAACATTAGGGTTTCACTTGGAAAATGAAATACAACTACACTATCTAATTTAGTTCATGAATGCCACAGTCTCGTCCCTATTTATAAGAAAATGGCTTGGCAAAACAAAATAAAAGGGAGATAGATGACAAGAAAGTCTTTTTTCCATAGTTTGCACTTACAGACGATACCGATACGATTTGGTATGCGCTGATACGATTTGGCATGTTCCGATACTGATACCGACCACTACCAATACTAACTGCTACCGTCGTTGGGCGTCTCTTTCCCAATCGATTCGGTAGAGAAAATTGAAACAAAAAGACCAATCAACAATGGTGTAAAAGCATAATAAGGTTGTAAAAGCATGTAAATGAAGAAAAATTATTTATTGCAGGTAGCAAAGGTGGCTATTATTTCATTCAATTTCATAACTACTAAGAAACAACACATAAAATACTTTTATGTCTAAATGTATAAAATATTTTTATTCTAAATTTTTAATACTTATTTGTTTTCCCATACCAAAAAATCCGATACTCCGATCCGAAAACGTAGATATTGTCGATATTGTGGATCCCGATACTCGTAAAAAGGGTCCGATAACGATTCCGATACTGCAAACTTTGCTTTTTTCGACAGACAATCAGGGAATTACCAGATGCTTTGATAGACAATATACAGGAGAAAAGTCCTCCTGTCTAAAATTGTGGAGGCATAGGAAAAACTACATATCCACTTCTGAAGAATATGGCAAATAATTTTCTTCTCTCATATCACAACCTTTTGATATAACTCTCACACGGTTGCCATTCATAACCCACTTTCCTTCCTTAAAAGGCTATAGAACAATCCTTCAATCTCGTCAGCATACAGTTATAGCAATGGCTCACTCAAGTGAGGAATCTACAGCCTAACAGACCCTTATGTCTAGCTCACCTATTGTGATAGCCATCCACTCATGTCTTGGCAAATGAATAGTTTCTCGATCGGGCACCCATTTTCTTTCCCTCGTAAGAACGTAATTTCACAACAAAGTTCTTGTAATCTTTTAAATCATAAGACAAGACATCCCAATTTAAGACTAATGTCAATTATGCAAGCTTTTTAAGGCGGCACGAGATAGCAAAGTCCTGAAAGGCCTAGGTGGAACCTCAAGACTCAAATTTTGGGGTTTGGTATAGTTAGGTTAATACAAATATGTTGTTAATAAAACTTATGATGCCCTGAGGAGTAAGCAACTTTGAGTCTACAAGTAGAAAAAATATGAGGTTCAATTAGGGAAAACCATGTTTGTTAAGACGGTGAGGACCAAAAGGCCTAAGCGGGGGCTCGATACTAAAATTGGGGCACACGTACTAATGTAGTAAGTCAAGGCAAGCTTGTGATTTATATCCTAACGTGTTGTGGTTCCCTTCTAATTGGCAAGATAAATGAATTATTAAAAAGGTAAAAGCATCTCATGCAAATCTTGTTGTGTATACTAAATACACAATTGTAAGACTTCAACATCAACTACATGAAATTTTCAATCAAAAACAATCATTAATAGCATCACTAACTTAAAATAGAGAGAGGAGAAAAACAATGAGAGAGAACCAGATATAAAGAGAGGCAGACTGAGGGAGTCTCTTATATATTGCCACATGGCAATGTGCATCATAGTCAGAGATGGAAATAAGACTTACGTGTTATGGCAGACCAAAAAAAAGGGAGTGAAGAGGGCAAAGGAAAAAACAATTGTACCTCCTCTTTTGTAGTTTATGTTAAAATATTTAGTAATAGACATAGCTCTAAGTAATTGGGCTTGAGTTCAATTTCATTTTCAAAAAAAAGAATGGTAGAAAACAGGTCATATTTAAGTCAAGACAAGTCTAAGTGGCGGCTTAAGCTGACGAGGCGATAGAGGATCTAAAAGGCCTAGGTGGGCGCCTAAAGCGGTGAGGCAGGGGCCTTTTAAAAGAATCATCATATGCCATAAATCCTATCTCATCCTAGATACATTTGAGATTGTTCCAGTCAAATTTCACCATTAGAAGGAGAAATATTATGGCCTCCATCTTACTATCGAAACTACATGTATTGAACGGTACCACTTCCGTACATATTCATCAAACATCTAAGCTTCTGCCCACAATTATGGTTCAGCTATATAGTGTCCTCTTACTCAAAGGCTCCATAGATACTTTGCCGAAACTTCTTCAATCACCAAGGTAGTCAAAGGCACAAAGGGTCCATATCGCCCGAGGCGCAAGGCGCACTTAAAGGCATGAGTCAGAGCGAAGCGAGACGCAAAAATAATAATTAATAAAAATATACATACATAAATAAATAAATAATTAGTAATTTAAGAAATAAAACCAAATAACATATTAAAACAACAAAAACATGTTACAAGATAACCAAGTGAACTAGACGAGCTGTAATAGCAGTAGCAATCAAGAGAAGTAACAATAGTTTGCACTCTCCATACCATGTTTTTTTTTAAATTATAGTTTCTCTAGTTAAACTGGAACAAACTTTGGCAACCATGGAAAGGGCTCTCTCCCTCCGACTTGTATGAGGTAAGGATTATTTCCATGCCTTAAAATTTTTTGTATATGTATTAAAAAAACCATAAGGCGTGCCTTTTCTTGGTTGTGTCTTGCTAAAAGGCGCGCCCTGGGTGCGCCCGGAGAGATGTGCCTCGCCTTGTGAAGTGCGAGACGTGGTTGTTGCGCCTTTCTGCGAGGCACACCTTTGACTACCATGTCAAGCACTAATAAACTTGATATCAACACTCTTAGCAAAAGAAAGATAACACATCTATGAACGAGCCTTCCAAATAAAATTAGGGTTAACTGTTGGAAAACCTTTAACAACTGCAAAAAAATGGAAATTCAATTCAACATCTTATTGAATGGTACATTTCTCCCTTTCCATCAATACTGGATAGAAGGATGAAAATAAAAATATCCTCATAAGAAAAACAATTCGAAAATAACAAATAAATAAGAATGACATTTGACCAAATCCAACTCCCCCCTTCTTGCCTCACTGAAAACCAGTATCCTTTGACTACAATGATGAAAGTAACACACTTTCATCTACATATCTGGTAGTTGCAAGCGCGAACTGGCAGGAGGATCAAGAGACGAGGATGGAGAGAGGGAGAAAGTTTGTTGCAACTTGGTGGACGGAGCAGGCAAGGAAGGAAAGGTGACAAAGAAAGAGCGGGACCAGCAATCAGGGACATTGACTCCTCATGAGGCCGCAGAATCAGACAGAGAGGAAAGGAGGAAGATACGATTGAGGAAAAACACCTTAAATATTGTTTTGAACCGTTTTTAATATTCTAGTTTGGGAGAATCATAGTTATTAAAGGCGCAAGGCACACCGGGGCGCACACTTATCCAAAAAAATATATATATATTTACAAGTCATACATGTAATAGATATGGAAAGTGGACGTGCCAAAATGGTCATCGGGCATGACTATAAATCATGTGGGCTTTTTTTCCTTTTGATCTACTGAGCAGGCAAGCTACTTAGCGTTTAGGGCTCATCTCTCCTTTTGATCTTAAGAGACCTTTTAGTTCCAAGTGATATTAATTGTCAGATCCAACGAGTATATTGTATGGATTATGGAAACATATACAATACGATAAGGACACAGCAATATAACAAAACATCTGTTTGGTGTGACCTAGTGTATTCCGAAACGAAAATTCTAAGATGGATTAGTAACCAGTGTTCAAAAAATCGGCCTAGGCGGCCGCCGGCGGAATTTTTTTTATTTTTTATGCTTAGTTGTACTTTAGATATGTTGTTTGAATTTTAAGATTTGATTTGGATTTAATTAAAATTTCAAATTTGTAATATAGATTTCAAATTTAAAAAAAAATATAAATTGTATTATGAATTTAGAACATGTTTGGATGTCAAATTTCAAATATGTATCATATATTCCAAATTTCAAATTCAAAAAAATATCGGCCGCCAAGGCGGCCTCCGCCACACAGAATCCGCCTAGCAAATTTTAGAACATCGTTAGTAACAATTTATGTTACACAGACACAAATCCAATACGACATTGTAAGGACACGGCAGTCTGGACGTTGAACATATTGGTGTGTAATATATTTGGAGTATCTGTGGTGTTTAATATTCGCCTGATACGATACAACCCATATTTTTGGAGGGTATTTGCTTCCTAGGTAGCAATAGATTAAAAATAGGATGAAATCGTCTAGGCGGTTTGAACTTGAACAACACGGACCAATCGATGCACATATAAGAAGAAACAATATTGCCGCCATTAGGGCTAGGGGTAGGCCTAAACGAACATGGATTGAACCTATAAAGAATGATGGTGTACAAGAACATGGCCTCAATAGAGCCGAATGGAAGAAAAGGATTCAACAGCCGAACACAATAAGTTTGAAATAAAGGCTTTGTTTTTGTCGTATTATTTTGTTCATCTGTTCTATTCATTTCTCATCTCGTTCATTTTAGTCTTCTAGCCAATTTCTCTCTCATATCCTCCCTAAGATAATTTTGCTGTTACCAAAGCACCACCTAGGGGAGTGAATTCTCTACTACCCACGGTCAACCACACAGAGAAGTTCTGCATGAATGCAGATTGCAACATCCAAAAAGAAGAAAAATGGAACAAGTTTTGGACTAGAAGTGAATGTAAGTCTATAAAGTAGATATAAATTCATACTTTGCAACTTGGCCACCAATAGAAGCCGACTGTAAGGAAAAGCCTAAACCGATCCAAGAGGAAGAAATGTAAGCGTGCTTAATGTACATAACCTATGATGTGTGCTCTCTTCAAGACAAAAGTTCTGCATATCCAACAGCTAATAAGAACTCAATGGCTGTTTCATGGATATATGTACCTAGCCATAAGAAGCTTGTGAAGATTTACAAAGAATACTAATTCAAAAAATGTAAAGCATTTGACTAAGCATAAAGGTCTCTGAATTGTATGATAAACTTTCAGCCATGAAAAAGAAATGTTGATGGAATATGTGCGATGACAAAGCATCCAGCATACCCTGTGCTTTGTACAACTTGACCAAGAGTTACCACCGCCACATCCCGTTTTGTAACTGCAGTAGCATCCATAAGAGCTTCAACAATTAATTCCATCAACTCAGGAAGATATTTCCTCATAGCAAAGCCTCCCTATACAAACAGCAATAGTATGAGTTTTCTTTGACCCTTGTTTTTTAAAATAATTATCACTTGATGCAAAAATAATTATATACTAAGCAAATCAAGTCGTTGTTTCACTTGATACGAAGATGATGCTGACTAGACTTGGAAATAATTCACCTTAATTTTTAGAAGTAACATACAAGAACATATAAAGGCTAAAATCAAGTAGACGGCAGACCGATTGTAACCGCCAACAATTTATAAGAAAAGACAATTTTTGCTTCAACTGTGAGTCATGAGTAAATCAAAATATATGGAAAGATACAAATATAATTATAGTTCAATGATGAATCATATTTTGGCATGGCCCTCATAGGTAAAATAGCCACATTTTGCAAAGTTCAGTTCATAGGAAGACAATGTTGATTAAAACTTGGAAGCTCATCATCATCATCGCCCAAGCCTTCACCCATCAGAATGGGGTCAGCTATGGAGCATAAGAAAACTCCATACAAGATTTACCGGTCGTATAATCAGATGTCGACCTGACGTCAACCCTCTATCTCGGTGTCGAATTCCTAGCCACGTTAACTATGAGCATGAGAGGGTCATGTCATAAAACCTATATGGCCAGTTCGCAGGTAGGTACACCTATCTTTTTTTTTGCAGTTTAAGCTCATGCAACCAAGGAGCACCCTTCAAGTTCCCCTAGACTATAAAGAGTCTACACGAAGAAGTAATAAGATACAATTTGCACATCTCTATGACATATTACGCCAAAGGGTGAAGGAATCGCAAACCCAATGATTAAAACTTGGAAGCTAATCCACCATAAATATTTGGAAGCAACATGACAATGGATAAGAGTAGAACATTATAAAGATACAAGCAATTGGGTGGCAAAACAATTCTAACTGTCAACAGTTTAGCAACAGAATAGACAATTTTCTATTCAATTATGAAGTAAAAAGATATAGTATTGTGTATCTACTAGACAACATGAACACAACATCTCAATAATCACAACTTCAAAAACTACCCATGATCAAGTATTTTGTTAAGGAAGAAAGAATGAAAAATGAGTTGACCAAAAAATGAGAAAATGGTATAAAAACAGTAACAGGAAAGAGGCCTACCACTTTAGCAAGCTCCCCGATAGTGGCAAGCACTCCCGTAAGAATGGCATTATTAGCAGTGACTCCAGTTTCACGCAACCTTGCCACAAGTGCCTAAAGGTAGGTTCAAAAGGATAAGTACACAGTTAATGAACTAGAATTGATACCTACCTCCTGGGTGCTAGATGAGCTTGGTTCTAATGCCCACTAGGAGCTAAAATATTAATGACATTATCTAAACAAAAAGTTAGATGATAATATAATGACCCAAATATACCTTATGAATTGGGGAAATATATGGATGTACTAATTGTTCGCAATTGCGAATCAAGCACCCCAAGAGTTTGGCACTTTCTTCTTTGCACTTGCCATCTACGCTGTAAGCAAAACAAGAAATATACAACACCAATAACTCGGTTTAAATTTGAGAACGAAATAGCTATTTACAACCTCTACTAGCATTAGTGAAAAGCCACATTCCCTACCTTTGTTCTAGGTACATTAATAGTTTTATAAGATGTCGACGAAGTGCTGGAAGAACGTAAGCAGGATTCTTTTCAGACAACCTGCCAGCCAGTGATATTGTAAGCTCCCGAACTTCAAAGTCCTACAGTGAGAATTAAGACATCCAATGAGCATTAGGACACAGCATGGGCATGTTGCAATACATTTAGGGCATAAAATATGAATAGTCAACTGCAGATACAATATACATGCACTAAAACAGATGAAAGGTACACAACTAAACCCCGTTGGAAAGACCTTTCAGAAGAGTAGTTAAGAAATATAATAATAAAATTTATTTCATACCACACTTAACCTTTAAAAAAGTAAGAAAGGAAAGAAGAATGTGGACTGCCACAGAGCGCAGCATAGGTTTACCCGGATATATTTTGCGTAAAATATGAGACATTAGGAATTATGACATTATATCAATACTCTGGCAGTATCACCCCTCTTGTAGGTCAGCTTTCATTTTCTCAGAAGAATGAAAATCATACAACTCGTGCACACCCCACCCCATGTATAAAATCGACATAGTTGAAGGGTAGAACACAAACATTACAGCTTATAATCTAGAAACACTTCCTTTAGCTATTGATTTGCCCACGACTAGCAACTCAAACTGCAAAAGGAAAAACACGACACCACTAATATGAACCATCACCAATTTCTCCAAGAAATTTGTGATCATCAGCATACATGAGCTGAATTAGATAGAATATGAGTTCCTGTAAAATTTTGATCCAAGTGCACCAATAATACGCCTAAGACTATAAATTAGTTAAGTGTTAAGTAGGTCAGGAAGTGCATGAGTGAAGAATAGCAAACAACATGGACATGGCTTGAAAATTGAAATACATTGCGATATGGACTTAACTAATTATGAGCTTATCTTGAACCTGAAAATTAAGCAAGTAAACATACCAAGTTGATTACAGGCTTTTCTCCCAAATAAAGGCCAAGTTTTTGCATACCTTCCTCAACTTATACTTTCCTTATATATATATATATATATATATATATATATATATATATATATATATATATATTTGTGATGGAGTATTTCACATGTTTGATGGACATCGCGGTACATCGGGAGAGGATTGTACCGATTTACAGCAGGGTCTCTCCGGTGGTCTCTCATCTCATTTATGCAGATGACCTTTTGGTCCTGTTGAGGCCTTCCATGCGAGGGATGAGGGAGCTTGCGGCAGTGATGGAGGAGTTCGGACAGCTATCGGGCCTCCGGTTGAACAGGAACAAGAGCAAAGTCTACTTCAGCAACTCTTGCACTTTGAAGGAGGAGCGGGCCATGGAGCTTGGGGTGGAAAAGGGGGACCTCCCGGTGAAATATCTGGGGGTGCCCCTTTCCGTCAACTACGCGAAGGATCGTGACTGTCAGAGTCTGGTGGATTTTGCACAGAGGAGGGTTGAGGGCTGGCAGGCGGCGGGCCTATCGTTTGGAGGGCGTATTGAGCTGGTTCGCTCAGTCATTTCTGCTATTGCTCTGTTCTGGCTCCAATCGATTATGGTTCCTCTGGCTACTATCAGAAAGATTGAGGGCATATGTGCCAAGTTCATTTGGCATGGGGGGATACATGCCATCTCCTGGGAGCAGCTCTGTCGGCCTAGGAAAGAGGGAGGGGTGGGTCTGCGATCACTTGTTTCTGTCAGGGAGGCGGCGGGGATCAAGCTGGCATGGAGGTTCCTTCAGGGTGATTCTCTATGGTCGGCCTGGATGTCTAGTCGGTATCTCCGGGGCAGAAACTTCTGGGTATGTGATATTGACAACAACTTCTCTGTGTCTCTCAAGCATATCCTGAGGACCCGTCCTGTGCTTCGGACGGCTTTGCGGAGGAGGATGAGGGAGGGAGGGGAGACGGATCTTTGGCTCGATCCGTGGATCTCAGGTCAGTCTCTCCTGGAGATTCTGGGCCCCCAGAGGGACGACGTGGCATACAGAGGCCTGACGTGTAGGCACATCATCCGTGGTGGGGTCTGGAGGCCTGAGGAGTATCGGTTCACTGCTACGTTAGTTGAGGAGATCAGACAGGTGCAGATCACTCCTATGGCACTGTCTGATGTCTGGATGTGGGCCCCTCCCGGCCGCTCGGAGGGTGCTGGGGAGTTCAGATTTAGCAGCTGCTACGACCTTGTCCGCCCCCACTTCGATGATATTGAGGAGTACGACTTTGTCTGGGGGAAAGGGCTCGCCAGGAAGATGCAACTGTCTGCATACAAACTGGTGATGGGCCGGTTGCTGACTCGGGACAGATTGCTTCGGTTCGGGGTTTCTGTCCCTGACCCTAAGTGTGTTTTGTGTGAGACAGAGCCTGAATCTATTGGGCACCTGTTCTTTCAGTGCCATGTGGCGTGGAGCATCTGGACAGAGCAGTGCCTGAGACACTTGGGAGGGGTTGGCAGGGAGCGGGACTTCAGAGAAATCCTTAAGTGGATTGGTGATTGCAGGGGCAAGGAGCAGAGCTGGGCTAGACGTGCTAGATTGAGACTTGCTGCGTCAGTTTGGCATGTCTGGCGGGAGAGGAACCGGCGCATTTATGAGGGACTATCCACCCCAGTGGTGGGCATACTTCATAACATTGAGTCGGATGTACTAGTAATGTCCCCCTGAGTTGGGATTGTATCTCTATGTTGTAACCTTATTGAGATGATGGAATAAAATTTACCCTTTTTCCAAAAAAAATATATATATATATATATAAACGGTAATTGTATTACATAATGGCCACCGAAGGCCCACAACTCGGCCCAAAGGCCTACAACCCGGCCTGAAGGCCTACAAACTCGGCCCGAAGGCCACCAACCCAGTCCGAAGGCCCACAACCCGGCCCGCCTAACCCACCTCTGGCTCGCAACTCCCATCCGGCCTGCTCACTTTAATTCTCCACCACTTGGGAATTAAAGTGCTTCCTCCAAGGCTTGAACCCAAGACCTCTTGGGGGGACGACTCTCATCTTAGCCACTTGAGCTAGAGGTGCTTGTCAGTGTGCGTGTGTGTGTATATAGCTCATATTCGACTTAGCTTAAAAGAAGGTTAATGACAGTACATAAGCCAAGATCATTTCCTACCTATGAAGTTCTAATTAAGTTAGGTTCCAGCATAATCTATTAATGATATGCTCAATCAAGCTAATAAGAATTAAGAAATATCATCACATATATCATAAGCAATATAGAGCGGTAAGTTATATACAATAGTTGATGTATTGAGCATTCTCTTACAGACTAAATATCTTAAATGAAGTAAGAGAAAATTGCATATTCATTATTAAGGTTGTTAAATTAGATAAGCCATTATTATGAAACTCGTGTTCAGTTCTCAATAAAGGCTTAAATATGAACTCTGAGCTCAAGGATCAAAGTAAGCTACGAAGCTCAGCACCAAATAATTTCAAACCAAGATTGGGCAGGCCTGAGCTGGATGAACCTTTACTCTCCTACAATTAGGGTGTGTTTGATTGCAAGGTGGAAAATATGCGGAAAAGAAATTAATTCCATGGAATTATTTTCCTAAGAAAAAAATTCCATGGAAAATTTAATTTGGGTGTTTGATTGTCATTATTTTCCACGGAAAAAAGTTATTTTCTATGGAAAATGATTTTTTTTATGGGTTGGGCAAGTTTCATTTTTCACCATTTTAGAAGAAAATATGGAAAATGATATTATTTTTTTGGAAAATAATTCCATGGAAAATATAAGGTATCAAACACTACAATTGGTGGAAAATTTGTGACGGAAATATTTTCCATGGAAAAAAAAAGCCCAATCAAACACAGCCTTAACAACCATCTCTTCATTTAAGGTTTTCGGGTCCTCAACTATAGATGCATTAACAGAATTATACAGGTTGCTCTTGGCCAATAACAAACCAGTTTCAGTGCACTATAAATGTGAGGTAACATTAACAAAGAAAGGTATGTGTTGGGCATATCACTTACTATAGCAGAGATGTAGTTGTAGCTACATGAGTCTTAGTGGGTCGTTGGCTCCACCTGCTACTTCCTAAGACACGTTGTTGTCGCCGCCATATTCAACATGTAACAGACTAGGCATTTTGAGGAAAACTCATGATACTCATCTTAAGTGTCCAGCATTGTGAGCCGTCTTTATGATTGATAGACCTAGCAATCGTCCTTGCTACATCTTGTCCCATTACCATATTCTACCTTTAAGTTCATCTTAAAAAGAATGCACTCCTATTCTGTCCTTTTAGTTCATCACATGTAATTGCACTAGAGATTTGTTATTAAGGGAAGAAACGGGGGAGGATTTCACATGGAAGCAGCTTTCAAGTCGGCCACAAAGACAGAGTACCTTTGTTTTCAAGAACTTCAACCAGAAAAGTAAGAGACGAAAGTTAAGGGTAGTCAACCGACCATCACATCCTTCTTTGCAGAGCCAATAAAGAGAATACAGAGGAAAAATAGAAGAAAGAACCAAGGGAGGAGTTGATTTCAGCATAATCGAGTTTATTCTTCAGAAGTTTAGCTATCCTTCAGGTTTGAAGCAGTGCTAGATTGTCCAAGCTCCCTAGCCCAAGTGGTTAGGGAGGAGGGCTCACTTGGGGGAGGTCCCAAGTTCGAGCCCCCCCGTGGGCATGGGATGGCTGGGTGGTCGCAGGGCGGCCACAGTCCCAAGCTGGCAGCCTCAAGAAATGGACACCAAAAAAAAAAAAAAAAAACAGTGCTAGATTCAGTCAGCACTTGGCACATTTCCTAGGTTGTGTGAGCATTTTGGTTTTTGTTGCAATGATTTTTCTAATCATAAGAAAGTCTGATTAATCGCTTCCTCAATGGCCAAGAGACATGAATGGAGAGGAGATTGAACACATTTGAAAAACCAAACCATCTAAATTTATTACTTATAGCAGATCTTTCTGATTCTTTTTTGTCCAATGGGCCAAAAATTGCATAATACCACCAACCTATGTTGTAGTGTGCGCAAGGCAAGGCAACAGGCCATCCGCCTAACCTGGGCACCGCCTAGACATCCGCCCAGGATTCCTGCATCTGTCCGGAATCTCCCGCCCAGAAATTAAAAGAGAAGAAGAATGAATCGAAGAAGCAACAGCAAAAGAAGAAAATAGCAGCAAAAGAAAAAACAAGTCTTTTTAAGAAAAAAAGGTTAAAAAAAAAAAAAAAAACTCGTCTAAATACCGGGGTTTTTCCTGGACAACCGTAGGCGGTTGCATAGGTACACCTAGGCGACCATAGCCACATCCAAGTGGATTTTTCCCAAGTCACGGTGACTCCTCTCCAACCTGCACACCCAGGCCGCCTAGGCGCCACCTATGACAACATAGCCACCAGCAGCAAGTAGAAGCACAAAAATGCCACTCACAACCACACACATAGTTCCAATATGCTCAAATGGCAAGGGGATACATTTAGGATCATAGGCGGAGTCACAATAACTATTATGAATCCAAATGAACAAAAAGTCTAGCAATAAATCTAAATGAACTTGGCCCGAGGACGAGTAGAAAAATATGACATCTGCTAATACGTATTTTTCTATACATCTTTCCTAACATTATGATACCATCATACAGATCAATGTTTTTTTCAAATGAAAATCTCACTGAAGAAATGTTGAACAGTACGTTCACCCCCCCCCCCCCCCCCCCCACCCTACACACAACACATTAAGCGAGTTTATGACATTTTGATATTTCTCTATAATAAAAAATTTATATATTTTGTCTTACCAGTTGCAGTAGTAGTAGTCATCTCTATTTTACCCAGATTGGATAGCCACCAATGCAAGGTCCTCTGCTATAAATATGTACTCACTCCCATCTAAAGAAATCATTCCACATAGTTGAGCTATTCCAAAACTCAACAGTTTCTTTCTACCATTTATTTGTACAAAGAGAACAAACAAGCGTAGGCTACTGAAGGATCTATTCCTTGTAAAGTACAATATCAAACCTAACATAATGTTTTCCAGTATAATGTGAAATCCTCTTGCCACTAAGAACTTTTATAGAGAAATGTCACCAAGTGGATAATGCCTTTTAAAGCAGAAAATGCAAATCTTTGGCTTCAAACAAAGGATAATGGTGTCTTTCTTGGAGAGGGATAAACTTCAAACAAGTTGAAGGAGCTACTGATGCAAATCTACAGCCTAGAAGTTAAAGACGCATTGCAACATAAATATTTAGAGAGCACAGAAAGTCACTCCATATCTTTGAACGAAAAAGCGGGCTGCAACCGCGAGGCATGAAGAAAATTCGTTTGAGAAAGCACCACATAATGCATTCAATGATTGCACTGCACATATATCCCAAACTGAAAGGGAAAGCAGGAAAGAAATGGATTAATTGCAGTTTGAGTATTTCTTAGATCGAACATGTATTTGCTTATATAATACGTTAGTTACTTGTTTTGTAGCTTTCACTTTCGCCATGAACTTGTTATGTTGGATTGCTATATACTATGTTTGCTGCTATCTTAAGTTGTTATGATTAGAAATTGGGAGTTTCAGTTATTTGATATGTACGATTGTTCGTGTTGGATTGCTGTTTGTGATACTATTTTATGTTTTGGAGTTGTTGTCGATATAGATGTTGGAAGGGTTCTTTTGATTTTACTATTATTAGCTAGTTTTATGTTAGCTAGACTCATGTGACTAATTGACTATATTTGTTTAAAACTGAAAAGATGTTGTTATATGCAATTTATAAGAAACTATTTGACCAACTGACTCTTTTCTTTCGCAGAAGATGATTGTCTCAAAGAGAAAGGGGACATGAGTAGTTTAAAGCAAGGGTTTCGCACTACCGAACGACACTGCCAATACCAAAACATCCGTTGTACCGTATCCTTTTGGCATTTTGATTCGATATTCACCCCAACAAAACCGGGCGATAGTGAAATGATTAATGATGGCACTCTTTCCCGGTCAAACCATCAATGTAAAATATGAAGGAAAAAAAGAGATGGAAAAGACAATGTCAACATAATGATTTAATCGTGCTAAAGATAAGCATTCTACAGTGTAAAATTCTTTATCACAATGTAACTATTAACTGTTTTTCAAAATTGAATGCTATGAATTCATATAGTTCCTATATCTTAATACTATTTGATTCAAAACTATATGTTGTACAGGTACTTCGTCTAAGTAAAAAATATAACAATATCTATTGCAGGTGAATAATTCGGTAATGTTGAAATTATTCCTTTAAAAGCTAATGGAAAACAACAAATAATACATAAGATAAGCCTAAATATATGGGGGGGAAATTAGTGATTAAAATAATTTCTTATTAATCTTTGACTTAAAAAAAAAATAACTCTAATCCTCCGACCCAAAACCTCTGCAACTCCCAATGTCATTGTTTGGGTCCGAAACCGATTTTGATACAGATATTGTGAACCTTGGTTTTAAGTAGCTTTTGCTTTTTGTTATCAAAATCTATGATTATTATTTGTATTTTTCTTTATATAATAAGATCAAATAATACAAAGGCAAGATTATTCCATCATATAAGATGACAATTAGGATATTTAAAATTTTAAGGCATTACATATACATGCAATTAGGTTACAGGACTAAACTTAGTGTGCCTAAAATCAAGGTTCTGAACTGAGACCAATACATTTCATCCGTTTTGGATTGAAATTGGAGGGTACCAAGTCTAAGTACTACTCTTGGCCGATTTATGACACTACCGGTCCACCCTACAAAGTAGGGGTGAGCGTTATTCGGGTTTGGACCGAAAACCGAACCGAACCGAATAAGAGATTCGGTTCGGTTTTCAAAAAATTCGGTTCGGTTTCGGTTTTGAAAATACTAAATTTTCTTATTTGGTTTCTGTTTCGGTTTTGGTCCAAAACCGAAAAAGAAATTTTAGTTTATATATATATATATATATATATATATATATATATATATATATATATATTATAGGTATATACTAAATATATATAGGTATATACTATAGGTATATACTAAATATATCTAGGTATATTTAGTTATTATATATATTAACAAAAAAAGCACAAATAAACCCAAAAACCGAATAAACCGAACCGATTTAATTCGGTTCGGTTCGGTTATTGACCAATTTGGTTCGGTTTCGATTTTGCTTATTCGGTTTCGGTCCAATTCAGTTTTCGGTTATTCGGTTCGGTTGGAACCGAATAAACCGAATGCTCACCCCTACTACGAAGCATGAAAACTCAAAATATAAGTGTGTTATCCTTGTCGCATCATGTCGAACACTTATGGGACACGAGCCAAGCACTCCAAAATACAGTAGGACACTCCAAATCAATGTCATATTTAATGTTTTCATACGGTGTCTTGTCATATTCGTGTCCATACAACACATCGGCCAACTTATGATGGTTATCAGCAAAATATGACCAATATCGACACTATATACCGTAAAAATAAGAAAAAGAAACAAAAAGGGAAAGATGGGAAAAGGAGAATTATACTATCGACTTGGTGGTGTTAGAATGTCGAGTGAGATGGACTGACGTTGTCGTAGCTATGTTGGAGAGGGGAAGTAGAAGAGGGCTACCTGGTGGTGTTGTGCTACCATTAACCAAACGGCATAACGGAGAAGAGTAAGGGAAGGATGAGAGACGGTGTCGAGGGGGGAAGGAAGAAGAAAGAGGTGACAAAAGAAAGCTCTTTCTTTCTTATATATCATACAAATATAGATGCAAATATTTTCTTTAGCGATTAATTAGCTACTCTACATGTAAACATTAAATAGAAATCAATTTTCTCCGTCCATTTTATAGTAATTTATGAGAGAGTGCCACGTGTAAATACTATTTTGAGGTAGAAATCATCTTTAATTGAGGTCGTGAATGAGACTTGGGAAGAGCAAAGGACACCTCCTTTTTTTTTCTATACGTAATTACCTAGCTGCCCATGTAAATTTAATGAACAATTTTAATTAGTATAGATAGGTAAGGGTATATTTGGAATTAAAAAAAATCACGATGAAGCCTGAACTTTTCCTATTATATAGTAGTATAGATTACATATATATGGGCTTGGGCTTTGGGTCAAGATTTATTAAAGAGTTGTTGGGTTCATCCCAAATTTATTATAAGAGGATAAGGTTCGACCAAGTTTACAAAAAACAAAGTCGATATTTAAAAACTTAAAACAGAGCAGAGTTGTTAGGCATTATTTTATAAAATTCTAGTGGAGTCAAATTACATAAACGGATTTGGATCATTATTATTATTATTATCACAACTTTTACTAAATATCCCAAACTTTGACATATGTTCAACATATTTTGTTCAAATTACTAAATTAAACTCATCATTTTAGTGTCCTGAGCCATTAACGGAGTGGTGTTGCTCCTGACAATTGGGTTGTCTTTTAACAAAAACTCTGGAGAGAACCTTTTTTTTCCTAAATCTCCTCTTTGAATATTAGGATTTCGGACTCGAATCAATCGTCACAAAGGATTTCACACTGGACTTAGGGAACATTTTGCCTCATCTACAACCAAATTTTGGTGACAAAATTTGGGTCTAAGTGTAAGGGATATAGAACAAAAGATTCTAAAGAGAATAATCTATATATATAATAACAAAATAGTGGCTTTTCCGCCTAAAATGTGGCAGTAGAATAGTTAATAGGCTGCAAATAGTGGCCTAAAATGTGTCCACAATTAATGCATCCACAATTAATGTATGGATCCGGCTATACACACCCCAAGACTTGCTAAGGACACCCCACATAACTTAAATGTCATGTTAAAAGACCAATATACCCCCAAGGCTTTCTAAGAACATCCCACCAAAAAAAAAAACTGCGACAAGCACGACAAATACTTGTCGAACGGACAATGGTCTGTTCGACAAGTATTGGTCGAACATGTCTTCTTATGTTCGACAAATACTGGTCGAACGTGTCTTCTTGTGTTCGACAAACACTGGTCGAACATATTCTAATCGAACATGCCATCTTCTGTTCGACATATTCTGGTCGAACGTACACACTATAGTTCGACTGTCGTGGGTCGAACATTCCTCTGTAAGTTCGACAAACCAGGGTCGAACCTACCCGTGAATACACCCAAATTTTTTTTTTGTTTTAACAACAGTTTATGGTCGACGGAGGGGGGATCGGAAAGCCTGGGGGGAGGAGGAGGAGGAGGAGGCAGGTCCGGGGGGGGGGGGGGGGGTCGGCGGAGGGGGCGACGGCGGGTCGGGGGAGGAGGCGGCGGCAGGTCGGGGGAGGAGGAGGGTCGGCGGAGGGGGGAGGAGGAGGGGAGGGGAGTATAGGGTGTGCTCAGCATCAAGGGTAGAATAGGAAATTCTTCTTTTTTTTTTGAAATGGGGTGTCCTTAGCAAGTCTTGGGGTGTCAATAGCCGGACCCTTAATGTATCCCAAAGTGGAAAATAAATGTAACACTTAATTGGGATACATTAATTATGGCCTAAAATGTGGCAGTAGAATAGTTAATGCATACTTATTGGTAATTAAAATTGTTTACTTAACAATAGTTGATGCATCATGCCAATTAATATTTTCCTGCCCGAAGTGGAAAATATAGTACTCTTTTGGGTTCCCAATTAAAATAGTGCCTCAAACTATTCTACTTCCATTCATTTGCAGATTCATTCCATTCATTAACTATTAATTTTAGTACCAAAAAATGTGCATTTGCTGGGTTTCCCATTGGGTTCCCAATAAGGCTGCGGTTGGGTTCCCAATTAAGGTTGTTATTAAGCTTCTCTTTTTTGTCTATAAATAGATGAAAGCATGTATTTGAATGTACAAATTTTTAACTTGTCCACAAAATTCCTATGGCTCCATTTTTTTCTCCCTTATTCGTGATTTGAGTCCTTCAAAAACCTTCTGGAATTTGAAGGTTCGGCTCGTGCGTCTCTATGAGGTGACTGGGTACGATATTTTCACATAACCAATATTTTATCATTAGTTCATTTAGAACAATACGTATTAGAATTATATTTTGTGAATTACATAGTTAATCCTGAGGATGAATACGTTGTTGAAGTTTAATCTAATCTTTTTTATGCTATTTTTTTTTCTTCTATGTAAAAATTGAAAGATAGTTTTGTTATTTATTTTCCAAAAAAATAGTTACCAACTTTTGTTTCAATTTCATATGCTATCATACATACATATTATAAACACTTTTAAAATAAAATAGTATTAGATATAGATCCCGTGCATCGCACGGGGGCAATGCTAGTGCAAGATAATAATAACAAATATCGATATTAGGGTTAGGGTTAAGTGGAAGAATAAATACTTGGAATTAAGGTTTCTACTGAGAAGGAGAGTTCCGAACCTTCTTTCCAAACTTAATTTGGAGAGGAGCAGTTTCTAACAACTTCGGTCATATAATATGTTCTTGAGGACAAAAAGTCCATAAAATAGCACATGACAGTAACGTGGGAAGGATTTTGGACAAGAGGTTAATATAAGGTAGTAAACTGATAATGAATAAAGAGTTCAAGGTGCTCATGTAAATATATATATAAAAAAAAGGCATGGTAGTAAAATGGTAGTAAAGTGAACATATGTCAAAGTTCATGGTGTTCTAGTGAAATTAGCCTATTATCAATGTATTATTAAGAATATCATTTAACTAAAATTATCATCAACCAACATAAATAATATATAAAGTTACGCCTAAACCAAAGTTAAATTACTCGGCTCGGTTCAGAACCCTGGAAGGAGTAACCGGATTACTCGCTAGTTACAAGGTATATGGTTACTTTTCCTCAAAAAATAGTGAATAATTCTAAGGAATAGGAAAAAAATACTAATAAATATTAAATAGAAGATCAAATATATGCCATGGTTGTATTTAACAAAAAAATTATGAAAATACCAATATCAATGTCAAAAATATATAATTGTGTTGCACATATACTCCTACAAAGTAGCTTATATGTGCCTCTATCCATATCCATATTGACACATATCCGACACAATATTTCACTGACACTTTTGTCGAATATGTTTCGACTATCTCTAGGATCCAAAAGGACCCAAAATATGGTTCAAAAATGATTTGAAATTGTTGTTATCGTGCAAAACATTATAGAGATGAGAAAATACCATTTCTTCACAGCAAATCCTTTCTAGAACTCTTGAAACCTATTAACTATACAAACATGGTTAAACATAGAGAACATTAAGATATTTCGTATTCCGGATCTGTATCATGTTTCTATCCAAATCCATATTTGTGTCTATGCAACCTAAATAGATAAATAAATAAATAAATAGGAACATCAAGAGAAAGCTTAAGCTTGACAATAAAGAACCAACATAGGATAGGAAGCATGGGCATTTCAAAATTTTGGGTCGTGCCGGACTCATGTCCAATGCAACCTGGACACTCCGAAATACATTTGGATTCACCAAAATATGTGCAGTGTCCGAGTTGTCGTGTCCTTTCTGTGTCATGTTGTGATGTGTGTCCGTGCAACATAGAACATAGGAGAAGAAACGAAAAAAGGAAAACCGTAGTCTAAAGATCCAACAACATTGAGAAAAGGGAACTGCAGAGAACTCTAATTACTATTATTTTATTCAAGAAAAAAGGGGGGAAATTATTTGAAAAGAAAATAATGGTGAAGAGAAAGAGTGTCATTTAAGTTTTTATGGGTTTCAGTTGTGTACGTCAGTTCTTTTACTAAACCTAACTTTAGACCCAACCTGCAAATTGATTAAACGGTCCGATTAACAGAAACCAGCCCAATTAATTGCTATTTGGTCGGTAATCACCCTGACCAATTAGTCAGCCCGAGTACATCACTTTCTACTCGGACTTGCACATTCCTCAGTCAAGTAATCCAATTTTAATATAACTGGCCTAAACTAGCATTTATTGCTATATATGTTACAAAATTTAAGTCTTGGAACCTAAAACTCAGGTACTCCAACCCAGATTCCGAAACAGATGAAACTGCCGAGACCAATACTGAGTTTTTTCATCATATTAGACAATATGGAGTTTCTATATAGAGTTCACTGCATGTATTCTACACCAAAACAACTTTAGCTTAAATTTAATTGTTGATAAATTCTTTCCCACCTAGTTGACCATAACTTTAAAGGTACAAAGAGGGATAAATTAATGTGTTTTATACAAATTGTCTTTTGCTTGTGGGCTTGAGATTTTGACATGAAAATATAAAAATAAGCGTGTTTTGTTCTTATACTAGCACACTTTACTACTACTAGATATGTATGCTTGTGCATTTATTTTGCACATGCATCAAAGTCCAAAAAATACCATTTGCAAAACAACATGCATGAATGCTTTTAAATCTTAGCATGCAAGCTCAAAGAATGATGAAACATCAACGGTAAATAGCAAAGAAAACTGATGACAGGAAACCACTACCTCGTCATTGAGAGCAACAAAAATGGAGCTCAAACTATCAGCCTGGGCTAAGAATTCATCAAAACTACCATTTCCATGCAAAGACAAAAAGACTGATTGTCGAACGGTAACATCAGCATCGGCAACTGCTGTAGTCAGAAGCTTTTCTATTATCTGCAAGTAACCAAGAAACTTTAAGAAACACATGGCGTTGGAGACCAACCATCGTAGCTGGGAAATCAACATTTGTTAGAAAATTAGAAGTCGCATGCAAGTCGGAATGAAGATGATTAAATTAATTTTCTTGCAAACCTACAAAATTATGCTTAAATTGTATTCACTAAATATTCATGACAAACCTCCTCCACAAGGCGACGCCGCTTAGTTCCACCAATCCGATTGGACCTACTTGAACTCAACTGTGCACCAGATAATACAGAAAAAGAATTCAAAAGTAATCTGCAACAGCATATGGCTGCATCTCTTCGAATGTTACCATCCTCGTCCTCTAAATAAACAACAACAGAAACTCTAGCAAATTCAAGAAGCTCATGACCCTGAAAAACACAGCTGGCTTTCTTTCATGTCCCATCACAAAAGCGCAAATTATGAAGATAAGAGAGGGTAAAAAAAGTACGAGCAACCTTAAAGTTGAAACTTGCTAGAGTTTGCAAGGCAAGCTGCACAAGAGCTGAAACAATGATATCTGGGACTTGCTGACTGTTGTTTGTAGTATTAGTGTGAACAGAAGAAATAGCCGACTTTGCCTGCAGATAAGGGCTTTTTGAAAGCGTTGTGGAAATAGAATCCAATAGGTGCTCTTGTATGGTAGGCAGTAAAGATGGAATGCTGGAGAAAAAAATATACACATAACTCAGATATTTTACAGAAGGATTAATCTGCACGCAAAAGAATTTCAGATGAAATAATACCTGAGTGTTATTTGTTCAAGGGATTTAACAAGGGTAGGAGAAAGACCTGCAGAGAACATCAAATCTAACAGACTGCAAGCATGAGGTTCCATAGCAGGACCCATGGCTTTTGCAAAGCTTCCAACACAAGCCAAGGCCTCAAGGGATGGTCTTCCTTTACGAGGTGCAATCTGTTTATTGAACAGAACACAATTAGTTCCATAAACTAACATCACATGAAGCACACAGATAAAGAGGAAAAATAATGAGTCAAGATAAAGTACTGCATCTCGCAATTGTAAGGTAATTGTAGGCAAATATGGAACAAGTTCACCATCCAAAGCACCAGCCATTTCACCCAATGCAATGAACCCACTGGCACGTTCAGCTGGTATACGCAAAACAGCTAGGATATGTTCCATGCAAATCTGTGCATATGGAGGTTAAGGTAGGGAATCACATTCAGTCACACATATAAACAAGAACTCAAATCTTAAAAGTGCAATACATAGATAATATTATTTAACAGATGAGAGTATAGTCACCACAATTAACAGGTAGGATAGTGTTACCCAGGATGATGTCAACCTTTAGATAGTTTGTCACAAAACGATCCCGCAAAAAGTGTGCAATACGAGGAAGCAATGATGTTATGCTGAGACGAACAAGCCGATCCCGATGTTGAAGGTAATTAATAATGATGTCCGCGACCTCTCTGTATCTAGACATCATAAACTCCCCTGTGTTCCTGAAAAGTAAAACTTGATGAGCCAAAAAAAATGTCCTAAAAGTTTTGAGATCAAGAACTCTGGGCTATACTAGCATGATAACAGAGAATAGTGGGCATTGGCATCCAGTTAAGGTATGATAACAGAGAATAGTGTGTTAGCATCATGTTAAGGAAATCATTTTATGAACATACAATGTTAATTCCAAACTTAATGAACAATTTGCACTTGACTGACCAAGGTAATCTAGGGGATTCTCCATCAATACAGAGATAAAATAAGCAAACAAACTATATGCTAATATTGAAATTTAAAATAAAAATTAATAAAATAAAAGCACGACCACAGTACCTCAAGAGCTCCCCAACTGCAAGTAGAGAACCATGAATGCTATGGACCGGGGCATTTTTCCCAAGTCCTTCTTGCGCAGCTTCGCACATAAGATAATACCTAACAGCAGTGACATAAGATGAGAAGTCAGCTTATTAGATGAAATAACGACTACTTTGGTGAGTTAATCAATAACAGATTAAAATATATTTGAAAAGTATTGAGAATGATGATAGTATTTACTGGAACCAATCTAGACCTAGATAAAATTCACATATACCTTAATTCTTAAAACGAACTTGTTACCGAGACATTATGTATAGTGCACGATATAAAGAAAGTAACTCATAGAAAACCACGGGATTGCCATTCCTTCACTCGTTAGTGTAATGTGACATAGAGATGAATGCAATTCCCTATAGCAAATTGTATCATCTTACCTCTTCGTTTAGATCTTTATTGTCTAGGGGAACTTGGAGGGTGTTCTTTGGTTGCATGAGCTTAAACCGCAACCCAAAAGGTATGTCTACCTACCTACCAACTGGCCACCTAAGTTTTATGGCATGGTCCTCTCCTCATAGCTAGGAATTTTGCACCAACGTCGAGGGAGGGTTGACTTCAAGTCGCCCGCCGGTCATAAAACTTTGTCAAATCATGTATGGAGCTTTCTTCTGCTCCACCGACCCATTCCAATGGGAAAAGACATGAGTCTTGGATGATGATGGAACTCATAGCAAACAAGATGAACAAACAAAAGGAATTAAATAGCAACTCTGAGCATCAAATAAAGCTGCCACAAATATGAGGGACAGTCTCTAGAAGGAGAAATATTTAACTCTTAGAAAGCCATGTCAACCAGTGGAATACTATCCGCTTGAAGGATCTAGTAGTGATAATTAATCACAAAAGAATATTTATCTTTCTAAGACAGATGAGAGAATAACATAACAAACTAGGGTTTCGCTCAAACTATAAGATAGATGATTAAATTATGCATTCTGATCACATTAATCAGCAAAGTTACATGAATATTGTGCACTTTAACCATGATATTGTTTTAAACAATCTGGTACGACCACATTTCTGAAGTTATGTCAAGTGAACAAGGGTTAATATAATCATAGCATTGCAAGGTTAACAAACCATTGCACTCGCCAACGTGTCTCCCGCTTCTCGATAACACCAAGGCAAGCTCGCAAAGCTTCTACAGCCCGTTCTCTAACCGCAAGTGTGGGGTCTCGCAATGCAACCCATATGGCATCCACGAATGCAGGCACGTGAACATTGAAGACTGTTGATGCATTTTCAGCCATCTCCTACCAAAATGAAAGGACAAATCAGGGATCGCAAACAAGAAATAGCCCAAATGGTAAGACCGCAAGCTACGTGTGACAGATAACACTTCCTTTTTAGATGTTCATCCTTGATGTACAACCATTGCTTCATGAAGTACAAACATGAAAATGCGTGTGGTTTGAACAAGAAACATCGTTTCTATAACTTAAGAAGTATACACAGAGCTATTTGACTTAGACTAAATGAAGTCATTTCAAATGGATGCCTTCTCAAGAAAATTATATTTTTCTCTCCCAGGGTTGCAAACAAATGCAAATATATATTTCATCCTTGCAAAGTTAGTTTCTAGAACCATGTCCAGAAAAGGTTTAAAGGCATAGTGCTCAGAACAAACAGAATATTTGTCTGTCTTATGGTGAACTCTGTCACGAGCAAATGGTTGGAAAGGGTATGCCATTATATGGGCAATAGATATGAGCTAAAGCCACATTACAATACACACAGAAGTGCCTGCCACCTCCAAGAGACTCTTATATGATTTATGATGTAATTCCAATGTTTCTCTAGCTACTCTGGTAATGTGACAACATGATAAAAGGAAAGAACTTCGTTTAAAAGACAGGCATATAAGAAAAGGAATTTCCTCTTACTTTTAGGATAAGTACTGCTGCAAATCTGCGACACTCTACTCTTTCCCCTCGAAGCCAATCCAAACCAGTTTTAATCTGAAAAGGAGAGTGTGAATATTAACAGCTTCCAATTGTGATACTCTATTCTTGACAATTGATGAACAAGAAAATTATTTTTTCTTAAAGAAAGTGAACATGGTACAAAAACCACTTATTAAGATAATTTAGAAAAATAAACTAATATTGAACAAAATAAACAGACATCGCTGACCTGTCGCTCTACTTCATCAGCAGTCATTGCACCTCCAGCTCTGACTAGGTGTCCTAATACCCTACTGGCCAGGATTAGGACTTCTGGATCACGTTTTGCTTCGAACACTGTCCTCATGTAGCTAGAGAATTTTGAGATCTTCGATGCATTTTCCCCCAAGGTCCCATCTATTAAATCGTCTATGACTCGTAAAGCCTCCAAGTTTTCACTGACTTCATTGCTTTCCAAGAGGTACGAGATGCGCTCATATAGCTGGTCCATGAAAGGATAAAATAAAGATCTCTACTAAGATCACTATTTCCCCATCAATGTGCTTTTAGAATGGATGCAAGCCCATCCTGCGTATAATAAACGATGTAAATACCATTAACATAGCCAGTTTGTAAGGAAATAATAGATGTCAAAAATGTTGATGCAATTGAGAAAGCATAATAATCTCGTGTATCAGGTGTAACGAGAAAACACCTAAAAAGACAAGCTTCCGGAACGAAAGGAAATATCAATGTTTCATTACATTTGAAGAGGAGAATGAACAGAAAGAATACAAACATAACTCAAAATATTAGTGGCCTACACATCAAACCAGCCAACAGTAGGAGGATGATCAATACTGATCAATTCATGCAAACTAAAGGGGGTATTGCCTCTGCCCGAGTGGCTTGTGCAAGTGTCTACAAGTCCATGTGTGTGCGTGTGTGTGTGTTTACGCTCGTACCTACAACCTTCCAGGACAACAGACAGATAGTAGATGTCTAATCAATCTCAGACCAAACTTCTAAAACTAGCCTCATGTCATAAGACTCATAACATAATGCAGTTGCAAACTAATGCATGAGCAGAATTAAGGGCCTCAAATGCAGCTATCAGGAAATATAAATGCAATTAAGTCCGTCACCTCAGTGGGATAAGAAAAGCAGACAAGTAGATCAGTAATATGACTCGGCTCAACTCGACTCGACTCTTTTCAATTGATTATGGCTTATGACTTGACTCACCACAGCTCGAATCAAGTAATATGACTCAACTCAACTTGGCTCAAGTTACTAGAGTCAGCACAGCTCAAGTCAAGTATGGATGGTGAATGTGCTACTTTAAGCTTAGTTGTAGCTCTGTTGTACTCTGTAGATTTTGAACATTGTAAGCTCTATTCAAGCTCAAACACTTTGTTAAGCTCAAAAGCTAGATTCAAGCTCCAGCTTGCATCGTTTTGTTTTCTTGTCGAGCTGTATAGTTGAGCTTGAGCTGCCGTAGCTCGCAAGCTCTTAAAGAGTTGAGTGGAGTGGAGTGGAGCCGCTCGTAAGCCTATTCAAGCTCGGATATAATTTTCAAGCTCGAGTTCGGCTCGTTGAGTCGTGCTTGAACATGCAAAGCTCAGCTCTGCTTAATTGCAGCCCTAAAAATACCTCAAGATAGGAAATTTCAAATCCCCCGTCTTGTTTCGTGCTCGAACATGCAAAGCTCTATTCACAAATGCTATATCAGGCATCCCTATTTTATAAAATTTATGGTTTATTCATGCAAATATAGTAGCCCACTTACATTTCTCCATTCCTAACCACTTCAATGTTCATGTTTGCTATGTTCTCTCTTTTTCTTTTCTTTTTTCCTTTTTTCTTTCTTTTTTCTCACAAGAGCTAACAATATTATTGTCCAAAACTGTCTTCATTTCATAGTGTCAGAGGTTTTTAAAAAAAAAAGGCACTTAGTTGTGAAAGGTCTTTACAGCCTACGAACAAAGCGCAAAAATGAGGTGTGCGTGTGTCTACTGATAAGAGTCTATGTTGCACTCATACGGACACTGGTACGGGTACGAACACCAAGATACAGATACGGGATTAGGACATGTTCAAATAGGCGCAAAAGTAGTTATCTGCATTTTTACATAAATAAGGATACCGACACCATTTTGCCGTCCGTGTCCGTGCAACGTAGATAAGAAGAGATAGAAGCCCTCGGACCACGAAACCGCGTGTGTTGCTTCCTTCCAGGTCGATCGGCAAGCTCATGGCGGCGCTCGAACCTAGGAGGGGGAGGATCGATGATGCAACCGGGCGCACGTGTACGAGGTCGCACCAATCCGCAAACAAAAGCGACGCGCAATCTCCCTCTGCTGCGACGAGCTTCTTGCCTGGGCGAGTTAAATAGTAGACGGGAAGGAAGCGCGGACGCTCCGAAAATCCACGCCGCGTGTTTCCCTTGTCGCGTCGTGTCGGGCGTGTGTCGGACACGGCACGGACGCTCTAAGATACACTAGGACACACGGCGAGTGTCGAATCCGTGTCGCTGTGTATTTTTTAGAACAGATCAGAAAGGACGAGGACGACAACAACAACAACAACATAGGAGAGAAAATCGCTAAGAAGAAGGAGAAGCACAGTGAAGTAGCGGTCACCTAAGTCCCTCCTCCTCCTCTTTTGCTGCTTCTCTTCTCCTCTTCTTCTTTTATTTTTTTTCGATCGATGTGAGTGGGAATTTAGGGATTTTGGAAGTGCCTTTTTTTTCCTTCTTTTAACGAGCAAAACCCCCTTCCCCGACCGAATAATACCGATATACCGGCCGGTTTGCACTTAACATGTATCGGCCGGCGGTGCGTTCCGTGGTCTGATTTCTATGAGAATAAGATGATGATTGATTCGCCTTCGGCCGTGATGGAGATCGAACCGGACTGGCCAGATGTTTGAATGATTTTATTGGAGAGAGATAGAGTGATTATTTGGTAATTTTATTATCTTGCTTGTTCGTTAATAATATAATTTTATTCTCTTTGGGGCTGGTAGAAAAAAAAATTATATTAGTTTAGAGAGCGGATCTTAATCTTTTTCAGATTTTAGGAATAACTTTTAGTCTTGGTTCCAAAAAAGAAAAGGAAAGAAAATCAATTATTTGTTATTTCTTTGGAAGATTGTAATTCCTAATTATTTTTTATTTACAGTATTTGAAAAGATCCGACAAATTGCAAGGAAAAGTGAAAAAATAAAAATGAATGCATGGGGGTGCTGGGGAACCATTTGTCCCTCTATTTTTCTTTCTATTTGGAATCAATTTATTTTTCTGCAATGTTTCCTTTGATATCCAAACACAAGAAGGAATGACTTTCATTTTCCAATGCCCTTATTCCGCGGACTAAATGTGGCCTTATAGATTGTTTTGATCTTTTTAGGTCCAAACGTTTATAAATTTTATTGTAGGCAAGAGTGAAATAAGATTATTTTTTTTAAACATTGAAATTTGAATCGATTATGTACAATAGTGTGAGGTCAATAGTTGTACATCTACTTTCATCCCCTTCCTCTCACTCCTACTTTCATCCCCTTACTACAACCATCACGAAGTTTCTAACTAAACAAGCAACCATATATTAATTACTTTCATAAACCATCGTCATTTTCACCACCTTCATCGTCTTCATTATAACCTCTCATCACCACCTATCATAATCTTTAATACAGAACACCACAAATCCGTGAATAACGAAGAACCCAAACCCTTCCTCTTATGTTACATCTAAACACCAACATCCACCTCATCCCATATTTTGGACGGTTAGTCAAGGTAAACCGCCAACAGTTGTCTTCAATCCAGATCAAGTATGGATCATTGTAGATGTCTCATGTTGTACAACAAGTTCACAAGTCCATGCAGCTTGTCACTCCTAGTTCCTGATATGTATAATTTTATGGATATTTGAATATTTTGTATTTTTTTCGTGTCTCATATTGATATTATATCATGTACCCTGTAATGCATGTATATGTACCCGATAAAGGACTATTATATACTGCTTAATCTTGATTTGTATAGTTTTGTTTTCCATAGTGTCTCGAGAACCTTACAAACGGATCACCAGTAGATTATTCAGACAACAAATCTCTTTTATTGATAACCTGAATTCGATTATAAGACTCTCAATATCTCTCTGATACATGTCATACTTAGCGTACAATCTCTCATGAACTATACGAAAATACAACGATATCGTTCCATACATTACACCCTTTATATAGAAATCATTTCATTTATCTTCTTCTGATTCCCGGCTCCTGAGGATGATGATCGGGCTATCACTTTGGACCATTCATTCGAACATCTCACACCTGTGGGCAAACTAGTAGAGGATCAGTACATTAACGTACTGGTGAAAGACAATGGCTACACCATCTAAAACGATCACTAAGTTTCATGTGAGAAAATATTGCATTATTAGTGATCTTGCTATCTTGATCATAGTCAATTTACGTATTTTAAAAACACTTTTGAAACCATATTTATTTCATCTAAGCATATGCAATAGGATCAATTCTATGCATGGTAACTATTCATTTATGTTAACACATGCGCAGCGTGCACTACAAAAAAACACCCATATTTGTAGCAGTTTTAGTGCAACGCTTATATGGATGTTGTTGAAACTATAATTTATAACAGTTACGTAACGGTTGAAATAACAATTTTTAAATTAAATATATTTGCAATGGTTAGAGATTAACCATTGCCTAATGTAACGCCCCAGTCCCAAAATACATAGGACTATGAACGTAATCATGCCAGCTGCATACATACAAAGTATACTCCAATATATGGAACCATCGTATGTATACATAAGCTGTAAAGTGTAGAAAGCCACGACACTAATCTCATCCACAAATAAAGAAGAAGGAATTTATAATAACTTATGAATTATCGTTTACACAAGTCGTTGGGCGAAGACAAATCCACTACCAACAAAGAGAGAAATACAAAAATAAGGAACGTGTTGAGCGTTGCGAAGACGATTCAAGTGCAATCATCCTCGATGGAAGAGAGCAAGTCATGGCCTTGGCTAGAGTACATGCGAAACATCACAAAAGCACACCTGGAGAAATCACCAGGTCCTCAGAGAGGATGTAACAAGACACATAATATTATGCCATAAACTGAATATAGTTATCTCAACAAAAAATTACATATGTCAAAACAGATAAAGGTCCTCAACCATTCTATATAAAAATGTACTTTGAAGACAACGTTCCACACAGGGGCCTTCCGAAAATAGAAACACGGCATGTTAGCGTTTCAACCGAGGTACTAGTGGCATCTAGAGAAAAGTAAATAAGTGCACGGCACACTAGCTCTCTGTTGAGTCACTAACGACAGCTAGAGGAAAGTAAATGCACGGCCCACTAGCACTCGACTGAGTCACTAAGGGCATCTAGAGGAAAGTAAACGAGTGAAAGCTCCTACGCCTAATAGCTGTCTTCTTCCCCCCATGCACTACACGTGTTGTATCCACACCACGATATTTCTAATAACCGCTAAGTCTTCTAGACATCCATAACTATTAGCAGTTATATCCTAACGCATGGCCTGTACGCACCGATGATCAGTCAGCACGTCAGTCCGTATCTATATGTGACTCGTGACTTCGTAGCCCACAAGTGTCGAGGCCAATGAATGCGACATGCACAAAGGGTGGTCCCTTAATGTAATGCCCGTATTTCGGAATACGTATTTTGATTAGGCTTATATGTATTTCGGACCTGTATTTTATTTTCTCGGATTCTGGCCTGTAATTGTGTTTTGGTTTAACTTGCGATTCTGTTTTCTCGTAAAATGGATTTTGGACCTGGCGTGGTTTTATTTTATGGAGAAGGAAATGGTTTGGTTTGGTTTAGTATGCATTGGACCACACTTAGCTAACCTCCACCCTCAACACAACATACCCTCCCTCATTAAAATCCCACCTAACTTTCTCTCTCCTCATAACTTTCATTAATTCCTTCTTCTTCTTCCTTCCTCCACACAACACCAACACCATAGGTAAGTGCACCTTGCCACCACATAAGGACCCAATTTTATTTGTCTATTAGCTAGATTAGGTCATGATGAACAACATTAGAACTTGGCATTTTGTGATTTGGAGCTTCCATTTTTCTAGATCTAAGTTTTAACTATTTTCGGTTTTTCTTGGTTTTGATCTATTAGACTTAGATTTTTGCTTGTTTTGAGGCTTCCATGTGGAAGAAAATTCAATTTTACACAAGTTAGAACTTTGAAAATCCAAATTTTATTTTGATTTGGCTAAGTTATGAGATTTGGAAATTTTGGTGATTCTTGGGTTTTCCCTCGGCCTGATGGAGAAGATGACCCTCGGCCAGCGCTCTTTAGCGCAAGGCCATGCGCAGTTCATTTCCTGTGCAGTTCAACTCATGCGCAGTTCATTTCCTGCGTAGTTCAACTCATGCGCAGTTCGACCCTAGCGTAATCTAACCCCAGCGCAACCCACTTGCCCATGATGGTTTGGTTTTATTCCTTGGACTTGGCTTCTCTTTTGTGGATTGGAGTCTTGAGATCTTGTTCCAGCAACACGACTGTCTTGACCCAATACGGCCTGGCACGGTTTTCGGTGTTTTGCTTATGACTAGTATGATTTTTGTGATTTCTGTGATTTATGATTCTAGTACTTTCTGATCTCCTTAGTAGTGACCCGATGGGGTGCGCTCTTAACTTGTAGCATGTGATTCATAATTAATCTTGGTACTAGATAACTTGATAGTGGCCCATGGCGGCGCACTTCTGACTTGTAACTTGTAAACCTGTAACTTGTAACTTGACTTGATGCTGTTGCGATGGCTAACTTGACTCGTATAATCAACTCTGACGCCGTGGGTGTTCATTCTTGCTGCCTTGTGCAATCCACTTGTCTTGTCTCGCATCATGTCTAGGACGTGACTTCCTGGTTACCATGGTCAGGGATTCACACCGAATATGGATTAGGCTAATGACTAGATCAAACTATAGTTCATGGAGAATTTTCAGTCACAGGCAATCTCGTTATCTGGGCGCTTTAAACGGACTTGTAGCCTGCCGACGAGTAGGGCACATTTCCAGCACACTGTCATGTGTTGCACCCTCTAAGTCACCTAAGGGTATATCGTCTCCTGGGCGATGTACCCAACCATACTCTCAACCCGCGGAAGGATAACTGGATAGTCTGCAGGGCTTGGGACTGGGAATTTCTCATTTGCATCTTGCTAGTAATTAGGCTTGTGATAACCCTAGTTAGTTAAAGTAGTAAGCCGTAGTATTTGCTTGGCCGCTTGTGAATGGATGGTGTCCAGCCTTGTCTAAGTCTCGTCCAGTCCCTGTACCTGGTACTCCTGTACATGATTGTTTTACTTGTCCTTAACAATAAATGGGTAGAGACATAGTGCTATTCAGGTGAAGGGTTACAACCCCGGTCCTTGTTTGATTTACGGGTTGTAACCTGGCTCCCGGAATGGTTCCACGTCTCTAGTCGTTTATTGTCCTGTTGTACTCTTTATTACTTGTACTTTTCTCCTATTTCTTATGTTCTGATATGCTGGCTTTTGTTCTTATTTCGTGGCCTCCTTTGTGGCACTTGCTCTTTATGGGGTTTGACCCAGCTGGTTTTGTGTGGCCAGATTTCGGAGCAGCACCCGAGGATCTACCGAACTTCCAGCCCGATGGTGGCGACTAGAAGAAACCCGGGCTACGAGTGGGTTTTCCATTTTGTTTCACTCACTACCTTGTAAAATTATTCTTTTGAGGCGTTTAGCCGACGAGCACCTGTTACCTCGATGCATATTTACTTACTGTCTGCCAACGGGCTGTAAACATGGTTAACAAATCCTAGGGTTGTGTATGACTTAACTCTTGCTAGTCCTCGCGTTTTGTATGACTAGCTTCATGATCAGCTGAATATGTAATATTTGGGACGCCTTTTATTGTATATTTGGTGGTCTAACATCTTGTAACTATATTACTTGCTTGAGATTGAGACAATAGGCTTGACCTTAAGAGATCGTTGGCTTGTAGTAAACCCTCATATCTAGACAGTTGTGACCGTATACCGAGGTGGATTCCATTTTAATATACGTAGCTGGCTATGTACGCCCCCGCTCTCCAGTATTCTGGTTCTGGGGCGTCACATGGTTTAAGTGGTGGTCCATGCAGGTCTTGGCACCTTGGTAGGTCTCATCAGGACCTTGATAGCTTCCCAGGATCGTAGAGGAGACGCCTTGCACCAGGTAGTGGCAGATGCTTTGACCAGAGACGGTCATCCAGGGAACAGCGCGGCCAACAGCTTCAAGCGCTTGAACCCTCCCTTCTTCGACGGCAGCGAAGATGCGATTTGTAATGACCCGCTCCGCCCTAGCGGAACGCCGATTCAAACGGCAAGTGCAACGACTCAAACGAGCCGTCGACCCGAAGAGTTGGCATCGACCTGATGAAGAATCGATGCAAGGCTTACATTGGCCGTCAAGATGAATCCAGACTTAGACTTTCAAAGGCGCGCTCGGAGTATCGCTCGGCCGATGCGAACATCGCTAAGGTGGGTGGCTCCGATGAACCCGTCACTGCTTAGCCTAGACACATAACAATACGGACGCTATCACGAGAATCGCTAGGCGATAACCCCATGCATGCTAATAAAGGACTCAACGCACCTAGCTAAGGGAATAATCCCATCTTGTATGCTTGTATAGAATATGGAAAGGAACATGGAAAATACGAGAACTCTCGCACCGTGCTCCACGCTCGTGCTAAGGCACAAGCTTGCGTTCAACAATGAAACAATGAATGGTTTACAATAATGAAACGGAAGACTATCGACATAGTCGTTCCGAGTAGAGTATAGCAACATTGAAAGGCTACGGGACCAATAGGTCGCCAAGGCGACACCCGCACAGGGAGTTGCAAAATGTATAAATGAATGAATGAATGAATAAGTAAATGAATGAATAAGTAAATGAATGAATCGACAAATGAAATGAATGAATGTGTGAGTGAATCAATGAACGAATGAACAAGTGAAAGAAAGAAGGAAAGAAAGGAAAGAATGAATGAAAGATAAGAAAAAAAAGAATGGTTGCGACAGGTGTGACGGGCACGTACAACGGGGCTCGCTACCCGCGCTGCACGGACGCTAACCTGGTCGATAACGCATTATGGCTAAGGGTTAGCCTATGGCTCAAGACAGCCGTTAAGTTAAAATGACAATAAAATACGAAATGGTCGTGGACGGCTCGTGCACGAGCGAAAAGGGATTCCAAGGGCAACGAACGACGATTTCGTAGCCGGCCTAGGCGGAATCATGGCCTACGGGCGAACAGGTGTGCGGGCTTGGGCACATAACCAAACGTAGGGCCGGTTATTCAATAGTCTATCAGGGTGTACCAGCCATCACGCTTGATAGATGAGAATGCCACAGGGGAAATATCCATAATGGCTGACTTGCCAGCGACCGGTGCATATAGATTTAAGTGGGCTTTGCTGGTGGCAATCCACGTGCAAGTCCTTGCATTGAAATCAAAGTAGTCTAAGTTAACTGAACAAAGCACCTTCTGAATAGGCTTGAATATAACCCACAAAATGATCGAGAGAACTTCGAGCAAACGAGTTAGAAAACATGCCCACGATGCGCTAGAAACTGAGACAGGAACACGCCCTTGATATTGAATGTTCCCAAGAATCACGTTATGATATTACACATAAATTGTTGACTAACTTGATTTACATTGAACAGGGAAGGCCGGACGGTAAGTATGGGTAAGTTATGCATGTATTTCCATGCGACACTTGTATTCGACAACACGAGATAGACTATAAAATATGCCATGAAACTGATCCTAAGGCAAGATTTGAAAGACAATGAATGATAGAGATGCACAGAAGTAAATGGAACGTGTTTGGTAATGATAGCGTTGTGGGCGAGCTAGCCTCCCCACCAGTGCATAACAATGTACTGATAACCCCATAGTCTGCTTGCAGGATGTAGGAGACGTCGGCGGGTGCGGAGCTTCCATCGAACGTGCTAAGGCGCGGAGCTATCTCTGGAGCCTTGGAGCGTTGCAAGGAGCTGAAGCACCCTATACAGGACATAATGTATCGGAACATCGCCATGAATCATTCCATGTTGTAAGCCACTTGGCACGCCTTTTATGTTTTAGAGAGAGAGAGCTTGAGCGATTTGTAATATCGGCCTAGCGCCGCTTGTAAACTTCTTGAAAATCAATAAAGTGTTTGAATTCGCTTCAACTTGTGTTCATTTACTTTCCGCTGCAAATGGGGACACTCTGTGCGACTCTGTGGCCTAGCTCAAATCGGCCGTTTCTGGACTTGGCCTTGCACGGGCGCAACCTAGGCCCGTGCGGCATCACGCCTTAGCGAGGACGATCGCTCCTGCGGGAGCGGGGCATGACATAGTGGTATCAGAGCACGGCTTTACGTCCTTGGACTTCATTTCGATTCTCTCAGTTTTGAAAGCTCGGTTGGAAACAAAAGAAGTGTACGCTCTCTCTCGTTCTGCCTTGGGATGTTCCATACAGTAAGTCTAATATTTTTAAAAGCTCGTACAAGTACTCGGTTGAAGGGATCGATAGACGAAGGCCTTTGTGCCGAACCACGACATACTTGAGTTGGAAGGAACCGATGCTAAGAGTTGCAACCGCAAGACGTGCTTGAATAACCTTATGCTGACAATAGCGAACGAGTACACGAGACCGAAGTATAGTTCGAACGGGATGGTTATGCACGCAGCCTTTTGGCTAAGTTGTGCCGAGTATCGCGCACCTAGACTTTATGGTGGAAACGAGTTGCGAGCGAGATTGACTATCGCTTGGACGAGAATAAGGGAGACTTAGAACGTATGTTGATAGAGACGCTACTTGACCGGCGCTAAAGCGAACACGGGGAAATGGTTCTTAGAATTTGAAGAATAAGCGAACGCGCAATTGGACATATCTATCGGGAGTCGAATAACCTTTTGAGGATTTGTAGAATGACTTGACTCCGAGTGGTGTATGTGATAGCTTCGAAGAAGGAAAAAAGAGGGAGTGTCGATGACTAGTCGAATGGCTCGAACCCTGAGTGGTGTATGGACGTTGTAGAAATTGTTCGAGCGAGACTAGAGGAGTTACGTATAGAACGAGTACGTCGACAAGCGATAATATCGCGCAAGCCTTAGAATGAGTAACGCTTAGTTGGTTTCGACTTTGAGAGTCTTAAAACGAGATATCGTTCGGACGGATTAAGAATGCGTAGTACGAATCATGAATCGAATGGAGGTCTTGGTCGAGGAAACATAGGAGATCGTGCATGCGATTTTGAATTTAGTCGAAGGGATTGAAACTTGAGTCGAGGTAAAATACCCATGGACGAGATCGAAGATAGCACGATCGGAAGATAGCGTGCATGGAAAACGTTGGTTTAAAGATACGAGAATGAATAACGAATTGGAATGAATGTTGCTCGATGACGAGTTAGCACGAGATAGTGTGAATTGAAGAATTAAGTTGCACGACTCAAAATTCGTTACAAAAGGAAGATCGTCAGGTTATGTACATCATCGATGGTATTGAGGCGTATCAAAGATCGATGTACGATAACTCGGGGGTACTCTGATTCGATGAAGGATGATCGTGTTAGAAGTTACTGTAAAAAGGATGCTATGTTGGGGATTTGATAGAAATGAACGTTTGGATGAAAAAAGAAAAGTAACTTGATTGTTCGGTGATAACCACAACGATAACGATCTTGTCTTGCACGAGCGCAACTTCAGCCTCGTACATGCGTCACGTCGGATTTGGGACGATCGTTCCGCGTGAGCGTTGGCATGGTGATTCATGTCCAGCGGGAATGGTCGAACTAAAAAATATCATGGCATGGCAACTTTGATCGCTTAGACTTGTGGTTTGAAGCGAAGGTGAATTCGATGATTGTTAGGACTTGCGATTGAAGAATAAGAAAACTTGAGGATTGAGTAGACCCAATCCGCGTATCGAAAATGAGCAAGTCTTGACGCAACGCGAGAGTTACGTCCCGATGAGGACGATTATTCTGCGGGAATGTTGACATGGTGATTCATGTCCACCGTGGATAATCAGACTTGCGTGAGATCGGGGCGCGACATATTGCAAGGCTAGACGACCTTGTGATCGGCTACGTGAATTGGATAGGACGGATAGGTGAATTATATCAAACATACTTGAAGAAATAGACGATGGTAATTGCTAGTGCGGACGCAAGAGATTGACATGTCAAGGATTTGATTGAGGACAACCTATCGTAGGATGACTTTCTTAAACGAGCTCAGACATGGAGCGGAGAATGTGTTGATGCGAATAGGAGGAACACTGCTTGATGTTTAGAAATTTGAGTGAAACAAACTTGGGTAGAAACTCCCGTACAAGCGAACAAATGGTTTGACCATAGGATTTGGGGCGAGCGTCGTGCAACGACCTTGCACGATGAGCGACGGACTTGACTTGTAACTATGACCTTGTGAGCTGACCTAGCGGATAGGCGGATGACCCTATGCCGAGTGATTGAACTTGTGCGATTGATCTTACAGTATCGTCTGGACGGACGATAGACTTGGGAAAAACAAGACTTAGAGTAGGACGGAAAACAGGGAGTGTGCGTGAACGACGACGAAATTGGCCCCAAACGAAGGGAATGATAGGGATGGATGATGCGCAAGTAAAGTTGGAATAACGAATTGAATCATTGGTCGGAAGACGTACTCGATGATAGTGCAATACTTGGTTTTGAATCGGACGGACATTACTTAGGCTTGGTCGACCCTGCTAAGAAGAAATCATACTGATTTCGTAGATAATAGCGCTTGAGAAGCGAATCGAATCATCTCGAGAACCGAGATAAACGATATGCGATACACACATGAGTTCGGTTTTAAATCGAAGTTAGCAAAAATGATCGGCAAATCGAAACTATCACGAGTAGCTTGTCCGACTTCGCTAATCGCTAAGCTTGGTTGAAATGTACGTATTCGGGGGACGCCTTGAATATGTGCACGATCCAAACTCAGCGATGTGATGAACTCGAATGCATCTGCAAGTGAGTATTGCGATGCGCATGAACGAATGAGTGAGTTAACCTCAACCTATGACTCTCGTGTTTGACGAATTACAACGCACCTCGTGCGACCGTTTCAGTCCTATGATACGTCGAAGTAGCAACCGAGTCGAGGAAACACTTGAATTGAATAAGTGCCATCAACTCTGAAATGAATGAAAAGCCATTCAATAAAATTGACCAAATGTATACGACACGGAACTTGGAAAGGTACCGAGCATGGTTCGATACCATCGAACGATAGAGCCGTTCGATGGTATTGTCCATAAAACACGATGACACGAGTTAAGGAATGGTAGGATGACCCGCACTCAGGAAGTCTCGAGGACGAGACTTGTTTTGAGTGGTGTATTATGTAATGACCCGCTCCGCCCTAGCGGAACGCCGATTCAAACGGCAAGTGCAACGACTCAAACGAGCCGTCGACCCGAAGAGTTGGCATCGACCTGATGAAGAATCGATGCAAGGCTTACATTGGCCGTCAAGATGAATCCAGACTTAGACTTTCAAAGGCGCGCTCGGAGTATCGCTCGGCCGATGCGAACATCGCTAAGGTGGGTGGCTCCGATGAACCCGTCACTGCTTAGCCTAGACACATAACAATACGGACACTATCACAAGAATCGCTTGGCGATAATCCCATGCATGCTAATAAAGGACTCAACGCACCTAGCTAAGGGAATAATTCTATCTTGTATGCTTGTATAGAATATGGAAAGGAACATGGAAAATACGAGAACTCTCGTACCGTGCTCCACGCTCGTGCTAAGGCACAAGCTTGCGTTCAACAATGAAACAATGAATGGTTTACAATAATGAAACGGAAGACTATCGACATAGTCGTTCCGAGTAGAGTATAGCAACATTGAAAGGCTACGGGACCAATGGGTCGCCAAGGCGACACCCGCACAGGGAGTTGCAAAATGTATAAATGAATGAATGAATGAATAAGTAAATGAATGAATAAGTAAATGAATGAATCGACAAATGAAATGAATGAATGTGTGAGTGAATCAATGAACGAATGAACAAGTGAAAGAAAGAAGGAAAGAATGAATGAAAGATAAGAAAAGAAAGAATGGTTGCGACAGGTGTGACGGGCACGTACAACGGGGCTCGCTACCCGCGCTGCACGGACGCCAACCTGGTCGATAACGCATTATGGCTAAGGGTTAGCCTATGGCTCAAGACAGCCGTTAAATTAAAATGACAATAAAATACGAAATGGTCGTGGACGGCTCGTGCACGAGCGAAAAGGGATTCCAAGGGCAACGAACGACGATTTCGTGGCCGGCCTAGGCGGAATCATGGCCTACGGGTGGACAGGTGTGCGGGCTTGGGCACATAACCAAACGTAGGGCCGGTTATTCAATAGTCTATCAGGGTGTACCAGCCATCACGCTTGATAGATGAGAATGCCACAGGGGAAGTGTCCATAATGGCTGACTTGCCAGCGACCGGTGCATATAGATTTAAGTGGGCTTTGCTGGTGGCAATCCACGTGCAAGTCCTTGCATTGAAATCAAAGTAGTCTAAGTTAACTGAACAAAGCACCTTCTGAATAGGCTTGAATATAACCCACAAAATGATCGAGAGAACTTCGAGCAAACGAGTTAGAAAACATGCCCACGATGCGCTAGAAACTGAGGCAGGAACACGCCCTTGATATTGAATGTTCCCAAGAATCACGTTATGATATTACACATGAATTGTTGACTAACTTGATTTACATTGAACAGGGAAGGCCGGACGGTAAGTATGGGTAAGTTATGCATGTATTTCCATACGACACTTGTATTCGACAACACGAGATAGACTATGAAATATGCCATGAAACTGATCCTAAGGCAAGATTTGAAAGACAATGAATGATAGAGATGCACAGAAGTAAATGGAACGTGTTTGGTAATGATAGCGTTGTGGGCGAGCTAGCCTCCCCACCAGTGCATAACAATGTACTGATAACCCCATAGTCTGCTTGCAGGATGCAGGAGACGCCGGCGGGTGCGGAGCTTCCATCGAACGTGCTAAGGCGCGGAGCTATCTCTGGAGCCTTGGAGCGTTACAAGGAGCTGAAGCACCCTATACAGGACATAATGTATCGGAACATCGCCATGAATCATTCCATGTTGTAAGCCACTTGGCACGCCTTTTATGTTTTAGAGAGAGAGAGCTTGAGCGATTTGTAATATCGGCCTAGCGCCGCTTGTAAACTTCTTGAAAATCAATAAAGTGTTTGAATTCGCTTCAACTTGTGTTCATTTACTTTTCGCTGCAAATGGGGACACTCTGTGCGACTCTGTGGCCTAGCTCAAATCGGCCGTTTCTGGACTTGGCCTTGCACGGGCGCAACCTAGGCCCGTGCGGCATCACGCCTTAGCGAGGACGATCGCTCCTGCGGGAGCGGGGCGTGACACGATTGCCGCGGACGCTTGGCTTCAGGATACCGAGGTGGTTCTGGAAGCAGCTAGGACACCTGAGAATGAGAAGGTGGCGGTAGTACGCCTACAGTTGCTAGACTTAGCTCGCAGTTGGTGGACGGCGCAGGCCGTGGGATTAGCGACGCCAGTTACTTGGGCGGTGTTTAGAGAAAGATTCCAGACGAAGTATTTCGATGTTGTAGCTCGGTACGACCTGCAGACGAGATTTACCAACTTGAAGCAAGGAGGCAGAACGGTCGACGGTTATGCATCTGATTTTTCTAGACTCAGTAGGTTTGTCCCCACCTTGGTGGCGACCGAGTTTGATAGGGCCCAGCGGTTCCAGCAGGGACTGTATTTGGAGATCTTGTTGGCAGTTGAGCAGTTCGAGCACCAGACGTTCGATGCAGTATTGAGAGCAGCTAGGAGGCATGAGTACACCTCCCAGAGGATCGTGGATAGGACCGAAGGTAGGAAGCGATCCCACAATCAGATGCACCAATCATCAACTCCAGCCCCGGCAGCTAGGGGTTTGACCATTGGAACTCCGAGGCGGGCGGCCTCAGTGACGTCGGTTCAGCATTCAACCCCGACGTACCCGCAGCAGCAAAAGCAGAAGCAGACTTTCACGATGGGATGTTCTTATTGCGGAAAGCCAGGGCACGTGGTGGCAGATTATCGCAGGGCGCAGGGATTGTGCCTGGCTTGTGGAGCGACAGATCACAAGATAGGAGCCTGCCCGAATAGGGGTAGTTCGTCCTCTTCCAACCTAACCAGTCCGTCGGTTAGGGGACCAGCACCTATGCAGCAGCAGCAGTACCCGAGGCCATTGTTGCCCCAGGCCCAGGCATTTCAGCAGGTGAACCAGCAGCAGTACGCCCAGACTCAAGTACAGAGCAGGCAGAGAGGTTTCTAGCAGAGGGGACCCGCAGCCAGAGGACAAGGTCAGGCAATGATGATGGCTATGGAAGAAGATGTTGCACTAGGTGAGGTAGTGGCAGGTACTATTCTAGTCAACTCCTCTCTAGCATTGGTATTATTTGATTCTGGTGCATCGCATTCATTCATGTCTGCACGATTCGCAACACGGATAGGATTGGAGCCAGAGTCATTATCAGTAAGGCTCAATATACTTACTGGTAATGGTCTTGTGGGAGTAGATCGAGTGTTTTTCTCGTGTCGGATCGTAGTTAACGGTAGAGAGTTTCCCGCTAGATTCATATAGTTCCCTATGGCAGACTATGATGTAGTCTTAGGCATGGATTAGTTGAGGAACCAGTATGATAGGATAGACTGCCATGTTGGCAGGGTTGTCTTTAGTATTCCAGGCGAGCCAGAGTTTTCATTTTCCAGAGGCACAGTGGAGCCATCTCCTCCAGTATTACGGATGGCAGTAGCAATACAGTTACCCCGGATAGTTGAAGAGTTTCCAGATGTCTTCCCAGAAGAACTTCCAGGGATGCCGCCAGAGCGGGAGATTGAGTTCACTATAGACTTGATCCCCGGGACGATACCAGTATCAGAGCGAGTCTACAGGATGGCGCCTTCAGAGTTAGAGATTTTGTACAAGATGATTGAAGAACTCAGGACCAAGGGATTCATCCGTGCAAGTGGATCGCCTTGGGGAGCCCCGATGCTTCTTGTGAAGAAGAAGGATGGTATATCCAGGTTATGTGTAGATTATCGTACCTTGAACTCAGTGACAATCAAGAACAGATACCCTCTCCCGAGGATAGATGACTTGTTTGATCAACTCAAAGGGGCTTCAGTGTTCTCGAAGATAGACTTGCGATCAGGATACCACCAGATCAGAGTCAAAGAGCAGGACATCCCGAAGACAGCGTTTAGATCGAGATATGGGCATTGGGAGTTTCTTGTTATGCCATTTGGAGCGACCAATGTGCCAGCCTGTCACGACCCGTACCCTAGAGTTAGGGCACGAGAACGTAACAACGCCCAGCCTACGCCGCAGTGTCGGCGGTAGAACGCTGTCCTAGGTCTCAATACATCTAACTGTATAAGACTAAACAGTTTATACTCCCCGAATGGGGGTGACATAGCAGATACAAACTCAATCACATCTAAGGTAGAGCATGATAAAGATAGATAAAACATGAAATCCAAAATAAATACAGGAGATAGAAGTCTAAGTGTCTAAGATACATGAACCCAGAAGTACATCTCAAAACTCAAATAAAGATACAGTAATCCACAAAGTAAATACAACTCCAGACAAAAGGAAATAACTACCTAAACAACCTCTAAAGTGTCTCCTCTAGGCTAGCAGGCACCTCCAGGCTATCTGTAAAATTTATCAACAGGTGCAGTCAGGACTGGAGCGAGCACAGTACATCTCAACAGATCATAGCAGGTTAGAAAACATATAACATACAGTAAAGTAAGATACAAGTACTGAAGAAAAGCAGTATGCAAACAGAGAGAGAACTGTAATAGAAATATCTACTATACATAGAGAACTAGCAGTGACTAGTGAGTCAGAGTACAATATGGACATGTAAATAGCATAGGAGATTCTGATAAGACACTAAGGATGAGATTCTGATAAGAAACTACTGGTGTATTATTCACATGCCCAATTATACTCCCCCGTACCCCAATCAATACACAAGGATCTATACAGGTTATGTTATTGTACAAGATATCACATGGGGGCCCATATAGGGTGCACATGATAGTATACATGGGGGCTCCGTGAACCTGAGAGTACAAAGTTCACCGGAGTGCACATGTAAATGAAAGCACAGGAGTACACGATGTAAGTGAAACGAACAAGCACAATGTACCCGATGCTCCCGAGGGGGATAACATCGCATGTAGAGATCCATATAGTACCAATCCGTGTGACCAACGTGACAGTACAAGTAAAGTAATCTACTGCAGGTAATAATTCTAAGCAGGATATGAAATGATCAGAGAATGTACTCGCCTCGATAACCTGAACAGCTGATAAGTATAGGGGGTCCCACTGAAGCCACAGAGTCCTATTTAAAGCAACACAGGTTACAAGGTGTTCAAGTTGTAGTAAATGAATCTCTATAATCAATCTACATTATTCTAGGTTCTTCTAAGTCAAATTAACTCTAGGTCAACTCCGGTCAATAATTTAGTCAAACTAGGTCAAGCGTTGACTTATAGTTGACTTTGGGTCAACTGCTCAACTCTGGTCAAACAGGGTAAATCTAATCTAATATAAAGTGTACTTCGTTATTTGTACGCCGAAACTTACGGCACGCAAATCGAGATAAGAAGATTATCGGTAAGGTTGATAATCTTATTATAGTGATCCACGTATCCAACTTGTCAATTTCAGCGATATGAGATCACTGGAATTGGCTGATCTCAGTTTCGTTGTACTAATCCCGAAATACGAACATTATGTGAATTAATTATTAACTAATTATAAAAAAGTTAAACTCAGAGAAATTATCAACAAACATTGTCGGACGATGAAATGAACATCGCCAACGTGTCCAGAATGGTCAAATTAGCTAGGATAGCCTACCCAACGGTCCAATTTGGACACAAGGGCAAAAAGGTAATTTCGGGTCAAAATGGTGTCCGTATCGGAGCCGTTTTACACCGAAAAACGTGCAAGAAAACAAGTCTATAAAATATAACAAATTATATATCCACGCAACCAGAATGTCGATACGAACCCAACGGTATCTCCAGAATTGGATTCCGTTGACCCGATCTCAATTTGGCCCGTTGACCAGAACTTGGAATTCCGATTTGCACGGAAATGCATGCCGGAGCCAAAGTTCTCAAAACTTAGCAAAGTACCTGTCAACGAGTCCAGAATGATGATACGAACTCAACGGTATCTCCGGAATTGGATTCCGATGAGCCGATCTCAAAATGACCCGTTGACCCGGATATTGGTATCCGACTTGCACCGAAATGCGTGTCCGATCCAATATCCACCAAAACCTAGCAAATTATATGTCAATGAGTCCAGAATGATGATACGAACTCAACGGTATATCCGAAATTGGATTCCGATGAGCCGTCGTCAAAAAGTCCCGTTGACCCAAAAAGTTGGACCCGCTTTGCACCGAAAAACGTGCTCGGGCCCACGTTCTCCAAATCTAACAAATTTTATATGAAAACATGCCAGAACGACGCCACAAGTCTAATGGTGGTGTCAGAAATGAAATCTGGAGTCCCGTGTTCAAAAATGGAATTTTATAAGTTGGAAATTACGAATTCGGACGGCCAACTTTGGCGTCGAATTCAACCAATCAAACAAGCTCACAATGAAACGAAACTGGAGGGGTAGTAAGAGGGTTATACCAGCTTTGCATCGGAACTGGTAGCACGCCAAACGGAGCTGCGGTGGAGGAGATACAAGCTGACGAAGTTGGCCCCGCGAAATTGTCCAAATTTAATACAATTTAAACGGTCAACTTGGTGGCCGGTTTTCATGTATCAAACGATAAAATTAACGGATGAAAATTGACAGGGATGAAGGTGGATATACCGAGATTGCGACGGAGTGAAGAAATCGCTGATCCAACGGTCGGATCTCCGGGAAATCACGCACAAAGTTGCTGCGACGGGGCGCCAAAATGAACTTCATTTCGCGCGCGTCACGACGGGACGTCGTTCAAAACGCACGAATCGCCTATACGTCGCGCCGGGGAGCGAGGCGATGGACCCGGGGGGTCGTCGGAGGGGCGCCCAGCCTAGGGGAGGCTACGGCCACGTCGGCGCGTGGCCGACGACGTCGCGACAACGCACGCGCGCGCGCAAGGGGTGCGCTGCTTGCTCGCGCTGCTCGCTGCCGAGGCCGTTGCACGCTGCTGCGGTGGCCGGCCCGGCCAGGCGGCGGCGGGGCGCCACGACCTCGACGAGGAGATGGGGGTGTCGTACCTCGACGAGGGCGGAGGCTGCTGTTGAGGCCGGCGGTTCGTGGTGAAGTGGTGGCTCGGTTGAGAAGGAGAGGAGGAGGAAGAGATCGAGGAGATGGAGGAGGAAGTCGGGAAGGAGAACTGGTGGTGGCCGACGGCCGGCGGCGCGGCGGAGGCCGGCCAGGGGAGGGTCGAGTGGAGGAGGTGCTCGGGTTGGTTGCATGGGAGCTGTGGTGATGTGCTGTGTGTTGTGGAGTTTTGAAGTGTAGTAAATAGAAAGGAAGAGAGAGAGAAGGAGATGTGTAATAATTGAGGGAGAGAGAGAAATGAGTGAGAAGTGTTCCACATAGAAATTAGGGCCGGCTAGGGGGTGCTGTGAGGAGAAGTGTGGGTGATGGAAAAATGAAGGGTGATGATTTAATTAGTAATTCAAGGGCTAGGATTAAATAGGGAAAAGTTGGTCATCCCAATGGATTTTAATTCAATAGAAATTCCTATTAAATATAGAAAAAAATAGGTAGAAGGGTACTCGATATTTTGGGCAATAAAATATGAGGGCATCATGATGGGAGGCAACATGGAGCTGGGCTGGACTCGGTGGAGCCGGATTGGGTGAAATTCGGACATCGAGCAATAAATGAATTAAAATTAGACGTTGATGATCATGTGTAAATAAGTAGCACATGGGGATTCCAATAAATGGGACACAAGTGGCGGACGGGTAGTAGGCTCAATGTGGGCCATGTCCATAGTTGGGGCTGACAGGTTTTGGTCGACAGGGGACCCACAAATCAAGTTGGAAAATGAATGTGACGCCGTGGAGTGAAATAAAATCGGGTCACGTGTCGGGAAAGTTGTGCGAATCAAATGGAGCTCAAAATGACGTGTCTGAGTGGGACACAAAGGTCATGGGTGACGAGCGTCTCGAGTAGATCATCAATGAGGAGTTGGTTTCAAGAAACCGACTGGTCTTGCGCTCCCAATTTAAAAGTTATGGTAACGCGCTGAAAATGATCAAGGAAAAGAGTGGGAAAATAAATAATAATCAAATGATCTAAATTGACCCGAAGTTCAGCGAAGCAGAAAGAGTACAAGAAAACAAGTTTGGATGGGACACTATATACCGTCATGAAGGTAATCATGTCCACTCCAAAACTCGTGAAGAAGATTTCCAGAGTTGAACATCCCTGATACTCCAAATATCAATGGCATGGAAAAGTACACTTACAGAATAAATTATTTATCGAAACCAATAAATCAGAAAATAATAAAATGAAAAAAAATCAACCCGAAATTCAGGGTGCTCACATCCTACCCACCTTATAAAAATTTCGTCCTCGAAATTAAAATGTCCATACTCCCTCTAGGTCAAACCCCCACAATCAAGTCCCAGAACTTAAACAAATCATACCATCAAAAAGAACAACGTCCAGGGTCATGGCATACGGTGGTAGTGAAAGTCTCATCTAGGTATACTGGTCATGCTAACTGAATCGGTCATAGGGTATCAAAACACACAAGCAATCTAGGGTGCTGAACGAAAAAGTTACAGAAATAACAAATCATCAAAACTGTAAGGCGGTCTACCATCATATATGAAACTGGTACTCATCAAAAAAATATAAAATAAAAGTAACTACCTATTATCTGAAAAATACTATTCCAGGAAAAATCAAATCATTAGTTAAGGAATGAAAGTCAATTGCGTTGAAATTCAATTACAATATATATAAAATATTTAGTCTCGATACGATCTAAGTTGATCAAATTGAAAAAATCAAGATTTAGGCAATATGGAGGACGGGTTCAACAAAGTCTGAGATCGAGCATACAAGAATAGAGATTCAGGTCACAACCAAAATTAAGTACAACCCAAGATATAATTATGATGAGAAAAGATAATCGAAGTCGATTTGGTCGTGATTAAGGAAACTAGGATTCAATGATATTGAAAAACCCCTTTTTGGGAAAACAAGGAAAGATTTCATACGAAGGTCAGTTAATCATCTCTCTCTAACATTATCCGTTTACCATTTGCTAATCATATTTTCTCACAAATCCCAATATAAAATCAACCGTTATATGTCTACCCTCAAAGAAAATTTATAATCTTCAGTCATCTAAACTTTTACCATGATCACCATAGACAAAATTTTAAACTTCTAAAAATATTTTCCCCGAAACATACCCGTCTTATTTAGGAGTCAACACTTATTCATTTAATCTAATTTTCAAATTCCTTCACCTCGTCCTAATTTAGATTCGAAACCTTTAAATCCAGTTTATGAAATCCTCGAACTTGTTTAAATCGAGTCTCATATTTACTCAGTTCCAATACCACTATGCCATACCAATTTATTCTCATTTATAAATCACCCTTCATATTCCTTCAACGTTTATCTTCAAATATTATCCTTTTTGAATTCCACAATTTCTCCTAATCATCTAAAAATAATTTCTATAACGTAAAATCCTTGTGTTCTCTTTGTCTCTAGTCACCCTCTTAAAATATCTGGTTCAACTTCGCATAATCATAGAATACAATCAAATTCTCCTTCCCATTATTAAATTTCTACATAGCCTTGTAATAGCTCCCAAGAATCAATAACCAAGATTTTCTAAGTTCTCAAAACTAGGTTGACCTCTAATATTCTTTTTTTTTTTGAAACACATCCATGAATTACTCATAACCAAATGCTCTGCAATTGTTTCTAAATTAATAACATTTATCCCTCGATTTCATTTTAAACCTTTACCACATCTCCATTTCGAATTTTCACATTTGACATCCAACATTTTGATTCCTACAAATCATCACATAATAACCAATTACGTCATTTCCATACTAGATGATTTACGTCACTTTCTCAACATTTCTCAGGCAAAATGGTATGAAGGTTCAAGAGTTTTCAAGGTATAGCTGACAGAATTATATACGAGACAGGGAATTGATGTAATCATGATAGTTGTATATGACAAGGAATGATGGAAATAAAATATTGGCAGGAAAGAAATGGTAATAAAATCTGTTCTACTTATCCATTTTAAAAGAGGAAACCATTTTAAGATCCAGAGTTAAAATATCAAATTTAAGATAAAGTCTAGCAAAATTATCGATTCATTGTATTATGAAAAACTCATAGCAAGAAATTTCACAAGGTTTATAAAACCAACTAAACTTACTCCTGAGTTAAATAATAGGAAACTAGACAAACAAACAAATAATAATTCTTTTTTTTTTCTTTTTTTGAATGACTGAAACAAAAGTTGAGAAAACATGTTTGAAAATATTTAAGGTACAATCTGATAATCATATGCGTCTATCCAAAATCATGGTACTCTAAATCTTCGTCATACCAGTAAGCAAGGCTACGATAATCACAGAGTCCTCGACTTTGGCACATACGTCTAGAATCGTGGTATTTAACATTTTCGCAGTGCCGCTAGCTTGGCTGCGAAAACCTTAAATTCCCACACCCGAGAAATATATCCAGAGTCAGACTATATGTCCTCACCATGCTGGCTAATGTGACTATAGAAGACTAGATTTCCATAACTTAGATGACCTAGCCCATATAATTTCATCTTGCCAAAAATTAAATTAATCAATAATGAATACTCAAAAATCAAATCAAATTTATTAACGAACATCAAAATTCAAAAATGAACAAAATCCATCAAAATACAAACTCGAATGCAACCGCTATTATCAAAATTCAAAATTCGATAATCATCCATCAAAATTAATAAATACAAACTCAAATTCAACAATAATCCCTTAAAATTAAATTTAACAACAGAAAATAAAGATAAATCAAATCAAGGGAAAAAGAGTTTTCAAATCGAAGTTAAATAAGATTCTCCAGGGTCGTCCCAGGAATCTCTCAAGGGTTCCTAACTGTAATTGAGTATCTTCAAAAATATATCATATTCCTAGTGCAGGCTGTAGTGGTACTCAAGTTCGAATACCACTACACTTTTAGTCTCGACCTGCATGGGCCACCACTAAAAACGTGTCACGACCCGCACCCTAGAGTTAGGGCACGAGAACGTAACAACGCCCAGCCTACGCCGCAGTTCGGCGGTAGAACGCTGTCCTAGGTCTCAATGCATCTAACAGTATAAGACTAAACAGTTTATACTCCCCGAATGGGGGTGACATAGCAGATACAAACTCAATCACATCTAAGGTAGAGCATGATAAAGATAGATAAAACATGAAATCCAAAATAAATACAGGAGATAGAAGTCTAAGTGTCTAAGATACATGAACCCAGAAGTACATCTCAAAACTCAAATAAAGATACAGTAATCCACAAAGTAAATACAACTCCAGACAAAAGGAAATAACTACCTAAACAACATCTAAAGTGTCTCCTCTAGGCTTCCAGGGATGCTGCCAGAGCGGGAGATTGAGTTCACTATAGACTTGATCCCCGGAACGACACCAGTATCAGAGCGAGTCTACAGGATGGCGCCTTCAGAGTTGGAGATTTTGTACAAGATGATTGAAGAACTCAGGACCAAGGGATTCATCCGTGCAAGTGGATCGCCTTGGGGAGCCCCGATGCTTCTTGTGAAGAAGAAGGATGGTACATCCAGGTTATGTGTAGATTATCGTACCTTGAACTCAGTGACAATCAAGAACAGATACCCTCTCCCGAGGATAGATGACTTGTTTGATCAACTCAAAGGGGCTTCAGTGTTCTCGAAGATAGACTTGCGGTCAGGATACCACCAGATCAGAGTCAAAGAGCAGGACATCCCGAAGACAGCGTTTAGATCGAGATATGGGCATTGGGAGTTTCTTGTTATGCCATTTGGAGCGACCAATATGCTAGCCTGTCACGACCCGCACCCTAGAGTTAGGGCACGAGAACGTAACAACGCCCAGCCTACGCCGCAGTGTCGACGGTAGAACGCTGTTCTAGGTCTCAATGCATCTAACTGTATAAGACTAAACAGTTTATACTCCCCGAATGGGGGTGACATAGCAGATACAAACTCAATCACATCTAAGGTAGAGCATGATAAAGATAGATAAAATATGAAATCCAAAATAAATACAGGAGATAGAAGTCTAAGTGTCTAAGATACATGAACCCAGAAGTACATCTCAAAACTCAAATAAAGATACAGTAATCCACAAAGTAAATACAACTCCAGACAAAAGGAAATAACTACCTAAACAACCTCTAAAGTATCTCCTCTAGGCTAGCAGGCACCTCCAGGCTATCTGTAAAATTTATCAACAGGTCCAGTCAGGACTGGAGCGAGCACAGTACATCTCAACAGATCATAGCAGGTTAGAAAACATATAACATGCAGTAAAGTAAGATACAAGTACTGAAGAAAAGCAGTATGTAAACAGAGAGAGAACTATAATAGAAATATCTACTATACATAGAGAACTAGCAGTGACTAGTGAGTCAGAGTACAATATGGACATATAAATGGCATAGGAGATTCTGATAAGACACTAAGGATGAGATTCTGATAAGAAACTACTGGTGTATTATTCATATGCCCAATTCTACTCCCCCGTACCCCAATCAATACACAAGGATCTATACAGGTTATGTTATTGTACAAGATATCACATGGGGGCCCATATAGGGTGCACGTGATAGTATACATGGGGGCTCCGTGAACCTGAGAGTACAAAGTTCACCGGAGTGCACATGTAAATGAAAGCACAGGAGTACACGATGTAAGTGAAACGCACAAGCAGAATGTACCCGATGCTTCCGAGGGGGATAACATCGCATGTAGAGATCCATATAGTACCAATCCGTGTGACCAACGTGACAGTACAAGTAAAGTAATCTACTGCAGGTAATAATTCTAAGCAGGATATGAAATGATCAGAGAATGTACTCGCCTCGATAACCTGAATAGCTGATAAGTATAGGGGGTCCCACTGAAGCTACAGAGTCCTATTTAAAGCAACACAGGTTACAAGGTGTTCAAGTTGTAGTAAATGAATCTCTATAATCAATCTACATTATTCTAGGTTCTTCTAAGTCAAATTAACTCTAGGTCAACTCCGGTCAATAATTTAGTCAAACTAGGTCAAGCGTTGACTTATAGTTGACTTTGGGTCAACTGCTCAACTCTGGTCAAACAGGGTAAATCTAATCTAATATAAAGTGTACTTCGTTATTTGTACGTCGAAACTTACGGCACGCAAATCGAGATAAGAAGATTATCGGTAAGGTTGATAATCTTATTATAGTGATCCACGTATCCAACTTGTCAATTTCAGCGATGTGAGATCACTGGAATTGGCTGATCTCAGTTTCGTTGTACTAATCCCGAAATACGAACATTATGTGAATTAATTATTAACTAATTATAAAAAGGTTAAACTCAGAGAAATTATCAACAAACATTGTCGGACGATGAAATGAACATCGTCAACGTGTCCAGAATGGTCAAATTAGCTAGGATAGCCTACCCAACGGTCCAATTTGGACACAAGGGCAAAAAGATAATTTCGGGTCAAAACGGTGTCCGTGTCGGAGCCGTTTTGTACCGAAAAATGTGCAAGAAAACAAGTCTATAAAATATAACAAATTATATGTCCACGCAACCAGAATGTCGATACGAACCCAACGATATCTCCAGAATTGGATTCCGTTGACCGGATCTCAATTTGGCCCGTTGACCAGAACTTGGAATTCCGATTTGCACGGAAATGCGTGCCGGAGCCAAAGTTCTCAAAACTTAGCAAACTACCTGTCAACGAGTCCAGAATGATGATACGAACTCAACGGTATCTCCGGAATTGGATACCGATGAGCCGATATCAAAATGACCCGTTGACCCGGATATTGGTATCCGACTTGCACCGAAATGCGTGTCCGATCCAATATCCACCAAAACCTAGCAAATTATATGTCAACGAGTCCAGAATGACGATACGAACTCAACGGTATATCCGGAATTGGATTCCGATGAGCCGTCGTCAAAAAGTCCCGTTGACCCAGAAAGTGGGACCCGCTTTGCACCGAAAAACGTGCCCGGGCCCACGTTCTCCAAATCTAACAAATTTTATATGAAAACAAGCCAGAACGATGCCACAAGTCTAATGGTGGTGTTAGAAATGAAATCTGGAGTCCCGTGTTCAAAAATGGAATTTTATAAGTTGGAAATTACGAATTCGGACGGCCAACTTTGGCGTCGAATTCAACCAATCAAACAAGCTCACAATGAAACAAAACTGGAGGGGTAGTAAGAGGGTTATACCAGCTTTGCATCGGAACTGGTAGCACGTCAAACGGAGCTGCGGTGGAGGAGATACAAGCTGACGAAGTTGGCCCCGCAAAACTGTCCAATTTTAATACAATTTAAACGGTCAACTTGGTGGCCGATTTTCATGTATCAAACGATAAAATTAACGGATGAAAATTGACAGGGATGAAGGTGGATATACCGAGATTGCGACGGAGCGAAGAAATCGCCGATCCAACGGTCGGATCTCCGGGAAATCGCGTGCGAAGTTGCTGCGACGGGGCGCCAAAACGAACTTTATTTCGCGCGCGTCACGACGGGACGTCGTTCAAAACGCACGAATCGCCTATACGTCGCGCCGGGGAGCGAGGCGATTGACCCGAGGGGTCGCCGGAGGGGCGCCCAGCCTAGAGGGAGGCTACGGCCACGTCGGCACGTGGCCGACGACGTCGCGACAACGCACGCGCGCGCGCGCAAGGGGCGCGCTGCTTGCTCGCGCTGCTCGCTGCCGAGGCCGTTGCTCGCTGCTGCGGTGGCCGGCCCGGCCAGGCGGCGGCAGGGCGCCACGACCTCGACGAGGAGATGGGGGCGTCGCACCTCGACGAGGGCGGAGGCTGCTGTTGAGGCCGGCGGTTCGTGGTGAAGTGGTGGCTCGGTTGAGAATGAGAGGAGGAGGAAGAGATCAAGGAGATGGAGGAGGAAGTCTGGGAGGGGAACTGGTGGTGGCCGACGGCCGGCGGCACGGTGGAGGCCGGCCAGGGGAGGGTCGAGTGGAGGAGGTGCTCGTGTTGGTTGCATGGGAGCTGTGGTGATGTGCTGTGTGTTGTGGAGTTTTGAAGTGTAGTAAATAGAAAGGAAGAGAGAGAGAGAAGGGGATGTGTAATAATTGAGGGAGAGAGAGAAATGAGTGAGAAGTGTTCCACCTAGAAATTAGGGCCGGATAGGGGGTGCTGTGAGGAGAAGTGTGGGTGATGGAAAAATGAAGGGTGGTGATTTAATTAGGAATTCAAGGGCTAGGATTAAATAGGGAAAAGTTGGTCATCCCAATGGATTTTAATTCAATAGAAATTCCTATTAAATATAGAAAAAAAGGTAGAAGGGTACTCGATATTTTTGGGCAATAAAATATGAGGGCATCATGATGGGAGGCAACATGGAGCTGGGCTGGACTCGGTGGAGCCGGATTGGGTGAAAATCGGACATCGAGCAATAAATGAATTAAAATTAGACGTTGATGATCATGTGTAAATAAGTAGCACATGGGGATTCCAATAAATGGGACACAAGTGGCGGACGGGTAGTAGGCTCAATGTGGGCCATGTCCATAGTTGGGGCTGACAAGTTTTGGTCGACAGGGGACCCACAAATCAAGTTGGAAAATGAATGTGACGCCGTGGAGTAAAATAAAATCGGGTCACGTGTCGGGAAAGTTGTGCGAATCAAATGGAGCTCAAAATGACGTGTCTGAGTGGGGCACAAAGGTCATGGGTGACGAGCGTCTCGAGTAGATCATCAATGAGGAGTTGGTTTCAAGAAACCGACTGATCTTGCGCTCCCAATTTAAAAGTCATGGTAACGCGCTAAAAATGATCAAGGAAAAGAGTGGGAAAATAAATAATAATCAAATGGTCTAAATTGACCCGAAGTTCAGCGAAGCAGAAAGAGTACAAGGGAACAAGTTTGGATGGGATACTATATACCGTCATGAAGGTAATCATGTCCACTCCAAAACTCGTGAAGAAGATTTCCAGAGTTGAACATCCCTGATACTCCAAATATCAATGGCATGGAAAAGTACACTTATAGAATAAATTATTTATCGAAACCAATAAATCAGAAAATAATAAAATGAAAAAAAAATCAACCCAAAATTCAGGGTGCTCACACAGCCGTATTCATGGACCTCATGAATCGCATTTTCATGTCTTACTTGGATCAGTTCTTGATCGTGTTCCTAGATGATATCCTGGTCTACAGTAAGAGTGAAGCAGAGCATGAGCAGCATCTCAGAATCGTCATTCAGACTCTTAGAGAGCATCAGTTGTACGCCAAGTTCAGTAAATGCGAGTTCTGGCTCGATCGCATTTCGTACTTGGGTCACATCATTACCCGAGGAGGAGTAGAAGTAGATCCCCAGAAGATTATGGCTATCGAGACGTGGCCAGTACCTAGTTCAGTGGCAGAGGTTCGCAGCTTCCTTGGATTGGCCGGCTACTACCGGCGATTCGTTTCAGATTTTGCAAGGATTTCAGCGCCGATGACCCAGTTGACCCGCAAGGATGTGCAGTTTGCTTGGACAGCAGAGTGTCTGGAATCATTTGAAAAGTTAAAGCGAGGTTTGGTAATGGCTCCTATTCTCACACTTCCAGATGGGACCGAAGGATTCACAGTTTATTGCGACGCTTCAGGCAGAGGATTGGGGTGTGTCTTGATGCAGCATGGGAAGGTAATATCTTATGCATTACGTCAACTTTGTGATCATGAGAAGAATTACCCGACCCACGACTTGGAACTGACAGCAGTAGTGTTTGCACTTAAGTTGTGGAGGTACTACTTGTATGGAGATAGAGTGGAGATATTTACTGATCACAAGAGCCTGAAGTATGTTTTCACCCAGAAGGACCTTAATATACGGCAGAGAAGATGGCTCGAGCTACTAGTGGACTACGATGTGGATTTGCAGTATCACCCAGGGAAGGCCAATGTTGTAGCAGATGCGTTGAGCAGGAGAGCCGGAGTTTACTTCCTAACGGCACAACCAGAGTTATTGGCAGATCTTCAGAATATGGGAATTGAAGTGGTTTTTCCTACCAATGTGGCGTTGATGGCCAGTCTACAGGTTCAGTCCAGCATAGTTGAGAGGATCCGGAGAGCGCAGTCAGCAGATTCCAAGCTTCAGCGACTCAGAGCAGAGTGTGAGGCAGGAAGAAGGCCAGAGTTATGTATCCATGAAGATGATACACTTCGACACGGCACTCGTCTTTGTGTACCCAGTGGAGATATCAGACAGGAGGTCATGGCCGAAGCTCACAGTTCACAGTATTCTATTCATTCCGGTGGCATGAAGATGTACCGAGATATTCGTCAGCACTTCTGGTGGAATGGCATGAAGAGGGAGATAGCCCGATTTGTCTCTCGGTATTTGGTTTGCCAGCAGGTTAAGGCTGAACATCAGAGGCCCTGTCACGCCCTAGAACCAGAATACTGGAGAACGGGGGCAGACATAGCCAGCTACGTATAATGAAATGGAATCCATCTCACCATACGGTCACGACTGTCTAGATATATGAGGGTTTAACTACAATCCATCAGTCTCTTATGGTTAATGAACAAGCCTAGTGTCTCAATCACAAGCAAGTAAGTAAATATTACAAGATGTAAGATCACCAAATATACAATAGTAAGGCGTTCCAAACATTACATATTCAGCTGATCATGAAGCTAGTCGTTACAAAATGTCAAGACTAGCAAGAGTTTCAGTCATACATGATCAACCCTAGGTTGCCAATCATGTTACAGCCCGTAGGCAGACAGTAAGTAAAAATGAACATGAGCTAACACTGGCTCGGCTGCTAAACGCCTCAAAAGAATAATTTTACAATAGAGTGGGAGAGCCAAAATAAACCCACTCGTTGCCAGGATTCCTTCTAGTGGTCACCATCTGGCAGAAAAATCGGTAGATCCTCTGGAGCTGCTCCGGTATCTGGCCATACAAAACCAGCTGGGTCAGATCCCAGAAAGAGCAAGTGCCACAAAGGAGGCTTCACTTAGGAACTAAAACCAGCAATTAGTACAAGAGTATAATTACAAATAAAAGGCAGTAATAAAAGGCCTGATAACAACAGCAAACTGAGTACGAAGAAAACCATTCAAGTGGCCAGGTCACAACCCTTAAACCAAACAAGGACCGGGGTTGTAACCCTTCGCCTGAATAGAACTCCGTCTCCCATCTCGTTGGTAAGGTAAAACATATCAAGCATGACGGTTGATATACGATGAGATAACCATGGGACTATTCAGATAACCAGGTTACAACCGGTAAACCAAACAAGGACCGGGGTTGTAACCCTTCGTCTGAACAGAACTTGGCTTCTCCCACCATTTATCGGCAAAGTAAATATAAGAAATCAGGACATGTAACAATCTCGTACAGAATCAAGACAAGAATAGACTGGCAAATCCCATCAAATATTTCACGGCCAAGCAATAAGTACGGCTTGATACTTTAACTAACTAGGGTTATCACAGGCCTAGTTACTAGCAAGATGCAGTGAGATTGCTCCACAGCCACAAGCCCTGCAGACCATCCAGGTTATCCAGGTCGAATATTAGTACAATAAGGGTGCAACACATGACAGTGTGCTGGAAATGTGCCCTACTCGTCGGCAGGCTGCAGATCCCAAGTGGGGCGCCCAGATAACGGGATTGCCTGTAGCTGGAAAATCTCTTCATGACTACTGGATTATTCTAGTTGTTAGCCTTAGTCGAATTCAGTAGGAATCTCTGACCGTGGTACTCAGGGATCCCCGTCCTAGACATGATGCAAGACAAGACGGGTTCATTTGTACAAGCACAATCATCCACGATGTTCAGGTTATTCAATCTTGTCAAGTCGTGTTAGCCATCGCAACAGCATTCGAGATATATCATGTCAGGTTTTGTCATGTCAAGAGTGCGCCACGGCGGGCCGCTATCAAGAATTATCATGCCAAGTTATCATGTCAAATTTGTCAGGTCAAGTTATCTTGTCAGGAGTGCACTACGGCGGGTCACTATCAAGTCATATCATTTATCAAGGAGGAAAAAAACTTGCACAATTAAATAATAATATATTAATAATATATATATATATATATATATATATATATATATATATATATATATATATATATATATATATATATTCTTGAAGCCAAGGAGAAACTCTATAACTTTCATATTGAGAGTGGGAAGAAATTCTGACCACAATTCAAGCAAATAAAACATTTAAACAATTAAAGTGGACCTCATGCGGCTCATAAGTGGGAGAACATACTTGCGGTCAAAGAGAGTGGGAGGCCACCCATGCAGCCAGCCAAAGCTTATGCGGCCAGGAAATAACTGAAGGGGGGCATGCGGCCAAGAATGGGTGGGAGGCCATGCGGCCAACATTAAATGCCAACAAGAAATATTCATACAATCAGAAAAGACAAGAAGAGTGGGACCCACAATAAATGCAAGCTTCCACTCAAGCAAAAGAAAAAGGCACGTGGCCACTCAAGTACAGAGGCCATGTGGGTCCCAACAATTAATGCAATAAGAAAAGGTTCACGTGAACCATTTAAATATTGGTTCACGTGGCCAAACAATTATTATACATATTATAATATGCTATCCAAGTACATAAGGCCATACGATCAAATCTTCTCATGCGGCTAGGAATTAATTATTGCCATGCGGCCAACTAAATGGGCATGCCACTAATGCATGCAAGCCATAAATATATAAGCAAGCAAGGCCATAAATAAATATATATAAATAAGCAAGCAAGCCACATATATATTTAAGCAACAAAGCCATATATATATATACAAGCAAAGCCACGTAATAAATCTTTTTATACAAGCAAAACATGCAACAAAAGCATGCAACAAAAGCATGCAACAAAGCTTGCATGAATAGGCATGCAAACCAAGTACTTGGCCAAGCATTCTTATGCGGCCAAGTGAGCTTTTCATGCGGCCAAGGAATTTTCTACATGCGGCCAAGTGAGCTTTCATGCGGCTCACTATTCTGTAAGCAAGCAAGCCATGAATATTATAATGGATTAGATGCATTAATGCATATGCTGGTGCTAGCTTGCCAATGCAAGCTTGAAACATTAAACTAATACTTAATGTATATAAAGGCTTAAGGTTCCATGCAACTTGCTGATGCAAGCTTAAAGCATTAAATGCTTTAATGCTTCCATCCTAAACAACCATGCGGCCAACATTGTATTGCCTAAATATAAATGCATTAATATATAGGTATGCCTATGCGGCTGGATGTTAATTGTTGCATTAAATAATGCATATGAGCTAAGTGCTTGCTATTGCATTCATAGGCCATGCGGCCCAGATAGGTTGGCCTATGCGGCTCACTTTCCCTCCATGCAAGCATTAGTATAATGCAATGCAATATTAAAGTAATATTAAAGAAAGCCATGCTAATGCATGCAATGCTATGGGTGCCAGCATTAAATGCTAAGCCATGATAATATGGCCAAGCCTTAATGCTAAGCTTGCTCCCACGTGCATGCATTTAATGCTAAGTTGGCCAAGTATAATCCCATACGGCTGCAAGCAATTTCTAATGCATAGAAGGTTAAATAGTACAATTCTATATAAAGCCATGCGGCTCATTCTAGTGAATGGCCATGCGGCCAGGGAACTGTCCCTTCTCCACTTTCCGAGAAGAAGAACACCATGAAGCCGTGCTTCCAAGCTCCATGAATTTGTCATCCAGAGTCCAAATCTGAACTTCCATAGGTCAAAATGGGGTAGAACGAAATTCTCTACAACATGGAACCATCAACTAGCAAAAATATACAAGTTTGATAGATCAAAATTCATGAAAACCGAAAATACCACAAAACTAGATCTATAAGAAATTAACCACAGAAATGAAAAATACTAAGTACTAAAGTGGGTTAGAAACACATGAGGAAGACAATGGAACAATAAAAAATGGGATTTCTCCATAAAGCAAGGTGTACTTGCCTAAGCTCTCTCTCTCTCCTGGTAGGTGAAGAGTAAAGATGGAGAAGAAGAAATGAGTAATGAGTAATAATGGAAGAGAGAGAGTGGGATTAATATTTATGGTGGGAGTGGTGGTAGGTAGGAGTGGTTCTCCACATAAAACCAAACCAAGCCAAATCCACTAAACCGAACCAAACCAAGCCAATGCGATGCCATGATGAACCATGCTAATGCAACATTCAAAATAAAACCCAAGGCTAACTAATTATGACAAACCAAAAATATAAGTCCAAAGTATGTACACGTATTTCCCAATACGTAATACGAACCACAGACATTACAACTCTACCCACCTTAAAAGAATTCCGTCCTCGGAATTTAATCAAGTGGCTAGAGATGCAAGGACAAACTAGACTAAGCAATCAATCAATCATGCAAGAAAGGAATTGAAGGCACGAGAAAGAGGGAAGATATCCTGTGTCACGCCCCAGAACCAGAATTCTGGAGAGCGGGGGAATGACTCAGCCAGCTACGTATTACGGGTAGATGAATACCGTATAATAAGATCAATACTGTCTAACAAGACGAGGGGGTGCATACTACATGAAAGTCTCCCTATGGTCACTTCACATCTATTGTCTCAATCATTCATACAAAGAACAGAAAATAGAGAACATGTAAGATAAAGCAGTAAGGCGTCCCAAACGCTCAGTCCAAATATTCTTGATATCTGGCTTTACAAAACATAGCCAGATGATGTAGTAAAGTATACACAATTGTTTATCAGCTGCAGCCTGACTTTAGTTACAATTATGCAAAAGTGAGTACAAGACGATCCGACTAACATGTCGGTGCCAAACGTCAAAGTATAAAGTAGATAACAAAATGAGCGAGGAAGTAAGAAACCCACTCGAGTCCTCCTGCGATCATCCCTCTAGTATTGACCATCTTGGAGGTGGAAGTAAGTTGAGTCCTCGAGAACCGGCTATAAATCTGGCCATGCAAAACCAGAGAGGTTAGGCCTATAATAGCAAGTACCGCAAGGAAGCACGATATGAGGGATTTAAAACCAGAGAGAAAATATGGTAAATAGATCTCTGCTTTCTACTGGGATTCATATAGTATCACGACACTTCGAACTAACCTCCCAACCAAACAAGGACAGAAGTTGGCACGTCATGTCCTGACATTCTGATCATCTCAATTAGGTAACAGAGGAGATACAGTACACAAACGAATTAATTTAAACGGCCATTCAACTACTACGGCTTGCTACTGTGGGTTCCAAGTTATCATGGAAATATGTAATAAGGATTCCTTAGTTCTTACTATGTGCAAGCAAGGCTAGTCTATCCAGTCAATCAATTGCGCCAATCATGAATTAGACGAGTTCCAGCGGGATGCCCGCCATCAATATACAATATACAATAAATAATATAAGCAGATACCGCTCCCTGCCCGTGTGGTAGATTTGCAGTATCTGTGGGAACCAGCCGGCCTATCGGGCACTTAATAGTCCCAAAGAGGGCTGCCATGTAAGAACTCAAAAATCCATTCTCTCCACGCAATCATTATTTTATTTAACTTAATAGTCCCTATGTTGATTGAAATCGCATGCCGTGGATCATGGTCATTCAGAATGAGTACTTCCGTACAGAATACGATATGCCCAACTCTACAACGATACCCGTGCGGTTATGTTGTACGTCTTATATAGCGTAATACAACAATCAAAACTAACCACGGAATAATCATGCCTTGACCATAAAGTACACATGCTGCTTTGTAGAAAAATAAATAAATAAATTGAAGCCTGTACATGCTTGTATGTCAATATTCGGGATCGGCCAATCGATTATAATAGTTCATAGTTAATATGAAAGTGTCTTATTCATTCAGTTTAATAAGATGACTAGCCAGTCTCTTAGTTCCAACTAGGAACGCATGATCAATTATTAGTCGAAGTAACAGTCGGGGTCACTTCGTGACAAGACATGAAAGTCAAACTAGTATTAAGCATGGTCGAGTCTATAACTAGCATAAAATAGTTGGGAACATATTCTTGAAGCCAAGGAAAAGATCTACAACTTTCATGTTGGGAGTTAGAAGAAATTCTAGCTACAATTCGGTCAATTAGGACATATAACAGTCAGAAACAACCAAAATAGGCATTATACGGCCTATTCTGCGACATGCATGCGGACCAACTGCGACATGCGGCTCATGCGGCATATGCGGCCCAACTGCGACACCATATGCGGCTCAACTGCGACATGCGGCCTATGCGGCCCAACCGCGACACCATATGCGGCTCAACTGTGACATGCAGCTCATGCGGCATATGCGGCCCAACTGCGACACCATATGCGGCTCAACTGCGACATGCGGCCTATGCGGCCCAACCGCAACACCATATACGGCTCAACTGCGACATGCAGCTCATGCGGCCCTACTGCGACACCATATGCGGCTACTGTGACATGCAGTTCATGCGGCCCTACTGCGACACCATATGCGGCTCAACTGCGACATGTGCCTCATACGGCTTATTCGCGACACCATATGTGGTTACTGCGACATGTGTCTCATGCGGCTCATTCGCGACACCATATACGGCTCAACTGCGACATGTGCCTCATGCGGCTCATTCGTGACACCGTATGCGGCTACTGCAACATGCGGCCTATGCGGCCCATTTGCGACACCATATGCGGCTACTGCGACATGTGCCTCATGCTGCAGATGAATATAGAGATGAACAAAATATTTTTGGCCATAACTTCCACAAAATAAATCGAAATCTAACTTTTCAAAAGCCAAACTTTAGTAGAATTAAATTTTCTACAACATAGAACCACCTATTTTTGAAAACAACAGAGTTTGATAGATCAAAACCATAAAATCTATATGAAAACTAAAACTTAAAACTTAGATCTACACCCAACCGTCCATGGAAACCAAGAACTTCAAGACCTAAACTTGTAGAGGAAGAGAAGATGAACAACATAGACTAAAAATAAACGGGGATGCATGAAATCCCTCATGGCGTACAAGATGTACTTGCCTCTCACAGGTGGATTGGGGTTTGGTGGAGGAGTAAATGTGAATGAATGAAGAGAGAGAATGAAAGAAGAAGTTTTATATCAAGGTCAAGTGCATCTCCACCATCCATCATACTCTATCAAATCCTAGCCACCCATTCCTTTCCATGTTGAACCAAGCCAAACCAAGTTGGCTCACCATGAACCGAAATGAACCAAGAGCCAAGAAAAAGCAGAAAATAAAATACAAAAAAATAATTAGCATAAAATTAAAAGAATTAAATACAAAATAAATGCATGACAAATACTAAATAAATTCGGACAAGCGGTATACGTATAAAAATACGCATTTCGGGAACGGGGAGTGACATCTCTACCCACCTTAGATAAATTTTGTCCTCGAAATTTTAAATCCAAGCAGGTTAGAGATATCAGGGCCAGGCACAAGCAATACAGCAAGCAATCAATCACCCTATGATACCAATCAGCCACTAATCTGCAACTATACTATCAATCCATGAAACCAAGCTACTAATCATACGGGAATATGCATGTGGAATCAAGACAATCAAGGCATATGTAAATGAAATATACCTTGTGAGTCAAATAGGTGCGGGTACCATGATCGGATATCATCCTCACGTTCCCACGTTGACTCTCCTAAAGAGTGATGACCCCAAGCAACCCGGATAAGGCTAATTGTTCGGTTCTTGAGTACCTTCTTCCTTCGGTCCAAAATGGACACAGGCTGTTCCTCGTAAGACAGGTTGGTACCAACAACAAGTTCAGAATGATCGAGGATATGGCTTGGGTCCGATACATACCTTCGCAACTGAGATACATGAAATACATCATGCACCTCTCGTAACGAAGGTGGAAGGGATAAACGATAAACAACATCGCCTATCCTATCAAGGATAACAAATGGGCCCACGTATCGCGGACTCAACTTCCCGCGAACGCCAAATCTAATGACCCCACGGGTAGGTGAGATCCGCAAGAACACGTGGTCCCCAACAGAAAACTCTAGCGGCCTACGATGCTGGTCCGTCCAATGACGATGCCGATCCTACGCAACTCGAAGTCGCTCTCTAATTCTCTTAACCAATTCAACTGTTTGGATAATCATTTCTGGGCCTAGCATCTTCCTCTCCCCGATATCATCCCATGCTAGTGGCGACCTACACTTTTTACCATATAGTGCTTCAAATGGGGCCATCTGGATACTGGCTTGATAACTGTTGTTGTATGAGAACTCAACTAAGTACAGGTGGCTCTCCCAAGATCCTCCAAAATCTAGGGTGCAAGCTTGCAACATATCTTCTAAAGTCTGAATTGTCCTTTCTGATTGCCCGTCCGTCTGTGGATGGTAAGCCGTGCTAAATCTTAACTTGGTACCCAGATTATGATATAAGCTCTTCCAGAAATATAACATAAAACGGGTATCTCTGTCTGACACAATACTGACAGGGACTCCATGCTGCCTGACTATCTGCTGCATATACAACTTTGCCAACTTTTCTGTAGATTGCCCTACTCTAAAAGGAAGAAAGTGTGCCACCTTTGTAAGCCGATCTACTATCACCCAAATAGCATCTTTACCACTTGGTGACCTTGGTAAACAGGTCACAAAGTCCATTGTGATGTGTTCCCACTTCCATTCCAGGATAGGAAGCGATTGCAATAATCCCGCTGACCTCTGCTGTTCTGTCTTCACTTGCTGACATACCAAGCAACGAGAAACAAATCTAGCTATCTCCCTCTTCATTCCGTTCCACCAGAAGTGCTGCTTGATATCTTGGTACATCTTGGTCCCTCCAGGGTGTATAGAATATTGAGAACTGTGAGCTTCTGTCATAACCTCCTGTCTGATATCTCCACTAGGCACACATAGGCGTGATCCAAACCTAAGCGTACCATCTTCATAGATTTGCATCTCCTTCCTGAACCCTGACTCACACTCTGCCCTAAGCTTCTGAATCCTTGGGTCCTGTGCCTGAGCTGCCTTGATCCTGTCTACCAAGTCGGATTGAACTTGTAGACTTGCCAGAATTCCTACATCACTAGGAAGTATAACCTCGATGCCCATCTCCTGAAGGTCTTCTAAAATATGCTTTTGTGTTGTCAATATAAATGCGCCGCCTCTCCTGCTAAAAGCATCTGCTACCACATTAGCCTTGCCTAGATGATACTGAAGCTCCACGTCATAATCCTTGATCAACTCCAACCATCTTCTCTGCCTCATGTTCAGCTCCTTCTGAGTAAAGATGTACTTCAGACTTTTGTGGTCTGTGTACATGTCCACTCGGTCACCATATAAGTAATGCCTCCATAGCTTCAAAGCAAATACTACTGCTGCCAACTCCAAGTCATGAGTTGGATAATTCTTCTCGTGGTCTCGAAGTTGCCTGGATGCGTATGCTATCACCTTCCCATGTTGCATTAGGACGCACCCAAGTCCTTTTCCTGACGCATCACAATATACTGTAAAACCTCCGGGTCCAACTGGCAATGTAAGAATAGGCGCTGATATCAACTTCTGCTTCAGATTCTCAAATGATGCCTGACATTCTGCCGACCAGACGAATGGTACATCCTTCCGTGTCAAGCGGGTCATGGGTGCTGAAAGCCTTACAAAGTCTGACACAAACCTTCTATAATATCCTGCCAATCCTAAAAAACTCCGCACATCAGCTACGATCTTGGGTACTGGCCAACTCTCTACTGCTTCTACCTTTTTGGGATCCACTGCTACTCCAGCTCCTGATATGATGTGATCCAAAAATAAAATGTGATCCGTCCAGAACTCACACTTGCTGAGCTTGGCATACAACTGGTTCTCTCTCAGAACCTGTAACACTTTCCTGAGGTGGTCTTCATGCTCCTCTTCATTAGCAGAGTATACGAGAATGTCATCAAGAAACACAACGACAAATTGATCTAAGTATGGCATAAAGATGCGGTTCATCAAATCTATGAATATTGCTGGAGCATTGGTCAAACCAAACGGTATTACCAAGAATTCATAATGTCCATACTTCGACCTGAATACTGTCTTAGAAATATCCTCCTTTCGAACCCTCACTTGATGATACCCTGAACGAAGATCTATCTTGGAGAAAACTCTAGCTCTGCTCAACTGATCAAATAAGTCGTCGATCCTTGGTAATGGATACTTGTTCTTTACTGTCGCCGCATTAAGCTTCCTGTAATCAATGCACAATCTGGATGACCTATCATTCTTCCCCACAAGTACCACTGGTGCTGCCTACGGTGATACGCTAGCTTGGATGAACTTCTTCTCCTTCAGTTCCTCTATGTGCTGATATACCTTGGCCTGCTCTGAATCTGCCATTCTGTAAACTCGATCTGATATTAGTTTAGTTCCAGGTGCCAATTCTATACTTAACTCAATATCTCTAATCGGTGGTAGACCTGGAAGTTCTTCAGGAAATACGTCTAAAAACTCTTCAACTACCTTCGGAACTTGAACTTCTTCCATTGCCGTCACTACTCCCTGCTCTTGTTGAGTTGCCACTGATCTGACTAAGGTGAACCTCTTCATGCCTAGAATATCAAAAGATACACTCCCACTATGACAATCTATTGTCGCATGACTGTATTTCAGCCAGTCCATGTCTAAGATAACGTCAAAATTTCTAACAGGAAATTCTATCAACCGGGCGGGTAAGGAATGCCCGCAAACTACAACGCTACACGCTAGAATGACTCTACTAACTCCTACGAGCCCATTGCCAGTGAGTATATTCAACCTCCCTGGCAATGTCTCGAACTCCATTCCTAGCCGTGTCGCAAATTGTGCAGATATAAATGAGTGTGATGCTCCTGAATCAAATAATGCTATTGCGGGATATGAGGCGACGAGAATGTTACCTGCCACAACATCTTTCGATGTTAATGCCTCTTCCAAGGACAGAGTGAATGCCTGCCCTCGACCTTCTTATTGGTTTCCATGCTGCGGCCTAGCTTGGTGCTGCTGCTGGTCCCTTCCTTGATGATGCTGGGGTGGTCTATGCTGGTGCTGCTGCATCAGCGATCCCTGCTGCCAAAACATCTGAGCCTGTGTCATGAACGGACGCTGTGCCAACGGTCTCACTGCTACCGCTGGTCCTCGATACTGCCCTGCCCCTGGCGCTGGCAGAGCAGAAAATTGTTGCATTGGTTCTCCTGACCTTGAATTCATGGAACAGGTGGTAACCCGATGATCTAGATTTTCACATATCAAACATTGCCCGTTCAATGTCCGACACACATCTCTAGTGTGTCCTACCTTCCCACAATAAATACAGCCCACTGGGGGTTGCTGATTCTTTCTCTGTTGCTGCTGCTGCTGTCTGGGTGGTGGTGCTGGCCCTCGTATTGCCACATCGTGAATGCGAACGCCAAGGGATGGTGCGGTTGTTCGGGGCGCTACTCCCCCTCCTCCTTCAATCTGACAGTGGGATCTCTTCTGACCCCCGGTCCTTGCCGTGATCCTCTGAATGGTGATCTCATGCCTTCGGGTTGCCGTCAATACCTCATCAAAAGTCTGGTAATTGTGTCCCTCTATCAATTGCAAGAGCTCAAGGTGAAACCCTTGCTGAAATCTCATAGCCCTCTGTCTCTCCGTTGCTACCATCTCTGGGGCGAACCTGCTCAATCTGCAGAACTCCGCTGCATAAGCATCTACCGTCTTGCCGGCCTGCTTGAGGTTGATAAACTTCTGTTGTAGCTCAAACTGCGCCACAACTCCATAGTACTTTGTCTTGAATCTTGCGGTAAAATTGTCCCAAGCAACAGGACGTCTGATGCCTACTTCTTCTGATTCCCACCAATCACGTGCGAGATCCTGAAGTAACAACTTCACTTGATCCACACATTCTTCTGCCGGTACCTTAGCTGCTGTCAGAATAGCCTCAATATCCTTAAGCCATACATCTGCTGAGATGGCATCTTTCGTTCCTTCAAAACGGCGGGGGTTGAACTTGCAAAACCTGGCTGATGCTCCTGAATCTGTCATCGCCCCTCTTTCCAAAGCCGTCTGTAATCCTTGATTGAGTAATACATTATGCTCTTGCAACTGAGCGTGCATGCGCTGTTGGGCTAACATCTGATGTTGCTGAGTAGCCATAATCCCTCTCATGATCTCCAGAAGGGCTGGTGTGTCCACTTCCACAGGGGTAGGTGGAACTGTTGGTGGTGGTGGAACCTCCGGATACTGCGATCCAGCTGCTGCTTCCACTATTACTTCTTCTTGGATAGTCTCTTGAGTTAGTACCGGCCCTTATTGCTGACCATCATGGTCAGGTTGTCCATGCTGCCCTTGTTGTTGTTGCCCAGTCCTGACAGATGCGGACGAAGTGCCCCTAAGAAAAGGGACAAGAGAACAATCAAACGACCGGACTCGAAGGATCAATGAAGTCAAAGGATACTGGAATGTCAAGCTGGAGTTGAGAATCGACGAATCATGAGATCAAAGGAAAACATGTGTGATTGAGATATCCTATTAAAACACCCCACAAGTCTGAAATCAGACCTGCATGGGCCACCACTAAAACCTTGTCACGCCCCAGAACCAGAATACTAGAGAGCGGGGGAATGACTCAGCCAGCTACGTATTACGGGTAGATGAATACCGTATAATACGATCAATGCTGTCTAACAAGACGAGGGGGGTACATACTACATGAAAGTCTCCCTATGGTCACTTCACATCGATTGTCTCAATCATTCAAACAAGGAACAAAAAATAGAGAACATGTAAGATAAAGCAGTAAGGCATCCCAAACGCTCAGTCCAAATATTCTTGATATCTGGCTTTACAAAACATAACCAGATGATGTAGTAAAGTATACACAATTGTTTATCAGCTGCAGCCTGACTTTAGTTACAATTATGCAAAAGTGAGTACAAGACGATCCGACTAACATGTCGGTGCCAAACGGCAAAGTATAAAGTAGATAACAAAACGAGCGGGGAAGTAAGAAACCCACTCGAGTCCTCCTGCGATCATCCCTCTAGTATTGACCATCTTAGAGGTGGAAGTAAGCTGAATCCTCGGGAACCGGCTCTAAATCTGGCCATGCAAAACCAGAGAGGTTAGACCTCTAATAGCAAGTACCGCAAGGAAGCACGATATGAGGGATTTAAAACCAGAGAGAAAATATGGTAAATAGATCTCCGCTTTCTACTGGGATTTACAGAGTATCACGACACTTCGAACCAACCTCCCAACCAAACAAGGACAGAAGTTAGCACGTCATGTCCTGACATTCTGATCATCTCAGTTAGGTAACAGAGGAGATACAGTACACAAACGAATTAATTTAAACGGCCATTCAACTACTACGGCTTGCTACTGTGGGTTCCAAGTTATCCTGGAAATATGCAATAAGGATTCCTCAGTTCTTACTATGTGCAAGCAAGGCTAGTCTATCCAGTCAATCAATTGCGCCAATCATGAATTAGACGAGTCCCAGCGGGACGCCCGCCATCAATATACAATATACAATAAATAATATAAGCAGATACCGCTCCCTGTCCGTGTGGTAGATTTGCAGTATCTGTGGGAACCAGCCGGCCTGTCGGACACTTAATAGTCCCAAAGAGGGCTGCCATGTAAGAACTCGGGAATCCATTCTCTCCATGCAATCATTATTTTATTTAACTTAATAGTCCCTATGTTGATTGAAATCCCATGCCGTGGATCATGGTCATTCAGAATGAGTACTTCCGTACAGAGTACGATATGCCCAACTCTACAACGATACCCATGCGGTTATGTTGTACGTCTTACATAGCGTAATGCAACAATCAAAACTAACCACAGAATAATCATGCCTTGACCATAAAGTACACATGCTGCTTTGTAGAAAAATAAATAAATAAATTGAAGCCTGCACATGTCTGTATGTCAATATTCGGGATCGGCCAATTGATTATAATAGTTCATAGTTAATATGAACGTGTCTCATTCATTCAGTTTAATAAGACGACTAGCCAGTCTCTTAGTTCCAACTAGGAACGCATGATCAATTATTAGTCGAAGTAACAGTCGGGGTCACTTCGTGACAAGGTATGAAAGTCAAACTAGTATTAAGCATGGTCGAGTCTATAACTAGCATAAAATAGTTGGAAACATATTCTTGAAGCCAAGAAAAAGATCTACAACTTTCATTTTGGGAGTTAGAAGAAATTCTAGCTACAATTCGGTCAATTAGGACATATAACAGTCAGAAACAACCAAAATAGGCATTATGCGGCCTATTCTGCGACATGCATGCGGACCAACTGCGACATGCGGCTCATGCGGCATATGCGGCCCAACTGCGACACCATATGCGGCTCAACTGCGACATGCAGCTTATGCGGCATATGCGGCCCAACTGCGACACCATATGCGGCTCAACTGCGACATGCGGCCTATGCGGCCCAACCGCGACACCATATGCGGCTCAACTGCGACATGCAGCTCATGCGGCCCTACTGCAACACCATATGCGGCTACTGCGACATGCAGCTCATGCGGCCCTACTGCGACACCATATGTGGCTCACCTGCGATATTGCCTCATGCGGCTCATTCGCGACACCATATGCGGCTACTGCGACATGTGCCTCATGCGGCTCATTCGCGACACCATATGCGGCTCAACTGCGACATATGCCTCATGCGGCTCATTCGCGACACCGTATGCGGCTACTGCGACATGCGGCCTATGCGGCCCATTTGCGACACCATATGCGGCTACTGCGACATGTAACTCATGCTGCAGATGAATATAGAGATGAACAAAATACTTTTGGCCATAACTTCCACAAAATAAATCGAAATCTAACTTTTCAAAAGCCAAACTTAAGTAGAATTAAATTCTCTACAACATGGAACCACCTATTTTTGAAAACAACAGAGTTTGATAGATCAAAACCATAAAATCCATATGAAAACCAAAACTTAAAACTTAGATCTACACCCAATCGTCCATGGAAACCAAGAACTTCAAGACCTAAACTTGTAGAGGAAGAGAAGATGAACAACATAGACTAAAAATAAATAGGGATGCATGAAATCCCTCATGGCGTGCAAGATGTACTTGCCTCTCACAGGTGGGTTGGGGTTTGGTGGAGGAGTAAATGTGAATGAATGAAGAGAGAGAATGAAAGAAGATGTTTTATATCAAGGTCAAGTGCATCTCCACCATCCATCCTACTCCATCAAATCCTAGCCACCCATTCCTTTCCATGTTGAACCAAGCCAAACCAAGTTGGCTCACCATGAACCGAAATGAACCAAGAGCCAAGAAAAAACAGAAAATAAAATACAGAAAAATAATTAGCATAAAATTAAAAGAATTAAATACAAAATAAATGCATGACAGATACTAAATTCGGGCAAGCGGTATACGTATAAAAATACGCATTCCGGGAATGGGGAGTGACATCCTGCTAGAAACCGCTCTGCCGGTTCTGAATCTGAGCTTGGACCAGGGCATACTGCTGGGGTCTCTGTGGCTGGAATACTTGGGTCTGAGGCGACAACGGCCTCGGAGGCTGGTACTGCTGTTGTACTGGTGCTGGCGCTGGTCCCCTTACCGAGGGACTAGTCTGGGCCGATGATGAACTGACCCTATTCGGACAGGACCCTATCTTGTGGTCCGGCGCTCCACAAGCCAAACACAATCCCTGTGCTCTGCGACACTCCGAAACAACGTGTCCTGGCTTCCCACAATGAGTGCAGCCCATTGTGGAAGACTGCTTCTGCTTCTGTTGCTGAGAGGACGTGACCGACGTCACTGAGGCCGTCTGCCTCGGAGTTCCAATTGTCAGAGCCCTGACTGCCGGGGCTGGTGCTGAAGACTGGTTCATCTGGCCGTGAGATCGCTTCCGACCTCCGGTCCTGTCCACTATCCTGTGGGAGGTATACTCGTGCCTCCTAGCTGCCCTCAACACTGCATCAAAAGTCTGATGCTCAAACTGCTCCACTGCCAACAAAATTTTGAGATGGAGCCCCTGCTGGAACTGCTGGGCTCTATCATACTCGATTGCCACCAAAGTGGGAGCAAACCGACTAAGCCTGAAAAATTCGGCCGCATATCCATCGACCGTCCTGCCCATCTGCTTCAGATTGGTGAACTTGGTCTATAGATCGTACCGAGCTACAGCATCAAAATACTTGGTCTGGAATCTCTCCCTGAATACTGCCCATAAAATAGTGGCCACTAATCCCATGGCCTGTGCCGTCCACCAGCTGCGGGCAAGATCCAGTAACTGCAGGCGCACTACGACCACCTTCTCGTCCTCGGGCGTCTTCGCTGCCTCTAGAATCACTTCTGTGTCCTGAAGCCAAGCATCTGCGGCAATAGCATCTTCGCTACCATCGAAGAATGGAGGGTTCAGGCGCTTGAAACTGTTCGCTGCATTGTTTCTATGACGACCGACTCTGTTCAGAGCATCTTCCACTGCCTGGTGCAAGGCATCTCCTCTACGATCCTGGGAAGCTAACAAGGTCCTGATGAGACCCACCAAAGTGCCATCATCGGGCTCTGCAGGCTGGACGGACTGAACTGGTGGCTCGGGGTCCCCGGTAGGTATGACTCGGGAGGCTGCTCCTGAGTGCTGGGCCTGATCTTCTTGTTGCTGCTGGTCCGCGGGAGGCGCTCCGCCTTGCTGATCGGCAGGTCCAGGTACAATACCGCTGAAGAAGACGACATGGGAATAATAAAGAAGGACCACGACAAATCAACGATTACAAGCATGTGATCAAGACAAGAATTTCAGGGATTCAGAAGATACGAGCAGAGATCAAGGGTGAGTACTGATTGAGACATTTATTCGGTAAACCCTCACATATCTTGATTTACAAGACCTGCATGGGCTACCACTTAAACCATGTCACGCCCCAGAACCAGAATACTGGAGAGCGGGGGCAGACATAGCCAGCTACGTATAATGAAATAGAATCCATCTCACCATACGATCACGGCTGTCTAGATATATGAGGGTTTAACTACAATCCATCAGTCTCTTATGGTCAATGAACAAGCCTAGTGTCTCAATTACAAGCAAGTAAGTAAATGTTACAAGATGTAAGATCACCAAATATACAATAGTAAGGCATCCTAAACATTACATATTCAGCTGATCATGAAGCTAGTCGTTACAAAATGTCAAGACTAGCAAGAGTTTCAGTCATACATGATCAACCCTAGGTTGCCAATCATGTTACAGCCCGTAGGCAGACAGTAAGTAAAAATGTACACGAGCTAACACTGGCTCAGCGGCTAAACGCCTCAAAAGAATAATTTTACAATAGAGTGGAAGAGCCAAAATAAACCCACTCGTTGCCAGAATTCCTTCTAGTGGTCACCATCTGGCAGGAAAACCGGTAGATCCTCTGAAGCTGCTCCGGTATCTGGCCATACAAAATCAGCTGGGTCAGATCCCAGAAAGTGCAAGTGCCACAAAGGAGGCTTCACTTAGGAACTAAAACTAGCAATTAGTACAAGAGTATAATTACAAATAAAAGGCAGTAATAAAAGGCTTGATAACAATAATAAACTGAGTACGAAGAAAACTATTCAAGTGGCCAGGTCACAGCCCTTAAACCAAACAAGGACCGGGGTTGTAACCCTTCGCCTGAATAGAACTCCATCTCCCATCTCGTTGGTAAGGTAAAACATATCAAGCATGACGGTTGATATACGATGAGATAACCATGGGACTATTCAGATAACCAGGTTACAACCCGTAAACCAAACAAGGACCAAGGTTGTAACCCTTCGTCTGAACAGAACTTGGCTTCTTCCACCATTTATCGGCAAGGTAAATATAAGAAATCAGGACATATAACAATCTCGTACAGAATCAAGACAAGAATAGACTGGCAAACCCCATCAAACATTTCACGGCCAAGCAATAAGTACGGCTTGATACTTTAACTAACTAGGGTTATCACAGGCCTAGTTACTAGCAAGATGCAGTGAGATTGCTCCACAGCCACAAGCCCTGCAGACCATCCAGGTTATCCAGGTCGAATATTAGTATAATAAGGGTGCAACATATGACAGTGTGCTGGAAATGTGCCCTACTCGTCGACAGGCTACAGATCCCAAATGGGGCGCCCAGATAACGGGATTACCTGTAGCTGGGAAATCTCTTCATGACTACTGGATTATTCTAGTTGTTAGCCTTAGTCGAATTCAGTGGGAATCCCTGACCGTGGTACTCAGGGATCCCCGTCCTAGACATGATGCAAGACAAGACGGGTTTATTTGTACAAGCACAATCATCCACGGTGTTCAGGTTATTCAATCTTGTCAAGTCGTGTTAGCCGTCGCAACAGCATTCGAGATATGTCATGTCAGGTTTTGTTATGTCAAGAGTGCGCCACGGCAGGCCACTATCAAGAATTATCATGCCAAGTTATCATGTCAAATTTGTCAGGTCAAGTTATCTTGTCAGGAGTGTACTACGGCGGGTCACTATCAAGTCATGTCATTTATCAAGGAGGAGAAAAACTTGCACAATTAAATAATAATATATTAATAATATATATATTCTTGAAGCCAAGGAGAAACTCTACAACTTTTATGTTGGGAGTGGGAAGAAATTCTGACCACAATTCAAGCAAATAAAACATTTAAACAATTAAAGTGGACCTCATGCGGCTCATAAGTGGGAGAACATACTTGCGGTCAAAGAGAGTGGGAGGCCACCCATGCGGCCAGCCAAAGCTTATGCGGCCATGAAATAACTGAAGGGGGGCCATGCGGCCAAGAATGGGTGGGAGGCCATGCGACCAACATTAAATGCCAGCAAGAAATATTCATGCAATCAGAAAAGACAAGAAAAGTGGGACCCACAATAAATGCAAACTTTTATTCAAGCAAAAGAAAAGGGCACGTGGCCACTCAAATACAGAGGCCATGTGGGTCCCAACAATTAATGCAATAAGAAAAGGTTTACGTGAACCATTTAAATATTGGTTCACGTGGCCAAACAATTATTATACATATTATAATATGCTATCCAAGTACATAAGGCCATGCGGTCAAATCTTCTCATGCGGCTAGGAATTAATTATTGCCATGCGGCCAACTAAATGGGCATGCCACTAATGCATGCAAGCCATAAATATATAAGCAAGCAAGGCCATAAATAAATATATATAAATAAGCAAGCAAGCCACATATATATATAAGCAACAAAGCCATATATATATACAAGCAAAGCCACGTAATAAATCTTTTTATGCAAGCAAAGCATGCAACAAAAGCATGCAACAAAGCTTGCATGAATAGGCATGCAAACCAAGTACTTGGTCAAGCATTCTTATGCGGCCAAGTGAGCTTTTCATGCGGCCAAGTGAATTTTCTACATGCGGCCAAGGAATTTTCTACATGCGGCCAAGTGAGCTTTCATGCGGCTCACTATTCTGTAAGCAAGCAAGCCATGAATATTATAATGGATTAGATGTTTAAATGTATTAATGCATATGCTGGTGCTAGCTTGCCAATGCAAGCTTGAAACATTAAACTAATACTTAATGTATGTAAAGGCTTAAGGTTCCATGCAACTTGCTGATGCAAGCTTAAAGCATTAAATGCTTTAATGCTTCCATCCTAAACAACCATGCGGCCAACATTGTATTGCCTAAATATAAATGCATTAATATATAGGTATGCCTATGCGGCTGGATGTTAATTGTTGCATTAAATAATGCATATGAGCTAAGTGCTTGCTATTGCGTTCATAGGCCATGCGGCCCAGATAGGTTGGCCTATGCGGCTCACTTTCCCTCCATGCAAGCATTAGTATAATGCAATGCAATATTAAAGTAATATTAAAGAAAGCCATGCTAATACATGCAATGCTATGGGTGCCAGCATTAAATGCTAAGCCATGATAATGTGGCCAAGCCTTAATGCTAAGCTTGCTCCCACGTGCATGCATTTAATGCTAAGTTGGCCAAGTATAATCCCATACGGCTGCAAGCAATTTCTAATGCATAGAAGGTTAAATAGTACAATTCTATATAAAGCCATGCGGCTCATTCTAGTGAATGGCCATGCGGCCAGGGAACTGTCCCTTCTCCACTTTCCGAGAAGAAGAACACCATGAAGCCGTGCTTCCAAGCTCCATGAATTTGTCATCCAGAGTCCAAATCTGAACTTCCATAGGTCAAAATGGGGTAGAACGAAATTCTCTACAACATGGAACCATCAACTAGCAAAAATATGCAAGTTTGATAGATCAAAATTCATGAAAATCGAAAATACCACAAAACTAGATCTATAAGAAATTAACCACAGAAATGAAAAATGCTAAGTACTAAAGTGGGTTAGAAATACATAAGGAAGACAATAGAACAATAAAAAATGGAGTTTCTTTATGAAGCAAGGTACACTTGCCTAAGCTCTCCCTCTCTCTCCTGGTAGGTGAAGAGTAAAGATGGAGAAGAAGAAATGAGTAATGAGTAATAATGGAAGAGAGAGAGTAGAATTGATATTTATAGTAGGAGTGGTGGTAGGTGGGAGTGGTTCTCCATATAAAACCAAACCATGCCAAACCCACTAAACCGAACCAAACCAAGCCAATGCGATGCCATGATGAACCATGCTAATGCAACATTCAAAATAAAACCCAAGGCTAACTAATTATGACAAACCAAAAATATGAGTCCAAAGTACGTACACGTATTTTCCAATACGTAATACGAACCACTGGCATTACAGGCCCACTGGACTTCTTCAGCCCTTGCCGATTCCAGAATAAAAGTGGGAGCATGTGACCATGGATTTTGTGACTGGATTGCCTAGATCCCCAGCTGGTCGAGATGCTATTTGGGTTATAGTTGACAGGCTCACGAAGGTAGCTCACTTTCTTCCGTTCAGAGTTGGGCAGTCGACGGCTCAGTTGGCAGAGATGTACCTCAGGCAGATTGTCAGGCTTCACGGTGTGCCCGTCAGTATCACCTCGGACAGGGATTCGAGATTCATGTCACATTTTTGGCGTCGCTTGCAGGAGAGTTTGGGGACTCACCTTCAGTTTAGCTCAGCTTATCACCCGCAGACAGATGGTCAGTCAGAACGCACAATCCAGACTCTTGAAGATATGTTGAGATCTTGTACCCTTGACTTCAGTGGTTCATGGGAGGATCACCTGCACCTGGTAGAATTTTCGTACAACAATAGTTTCCCGGCCAGTATTCAGATGGCTCTTTTCGAGGCCTTATATGGCAGGAAGTACAGATCCCCGCTAGCATGGGATGACATCGGAGAGAGACAGATGCTTGGCCCAGAAATGATTGCCCAGACAGTTGAAGTGGTCAGAGGGATCAGAGATCATCTTCGAGTGGCCCAAGATCGCCAGCGGCATTGGGCCGATGCTCATCGACGTCCCTTAGAGTTTGCTATCGGCGATCATGTATTCCTTAGGATCTCGTCTAACCGCGGCGTCATTCGTTTTGGCGTACGGGGAAAGCTTAGTCCTAGGTATATAGGGCCGTTCGATATCCTGGAGCGAGTAGAAGATGTATCCTATCGTCTCGCTCTTCCGCCGTCGCTAAGTGAGGTGCATGATGTATTCTATGTGTCCCAATTACGACGGTACATCCCGGAGCCGAGCCATATCCTGGACCATTCGGAACTGGTTGTTGGTACCAACCTTTCGTATGAGAAGAGGCCCGTGTCTATATTGGATCGGAGAGAAAAGATACTCAAGAACAAGTCTATTAGCTTAGTTCGTGTTGCTTGGGATCATCACTCTCTAGGCGAGTCAACGTGGGAGCGTGAGGACGACATCCGATCGCGATATCCCGACTTATTTGACTCGTAAGGTATAATGTCTTCCTTATGCCTTATGCCCTCCATCCCTTGCTTGTATGTATAATTGTTTGATTGTTTGCTTAGTGTAGCTTATTTGTGAATAGTATAGCTGGCTCTTACATCTCTAAGCATCCTGATTTAAATTCCGAGGACGAAATTCTTTTAAGGTGGGTAGAGTTGTAATGCCCGTATTTCGGAATACGTATTTTGATTAGGCTTATATGTATTTCGGACCTGTATTTTATTTTCTCGGATTCTGGCCTGTAATTGTGTTTTGATTTGACTTACGGATTCTGGTTTTCTCGTAAAATGGGTTTTGGACCTGGCGTGGTTTTATTTTATGGAGAATGAATTGGTTTGGTTTGGTTTAGTATGTATTGGACCACACTTAGCTAACCTCCACTCTCAATACAACATGCCCTCCCTCATTAAAACCCCACCTAACTTTCTCCCTCCTCATAACTTCCATTAATTTCTTCATCTTCTTCTTCCTTCCTCCACACAACACCAACACCATAGGCAAGTGCACCTTGCCACCACATAAGGACCCAATTTTATTTGTCCATTAGCTAGATTAGGCCATGGTGAACAACCATAGAATTTGACATTTTGTGATTTGGAGCTTCCATTTTTCTAGATCTAAGTTTTAACTATTTTCGGTTTTTCTTGGTTTTGATCTATTAGACTTAGATTTTTGCTTGTTTTGAGGCTTCCATGTGGAAGAGAATTCAATTTTACACAAGTTAGAACTTTGAAAATCCAAATTTTGTTTTGATTTGGCTAAGTTATGAGATTTAGAAATTTTGGTGATTCTTGGGTTTTCCCTCGGCCTGATGGAGAAGATGACCCTCGGCCAGCGCTCTTTAGCGCAAGGCCATGCGCAGTTCATTTTCTGCGCAGTTCAACTCATGCGCAGTTCATTTCCTGCACAGTTCAACTCATGCGCAGTTCGACCCTAGCGCAATCAAACCCCAGCGCAACCCACTTGCCCATGATGGTTTGGTTTTATTCCTTGGACTTGGCTTCTCTTTTGTGGATTGGAGTCTTGAGATCTTGTTCCAGCAATACGACTGTCTTGATCCAACACGTCCTGGCACGATTTTCGGTGTTTTGGTTATGACTAGTACGATTTTTGTGATTTCTGTGATTTATGATTCTAGTACTTTCTAATCTCCTTAGTAGTGACCCGATGGGGTGCGCTCTTAACTTGTAGCCTGTGATTCATAATTAATCTTGGTACTGGATAACTTGATAGTGGCCCGTGGCGGCGCACTCCTGACTTGTAACTTGTAAACCTATAACTTGTAACTTGACTTGACTTGATGCTGTTGCGATGGCTAACTTGACTCGTATAATCAACTCTGACGCCGTGGGTGTTTATTCTTGCTGCCTTGTGCAATCTACTTATCTTATCTAGCATCATGTCTAGGACGTGACTCCCTGGTTACCTTGGTCAAAGATTCACACCGAATATGGATTAGGCTAATGACTAGATCAAACTATAGTTCATGGAGAATTTCCAGTCATAGGCGATCTCGTTATATGGGCACTTTAAACGGACTTGTAGCCTGCTGACGAGTAGGGTACATTTCCAGCACACTGTCATGTATTGTACCCTCTAAGTCACCTAAGGGTATATCGTCTCCTGGGCGATGTACCCAACCATACTCTCAACCCGCGGAAGGATAACTGGATAGTCTGCAGGGCTTGGGATTGGGAATTTCTCATTTGCATCTTGCTAGTAATTAGGCTTGTGATAACCCTAGTTAGTTAAAGTAGTAAGCCGTAGTATTTGCTTGCCCGCTTGTGAATGGATGGTGTCCAGCCTTGTCTAAGTCTTGTCCAGTCCCTGTACCTGGTACTCCTGTACATGATTGTTTTACTTGTCCTTAACAATAAATGGGTAGAGACATAGTACTATTCAGGCGAAGGGTTACAACCCCGGTCCTTGTTTGGTTTACGGGTTGTAACCTGGCTCCCGGAATGGTTCCACGTCCCTAGTTGTTTATTGTCCTGTTGTACTCTTTATTACTTGTATTTTCTCCTATTTTTATGTTCTGATATGCTGGCTTTTGTTCTTATTTCGTGGCCTCCCTTGTGGCACTTGCTCTTTCTGGGGTTTGACCCAGCTGGTTTTGTGTGGCCAGATTTCGGAGCAGCACCCGAGGATCTACCGAACTTCCAGCCCGATGGTGGCGACTAGAAGAAACCCGAGCTACGAGTGGGTTTTCCATTTTGTTTCGCTCACTACCTTGTAAAATTATTCTTTTGAGGCGTTTAGCCGACGAGCACCTGTTAGCTCGATGCATATTTACTTACTGTCTGCCTACGGGCTGTAAACATGGTTAACAAATCCTAGGGTTGATCATGTATGACTTAACTCTTGCTAGTCATCGCATTTTGTATGACTAGCTTCATGATAAGCTGAATATGTAATATTTGGGACGCCTTTTATTGTATATTTGGTGGTCTAACATCTTGTAACTATATTACTTGCTTGAGATTGAGACAATAGGCTTGACCTTAAGAGACTGTTGGCTTGTAGTAAACCCTCATATCTAGACAGCCGTGACCGTATACCGAGGTGGATTCCATTTCAAAATACATAAAGAAAACTAAAGTATAGTAATTTGAATCTACATACGGTTTTGAAAGAACAATTTTACATTTGCTAGAAATAATAATAAGTAAAAACATGCATAATATTGAGCAAGTAAGTAAACAGTAAGGCAAGGTGTCTTGCCTAGAGGTTGTGTGCAGAAAGGCGACGTCCGATGACTCAAATCGTCAGAATAGTGAAGCAACGAAAGCCAACTTTTACGAACAACTTCAGATGATGAAATAAACATCACAAACAGATTTGGCATAAAAGAAATACCTAGGAAATGCCTGTCCGAAAGTCCAATTCTTGAACAGGAGCAAAATCGTAATTTTGGGTCAAAACGATGTCCGCCGTTGGACCCGTTTTGTACTGAAACGCGTGCCAATATCTACGGTCTCTAAAGTCATCAAACTATATATCTACGAATCCTGTTTGAGAAGAGGAATCCAACGGTATGTCGAATTTTGGATTCCGATGAGCCATGCACAAAATCGCCCGTTAGGTCGGATTGCGGGCCCGCCAAAAAGACGTTCCAATCAGTCTTCTCAGAATCGGACCAAACTTGGCATACAGGAAAAGAAAAATGATACGGTCCTGCTAACGCAAGTTTCGTATCAATCCGACGAAGGTGCACGAAGTTATGGCCAAGTTTGCAAAAGGTCGATACGGGGGTATCTCGACGGATACGCACTGATTTCGTCGCACACGCACAACGAAATCGAGTTTCGTCAGTTTCCACACGTCGACAATATCCATATGCGTCTTTTGATGTGTATAGTGCACGACCACGTCGCCCGGTTTGTCAGGACGTACGCCGTATCGGGAAGATTTCTAAAGTTTTTAATGTTATAAAAGCAGTTTTTCTCGTAACTTTGAAATCAAATAACTTTCTGCGTATTCAACGAAATTCAAATCTACAAGTTGAGTTCTAATCCTGGTTATGTCGTCTTCTACTATTTTTAATTAATTTCTACAAAACCCTAATGTACAGATTAAAAACTGACTTCCAAGTTGAGATTTTATACTGTCTATTGCCCTGTTTTTCGAACAGTGGGGGGCTCGACTTTGCATCGACCTCGAGATCAATCCCGAGTGGGATGTCGAAATCCTTCTGATGGGATTCGAAGGGGGTTATATGGGGTCTTTATAGCAGTTCGTATATCACAAATCGGTCGAGTAGGATCAAAGAAAAACTAGTGGGAAGGGGAGTACCTGCTGTGGTTCGAAAGCAGAGCAACTCTGCTTGTTGTCGGCCTATGGGGGTTTGCGGCGATCCTGCGGTGGCGCAGGGCGGCGGTCAGGCGGCCGTGGGTTCGTCTGGGCGTGGGGGTGCTCGGGGTTCACATCGCTTGGGGTCGAGGGTGAGAGTTGAGGGAGAATTGCTAGGGTTTTTGATCGTTTCGATCAAGAGTTGGGCTTTATACTCGTGGGTTTAAATCCGACTCAAATTCGAATTTTTAAATGATGATTCGATTAGATTTTGGATTTAAATCTGAGTGGATCTAGTTAGGATTGCACAGGAGGAATTTCGAAAGATTTGGGATTTGGATTTGGAAGATTAAAAAAGGAATCAAAAAATATTAGCAGCCGCTAACATGTTTCACTACAAGAAAATGTAGTATCTACGGCGCACAATTTACGGCGCGCGGTAGCTGCACGTTGTAAATGATACCCTTTTACAACGTGCAAATATGTGTGACGTAAAAGAGTTATTTTTTGCCTTTTTTACGGCGTGTTTGACATGCACGCCGTAATTGAAGACTCATTTACGGCATGCATTTTTGTGCGTTGTAATTGAAGACTCATTTACGGCATGCATTTTTGTGCGTTGTAATTGAAGACTCATTTACGCATGCATTTTTGCGTGTTGTAATTGAAGGCTCATTTATGGCATGCATTTTTACGCGTTGTAATTGAAGACTCATTTACGGCATGCATTTTTGTGTGTTGTAAATGAAGGCTCATTTACGGCATGCATTTTTGCGAGTTGTAAATTATTGTAATTGTTAAAGAATATGAAAAAAATAACTTATTTAATCTATATATTTTGGCACTAAATTTTTAATCTAAGATTAAAATTAAGAATAACTTATTTTGGCACTATGTTAATATTAAAAATAACTTATTTAATCTATATATTTATGTTAATTTTTAATATTAATTGTTAAAGATTAAAATTAAAATTAAAATTAAAGTTAAAACTAAATTAAAATTTATCAATCCATATTTTAAAAATAAAAAATGATTAGATGTGTATTATTTTTAATATAGCAATAAGTTTTTTAATTAATGTGATATTTAAATTTTGAAACAAAAATAAAAAAATAAAATGGTAATTAAGCGAAACAAAAAATAGAATTGTACATAACTTTAATTTAAATTTAATTTCAAATAGAAATATTAATATTAATGTTGACTAGACCCATTTACGGCATGCACGTGCACGTTGTGAAATATAATTTTTTTCATTTAAAATTTTTATATTCCCGCACAAATTTTACACCGCATTTTTTTATTTCCCTCCTATGTGTTTTTATTTAAAACTATGTTTTTATTTCCCTCCTACGTTGTTATAACATTTGCAAACTGTTAATAAATTAGAATCTAAAGGGGAATACATTCACCATCCCCAATTCCCAATCTTCCCCAGCAACTCACGACCCATCCATTCTTCAATCCAACAAAATTACATAAGAGAGATTTAGAGCAGCCCCATCCCCCATCTCAAATTCCTCTTCTTTCCTCCTCATCCTCCTCCAGTTCTTGCTATCTCGGATCTAGGTATGAAGATCCTCCATGGAAAAGGCACCCTGACGGTGGCCGTTGTCAGACCCGGATCTGAACCGACGCCACCGCCTCCGCCACCAACACCGTCGACTACTCTCCTTCCTCGCCTCCTCCGTCCGCCATGACTCTGCTACCTGGACGCAGACCTCTCCTTACCCACATCTCCCCGGCCTCCATCGAACCCTCCTTCTTCCACATCGTCCTTGACGTCTCCGACTCCCTTGACCTCGCCACCGCCTTCACGTCCCCCGGCCAGTACGTCCAGCTCCGGTTCCCAACCACCACCATGAAGCCCTCCTTCCTCGCCATCGCCTTTCCTCTGTCCCTCGCCACGTCGGAGGGACGGTTCAAGTTCCATGTCAAGAAGGTCGTCGGCTCGACCACGGTGGCTCTGTGCGAGCTCGAGAGGGGCGACATGGTGGAGGTTGTGGGAGTCATAGGGTAGGGGTTCGACGTCGCCAGGATTTGTACCAGACAGTCCTAATCTTCGCCACCGGATCGGGGATCAGGTGAGCTGACCGTCAATTCCTGAATTTAGGTTTTTTTTCCTGTGTTCTCGTTATATTTTGTAATAGTTACTTTAAAGTTTCCTCCTTTCTACTGATGATATGTTGCATCAGTGAAATACGGATGGCGGCATTGAACTTGAAGCTTTGTTTTCTTATTAAATATTTGGAATTTAGATTAGTGTTCTATTTCTTTTCATTAAGTGGGTTGTGAGGGAAAGAGTCAACACGAGCATTCATGATATGTAATATGAAAAGCTTGAATTGGCATTAAACTTTCTATATTACTCTTTTGATAAAGTCAAACTCCTAATACTCCTTTTTGATGTATTTATATAACAGATCAAGCATTGCTAGTAGTAGCTTGAACAAACTTGGAACTTCTGTGATATGAGTGCCTTTGATTTTGATGTAATTGGTGGCATTGATCCTCTTCAATCCATGATCAATGAAGTACTTGTGCTATGTTAGGCTTAGGTGTTTTTCTGTGTGTCTGTAGAGACTGAATATATAAAATGTTATGTGCCCTTTTATTTTTAGCTTCGTCTTTTCTATTCGGTAGAACTAGCTTTGTCATGCCTACTAAATAAAATGTTAGTATGTGCCTTTTTATTTTATTTTTGGTGTTGGATATAGAATTATGCACCATTTTCTCTTCTTCAATAAATTTCTCTCGGGCAAGCTAATATAAGAATTATTCGTTCATGTTGGATGCAGTATATTTCGTGTCGAAGAAGTTGATGAGGGCGTGAAGATATTGTCTCCGATCTTCGACTACGTGCCAACCGAAAAGGTGATAGACTACGTGGTGGTGTTCGGTGCGGTGAGGAAGTTGTTCTGCCTGCTGCAGGTCGATGGGAGGTTGTCCACGATGGACAAGGCAGTGAAGATGATTAGGATATTAGGGTTTACGAGGGTCTCAGAAAGCAGTACCTTGTTTTTCAAGTTAACTCGACGATCATATGAAACTACATATACTTGAGATTGGATGTTTCTGGATAGTGTCTCCCTATACTTGATGTTTCTGGACAGTGTCTCCTTATCCTTGAGATTGGATGTTCAAGTCCTCGATCAAGCATTTAAAAGGAATGGATTCTCACATGTGCACGAGTATATATTTAGCCTACTTTTGGGAAATTTGAGGGCTAACGCTTGATATATCATTATTGTCTAAGAAATAATTGATTTTTTTGCTCAATATGGCCACAATTTTTTTAAATTTTTTTTCCATCCTAATGGTCATTTACAGCGTTCGAATGCGTGTTGCAAAAAGATGGGAGGGTCATTTACAGCGTTCAAAGTGTGTTGTAAAAAAATAGAGGCGTTATTTACCAAAAAATGATTATTTACGGCACGTGAAACGTGCTATAAATGATCATTTACGACATACAATTTCGGGTCGTAAAAGGCCATGTCGTAATGATCATATTATTTACGGTGTGCATGTGAACGCTGTAAATAACCTCTCCATCTTTTTTACAGCATTCTAATGCACTTGTAAAAAAGATGATGAGGGTTATTTACATCGTTCATATGCGCGCTGTAATAATATGGTCATTTACGACATGGCCTTTTACGCATCAACATGCACATCCATGAATCATTTACGGCACGTTTCGCGC